>CAVLJG010000454.1:491453-941754 GCA_963669975.1 Acanthoscelides obtectus
CACCACTTCCACTTTGGCCACGCCCACCGCGTGCTCTGATTGGCGGATCAGACGGCGGGAAATTTGAACGGGGTTGATGGTATATGTTGATTGGCGGGAACCGCTAGATCCACCGCGTGCTCTGATTGGCGGATCAGACGGCGGGAATTTGAACGGGTTGATGGTATATGTTGATTGGCGGGCTAGATGCCGCACCCGACCGGAAGTGATTCAGACAGCCAACGATAGTAAGGTGTAGTATAACGTCTATGCGTAAGTGATGTGACTCATTTCATGTTTTGCGGTAAATATTTGCATATAGATCGATAAAAGCCGATGAATACTGTAATTATAGATGCAATTCTGCGGATTCAGTTTAATTGGAAAAACGTATAAAATTCGCGGAGAACAATGCGTATAGGATGATCTCAATAGTCAACACGTCATATTCAGTGTGCATATAAAAATGGAATTGCTCATATGTGGTGCATACAGTTAATGTTAGTTAATTTTTAACATTGATACAATATTGAAAACATAGTACAGTCTATATTGTGTATCTAATAGATTCAACAAGGCAATCACCTACGTCGCAAATGAGGTTAGGTTCAGCGCCGGTGTAGTCGTAGTGATATGCAAGAAGTACCGGGCGGGGCTGTCAAGCATGGGTGAATGGGCAGGGAGCGCAGGCTGTCAACTAGTTAATACCGGCCAGCGGTGACCTTGAACACTGTGGTCAGTTAAAAAGTGGTGGGGGTAAATGAGATTATAAATACCTATGAATCATCGCAAATTATCTTGTCAGTTAGCTACAGCGAACAGACGTGCTCAGTTCAGATTTAGTCGCTAGTTAACGTTTTAGTTTTTAAAAAATGGAAAAATTCTTCATCGTTAAGGATTCTACTAAGAAGATTAAAAAATTTAATCTATATGGGCGAGAAGTGGAATTTAAAATACGACCTATCCCTAAAGACGTCGAACCTGTGGGATGGATCAAAGACGCTCTGGAGGAAATAGTAGCCAAAGGAACTGAACATCTCCAGCCCAGTGATCAAGTTGGATTCACTTTCTGTTCCAAAGACTTTACCCGCGGTCAAGGGTGGATAGCTTTTAAATGTTTTCCGACGTTTCAATGAGGACATATGGGAGAAGATATCTTCCATCTATCAGTCAAATTCTGTGGGGTTGAATACCGAGACTTTTTGCTTGGGTTACGTCCATAAGGTTGCCTGCTGGTCGTGGTAGAGTCAGAATTTCAATACTTTGATGAGGAATGCGCCAAAAGAAAGGTATTATCACCGTTAAAAACACCGATAATTTGTGTCTCCCACGAGCCCTTGTCATCGCCATGGCCCATTTGAACAAAGACAAAGATTATAGCAGAATCCGCCTCGATCGAGGAAAAATACAAGGACAAAGAGCTGCACAACTTGTGGAAAAGGCTGATATTGTTATCCCTGAGGAGGGGTGTGGAATACCTGAACTTCAAAAGCTACAACGATATCTGCAAAACTACAAAATTGTTGTATACAAGTTTGGGTGCAAAGGTCGTGACGTCATTTTTGAAGGCGTGTCCGCTGGTCCGACGCTTAACCTAATCTATCACGAGGGGCACTACAGCGTCATAACATCCCTCACTGCTGCCTTTTGCTGCAGCTTTTTTGTGAGAACTGCCACATTCCGTATAATAATAAACAAATTCATAGATGTGATAAACAATGTTATGCTTGTAAAAGATCTCCGGCCTGCCTGAAAACGAAGCACATCAAATGCAAAGAATGTAATAGAAGCTTTTATGGACAAGAATGTTTTAACGCTCATTTACCATCGGTCTGTTCTAAAATTAAAAGATGTGTAGACTGTTTTAAAGTTCACAACGGTAATGATCACATCTGCGGACATATACTTTGTAAAACATGTTATAAAAATCAACCAATTGAACATATGTGCTATATAC
The DNA here is from genome assembly GCA_963669975.1 of Acanthoscelides obtectus. Lineage (NCBI taxonomy): Eukaryota > Metazoa > Arthropoda > Insecta > Coleoptera > Chrysomelidae > Acanthoscelides > Acanthoscelides obtectus. Next base: position 493,390 of record CAVLJG010000454.1, read on the forward strand.
AGCCTGACAGAAGTATTCCTAAATCAAATGATGTCTTATTAATATTTTACGATTTGGAAACCCGTCAGGAGAAGGAATTACCCAATGGATCTTTACTCATGAGCCAAATCTATGTGTATTCAAACAATGTTGTGAATCATGTACCGATAATCCTATATGCAAGAAATGTGGCCTTCGATTACAGATTCTTCGATGTCAAGACGTCATTTCTCCATTTATGCATCATATTCTGACACTTCGTAAAAAATTCAAGAAAGTCATTGTACTGGCGCATAATGGTGGAGGATTTGATCATCAGTTTCTACTTCGTTACATTTTAGAGAAGACTAGTCTGTACCCGAATGTAATTATGAGAGGAACAAAATTAATATTGATGGAGGTAGGAAATGTAAAATTTCTGGATTCTCTCAATTATTTTCCTATGCCTCTAACTGCTCTACCCAAGGCGTTTGATTTGAAAGAGCTAAAGAAAGGATACTTTCCACATTATTCAACACTTTGGCTCATCAGAATTATCTAGGGCCAATTCCAGCGCTCGACTTCTACGATCCCGACCATTTAAAGAAGACACTCGGGAAAAATTATTAAAATGGCATGGCGAAAGACAAGCGGAGGGATACGTTTTTGATTTTCAGAAAGAAATCGTTGAATACTGTATCTCCGATGTGGAAATATTGACACAGGCGTGTCTCAAATTTCGAGACCTGATGAAAACCGAAACCACAGTCGATCCCTTCCAGGAAAGCACCACTATTGCATCATGCTGTAACAAAGTCTTTAGACGCAATTTTTTAAAACCTGAGACGATCGGGGTAATTCCAAAAGGGGGCTATAGATGGCGTGAAAATCAGTCAAAAATTGCCATCCAATGGATGTTGTGGGAGGAACATCAAAGAGGAATCAAAATTCAACACGCCGCTAAGGGTATAGAAACCATTGTTAAGGGACATAAAGTAGACGGTTTTTGTAGCGACACAAATCAAGTGTTTGAATTCCAAGGATGCTATTTTCACGGTTGCCCTCGATGTTTCAAATACAACAGAAGCAATCCTCTGCATAATGATCCGTTGAATACATTGGAAAGTCGATACGAACAATCAGTTAGCAAAGTAGAGAGACTCCGAAGCCTTGGACTAGAAGTAATTGAGATATGGGAATGTCAATTTCGAGGAATGCTAAACGATGAAATTAGAGCCTTCACAGAAGCACATCCATTGATAATCAATTTACCGATTAACCCCAGAGACGCTCTCTACGGGGGACGTACAGAAAATATCGTTGAATACTACAAGATCAAAACAAATGAATGCATAAAATATGTCGATATATGTTCCCTGTACCCCTTCATCTGTAAATATGGAAAATTTCCGGTGGGTCATCCAAAAAAAATTTACGTAGGTGAAGAATGTGTTACAGCCTCTCTGTCGCAGATGTCAGGACTTATTAAATGCCAGATTCTACCGAACCAGAACTTATATCACCCCGTTTTACCGTCAAAAATGAACAACAAATTGATGTTTGTTAACTGTCAAAAATGTGGTGAAGATTTCGTTCGAGAAGAGTGTCAGCATTCTATTCAAGAAAGAAGCCTAAAAGGAACTTGGGTGATAGAAGAGGTGCTCAAAGCTATTGAAAAAGGTTACCAGATTATAGAGACTTACGAAATATGGGAATACGATACAATTCAGCTCAGTAAAGACCAAGAGGGGTTATTTAGCGGAATGATGAACAAGTTTCTACAAATAAAACAACAAGCTTCAGGATGGCCCAAACATTGCTTAACGGATGAAGAAAAAAACCGTTATATTGATGCATTTTTGGATACAGAGGACATAAAGCTGGAATTTTCAAAAATTATAGAGAACCCCTGTTTGAGATCGTTAGCTAAACTTATGCTGAATTCTTTTGGGGTAAATTTGCTCAAAAAGAAAACCAAAACAAAACCTCAATAGTCAGAGACTGTGGTGAATTCTTTGATATGCTGACTAATCCTTCTATTCATGTAAATACAGTTCTCCCGGTAAACGAAGAAACCCTTCTCTAACTTGGGAATTTAGAGAAGAGGGTATGACGTTTCTTCAACGGTTAACGTTGTATTGGCTTCATACGTCACGGCCCTAGCTAGACTAAAATTATATTCATTCTTGGAGAAAGTGGAAGAAAGGGCAGTTTACGTAGATACAGATTCATGTATTTATATCTCTCGTAAGGGATTAGACGACATATCTACAGGCGACTTCATAGGTGATATGACCGATGAGCTCAATGGGGGTTTCATATCAGAGTTTGTTTCTGGAGGACCTAAGAACTACGCCTACAAATATACTACTTTGTCTGGAGAGGAACAGATCGTATGTAAAGTAAAAGGCATATCACTCAACTACAAGGCATCCCAAGTAGTCAATTTTGAGAAAATAAAAGACATGGTGCTGAAGAAATCTGATCCTGTTTCTGTACTTTCTCGACAGCTACGACGTACAAGAGAGCATGCAGTAGTAACAGTCGAGTTTCCTAAGGTATACAAGATAACTTCAATGAAAAGGAAATTCTATGAAGATCATACCTCTGTACCATTTGGATTTAAGAAAATAAAGTATTGATTTTTAATGTATGTAAATATTTTTTAATAAACATGTAAAATAAAATGTATGCAAATGATTTTTTGTTTTTTATTTCCCGCCTAATTGAAAAATATTTTTGCACCCGAAATTGTTCAGCCTTTTTACTCCATATAAAATATTTAAAAGTATGCATTGTTATTATTAAACGCCTGCAGTAATATACACCAAAAAAATTGAGAAGCAGTGTAACCATGTGGAACTTTGTATAATCACAAAAAAACATATCTTGGAAAATAAAAAATACAGCAGATTCATAAGCAGTGTAGAGAGGAAACTACGTAAAAGTAATCGATTATTACTAATAAAATAGAGTTTTGAATTCCTATTTTTACAATAATAATCATTTTACTATCTTACGTGTTGGGCACTGCACTGCACGGGTACCAACACTGTACTGCCGGGCACGAAAAATTGAGAAGCATGATAACCATGTAGAACTTCGTATCACTACGTAAATGGTTATTACGAAAAGTAGAAATAAAAACTCTATTTTCGATAATAGCTATACTATTTTTATGAGCACCGAAAAAATTGAGAAGCACGATAACCTCATAGAACTTCGAAACAGCACCAGAGACAACCGAAGGCTACAGAAAAAAACACATACTGAAAAGGCATAACATCTATCAGCGCTGGTATCCGAAATACTGTTTCCTTTGACATTCGTTGGGATATGAAAACACATATTTGCTTCCCACCGTTATAACGGAAATAATGTTACTGCAAAAGCAGTTTCACGTAAGACCATACATTAATCTACAAAGTTGATAATAAAACATATGTACTATTAAAATGCAGATATTTTTAAAATTATACAATTAAAAAATCAAAATAATATTATAAATGGTAGGGGATACAGGGTAAACACCGAAATATACTTAATTTAGAATAGTTACTTATAATCTCCTCAGTTCTTTGGTCAGCCGTATCGACAATTTACCGGTGGGTCCTCTATTTTTGTGCATGTAAAAGGTTAGACTATGGCGCTAGCAAAAAAAACAAAATGCAACAAAGTAGAGTCACTTAATATTCTTGTTGAAATTACGGATAGAATATGGTAGAAAGTAACAATCAGATATTGTAGAAGCCATGTAATTGTTTAATTGTTGAGGAAAAAGTATTTTTCATACGCTGACCATGTTTATGTCCGCTTGGTACGCGACCAGATTTTTCCAAACCTTTGCCCGTAGGGTTCATGAGCCTACGACCAAATGTGTCGTCGAAGGGGCATTTTTGGCCAAATTCGGTCGAAACCGATGCTGCGTTCGTACCCTAGAGCCTACGAACAGTGACTCAAACTTAATTTTAATTGATTGCAAAGATCTTGCTAGAACTTGAGCTAGTGATTATATGCAATTTATCGGTGACGAGCTTTCCTCTAGCATATCTTGATTTATTCAAGCGAATCAATGAGAAACTAGTGAATAAAATTACCTGACAGCCATAGTACAAGTTGGTATATCTACACCTTCTCTTACATTTGGCGCCACTAAAATGTTAATCTCCTTGTTTCTAAAAACGATCAAGTACTTATCTGTTCTTCTTATTAATCGGAAGTGATTCTACGGTGCTATTAAAAGAGTTTCCGTTATATCCCACAACGAAATCCGGCTTTATATGTCTGAACTCTGGTACATGTTCACTCAAATCTTTCAGTACATGGTGCAATATTTTTGGCAGTTGATCTTTCCTTCGTGAATATTAAACCACAAATGTCTTCGTTTGAAGATGAACTGTTGAAAAGTGTACGTTTATATTAGTATTAATTTATGACATTTACTTTTTTAAAATAGTTAAATACTACGATAAACTGGGAATGTGGGATGAAGCAGAAATGTTTCTGTAACCCAATTTAGGTATGTATAGCAAGTCTTACGCAAGACAATAATAAAAACAGATAGAATTCGAGGGCGATTCTTGGAAGAAAAATTCATAGTATTTCTAAGGCAACACCGACCGGATGCTATAATTTTAGCATACATTTACAGGTTTAGGTCTAATGATAAATAGAAAGTGATTAAAATTTTAACTTCAATTTTCGTAAAATAGCTGAGATATGCCATCTTGCAGTAGCCTGAATGAAATACCCGACAGGTTACCCATACCTGATAGTCTGGGTTCTCGCCGCTAGATGCGCTACATACAAACGTCATCTGTCAAACGTTATGTGTATCATTGATAAGTGTGAGTTGTGTCTCTAAGCGCTAGATGGTGTCGATGTCGCACTGGTGTCGTAGAGTGACCCACATACAGGGGTCGATAGAAATTTTGGGGCCCTACCGACGGGCCGATGTACCGACGGGTCGATGAACCGACGGTATACGTCAGATCGAAATAAGCTCCATTCACATGGGAGGTGTGTGTGGAATTGCTCGTGGGAGACACGGACCTTGTCGTATATAGCAAGACGTGTCCTAAAATGGTGATACCCATTGGTCGCTCGCCATACAGGTCGGTCAGACAGAAGTTTTTGGGACCGGGGTGCTCTGATTGGTGGATCAGACGGCGGGAAATTTGAACGGTGTTGATGGTATAGCTGAATGGTGGACGGGGGTCGGGTGCGTTGGTAATCACCTATGTCGCAAATGAGGTTAGATAGATAGTCGTTCAGTGAAGGTGTTGTCGTAGCAGTATGCAAGAAGTACTGCGCGCGGGGGTGTCAACGAGTTAATATTGGCCAACGATAACAGCGGTGACCCTGGAACACTGTTGTCACACGGTTGCAAAAGATGACAGGTTATCTCTTAATTTCGTAAACAACGATTTTTCTAAAGTGGTAAAAACAGGTCGAAATTTTAAATACCTATGAATCACCGCAAATTATTTGTCAGTTATCTGCTGCGAACAAAACATGCTCAGCTCAGACTTATCTAAAAAGTGGTGGGAAAATCGATATTATAAAAATATTTATGAATCACCGCAAATTCTCTTAGACGTGCTCTTATCAGTTCAGACTTAGTTAAAAGTGGGTAAAATCGAGATTATAAATACCTATGAATCACCGCAAATTACCTTGTCAGTTATCTGCAGTGAACAGACGTGCTCAGTTCAGACTTAGCAATTCCCAACGCTCCTCCGTGGCCATTCCCCTTACCCTCTCGCGAGTGCGCGCATGCGCATGCGGCTCGTTCTGGTCTATAGACATATGATCGCTAATGATCTTGACAAAAGATGTCCTGATACACAGCCAGAGGTACATCAGAAGTAATGTTAGTATTGTGTGTGCGTGTTTTTTGAACACGCTAAGTCGTGATGTACATCACGTGACGTACGTCACGTGACCTACGTGACGTACGTGTGACAGGTGACGTGCGTCACGTGACACGTGACGTGCACACTTTGTTCAAAAATACCAAAAAGCTGTCTTGATAGCCCGAACCGCCAGAGGTACAACATCAGAAGTAATGTTAGTGCGTGGTTGAGGTTCAAAAACTTAGCGTGTTCAAAAAAAAAACGTACCTAGACCAAAAGTCATTCTAGACCAGTCACTCTAGACCAAAGCAAAAAAAAACGCCGTTTTTCAACGCCTTTTTTGTCACCATTCCCCTTAGTAGCGCGCATGCGCATGGGGCTCGTTCTGCGTGCTGGTGCTGGCGCGGGGGTACGGGTGTAGATAGCGTTTGTGGTAAGGGTTGGGGGTAGGTCTTGTTCTCTTACCACTATCCCAAGGTACACAACAAACAAACTTACTCGTGCGCGCAGACCTACCCCCAACCCTTACCACAAACGCTATCTACCCCGACGCCGCGCCAGCACCAGCACCTGCAGAACGAGCCCCATGCGCATGCGCGCTACTAAGGGGATGGTGACAAAAAAGGCGTTGAAAAACGGCGTTTTTTTTGTGCTTTGGTCTAGAGTGACTGGTCTAGAATGACTTTTGGTCTAGGTACGTTTTTTTTTGAACACGCTAAGTTTTTGAACCTCAACCACGCACTAACATTACTTCTGATGTTGTACCTCTGGCGGTTCGGGCTATCAAGACAGCTTTTTGGTATTTTTGAACAAAGTGTGCACGTCACGTGTCACGTGACGTACGCCACGTGCGTCAAGTGTCACGTGACGCACGTCACGTGCCACGTGCATCACGTGTCACGTGACGCACGTCACCTGTCACACGTACGTCACGTAGGTCACGTGACGTACGTCACGTGATGTACATCACGACTTAGCGTGTTCAAAAAACACGCACACACAATACTAACATTACTTCTGATGTACCTCTGGCGGTTCGGTATCAGGACATCTTTGTTCAAGATCATTAGCGATCATGTCTATAGACCAGAACGAGCCGCATGCGCATGCGCGCACTCGCGAGAGGGTAAGGGGAATGGCCACGGAGGAGCGTTGGGAATTGCTAAGTCTGAACTGAGCACGTCTGTTCACTGCAGATAACTGACAAGGTAATTTGCGGTGATTCATAGGTATTTATAATCTCGATTTTACCCACCAGTTTTAACTAAGTCTGAACTGATAAGAGCACGTCTAAGAGAATTTGCGGTGATTCATAAATATTTTTATAATATCGATTTTCCCACCACTTTTTAGATAAGTCTGAGCTGAGCATGTTTTGTTCGCAGCAGATAACTGACAAGATAATTTGCGGTGATTCATAGGTATTTAAAATTTCGACCTGTTTTTACCACTTTAGAAAAATCGTTGTTTACGAAATTAAGAGATAACCTATCATCTTTGCAACCGTGTGACAACAGTGTTCCAGGGTCACCGCTGTTATCGTTGGCCAATATTAACTCGTTGACACCCCCGCGCGCAGTACTTCTTGCTACGCTACGACAACACCTTCACTGAACGACTATCTATCTAACCTCATTTGCGACATAGGTGATTACCAACGCACCCGACCCGCCGTCCACCATTCAGCTATACCATCAACACCGTTCAAATTTCCCGCCGTCTGATCCACCAATCAGAGCACCCCGGTCCCAAAAACTTCTGTCTGACCGACCTGTATGGCTGAGCGACCAATGGGTATCACCATTTTAGGACACGTCTTGCTATATACGACAAGGTCCGTGTCTCCCACGAGCATTCCACACACACCTCCCATGTGAATGGAGCTTATTTCGATCTGACGATATACCGTCGGTTCATCGACCCGTCGGTATCGGCCCGTCGGTAGGGCCCCAAAAATTTCTATCGACCCCTGTATGTGGGTCACTCTACGACACCAGTGCGACATCGATACCATCTAGCGCTTAGAGACACAACTCACACTTATTAATGATACACATAACGTTGACAGATGACGTTTGTATGTAGCGTCATCTAGCGGCGAGAACCACAGACTATCAGGTGATGGGTAACCTGTCGGGTATTTCATTTCAGGCTACTGCAAGATGGCATATCTCAGCTATTTTACGAAAATTGAAGTTAAAATTTTAATCACTTTCTATTTATCATTAGACCTATAACCTGTAAATGTATGCTAAAATTATAGCACTCCGGTCGGTGTTGCCTTAGAAATACTATGAATTTTTCTTCCAAGAATCGCCCTCGAATTCTATCTGTTTTATTATTGTCTTGCGTAAGACTTGCTATACATACCTAAATTGGGTTACACAAACATTTCTGCTTCATCCCCACATTCCCAGTTTATCGTAGTATTTAACTATTTTAAAAAAGTAAATGTCATAAATATTAATACTAATATAAACGTAACACTTTTCAACAGTTCATCTTCAAACGAAGACATTTGTGGTTTAATATTCACGAAGGAAAGATCAACTGCCAAAATATTGCACCATGTACTGAAAGATTTGAGTGAACATGTACCAGAGTTCAGACATATAAAGCCGGATTTCGTTGTGGGATATAACGGAAACTCTTTTAATAGCACCGTAGAATCACTTCCGATTAATAAGAAGAACAGATAAGTACTTGATCGTTTTTAGAAACAAGGAGATTAACATTTTAGTGGCGCCAAATGTAAGAGAAGGTGTAGATATACCAACTTGTACTATGGCTGTCAGGTAATTTTATTCACTAGTTTCTCATTGATTCGCTTGAATAAATCAAGATATGCTAGAGGAAAGCTCGTCACCGATAAATTGCATATAATCACTAGCTCAAGCATTCTAGCCAGATCTTTGCATATCAATTAAAATTAAGTTTGAGTCACTGTTCGTAGGCTCTAGGGTACGAACGCAGCATCGGTTTCGACCGAATTTGGCCAAAAATGCCCCTTCGACGACACATTTGGTCGTAGGCTCATGAACCCTACGGGCAAAGGTTTGGAAAAGATCTGGTCGCGTACCAAGCGGACATAAACATGGTCAGCGTATGAAAAATACTTTTTCCTCAACAATTAAACAATTACATGGCTTCTACAATATCTGATTGTTACTTTCTACCATATTCTATCCGTAATTTCAACAAGAATATTAAGTGACTCTACTTTGTTGCATTTTGTTTTTTTTGCTAGCGCCATAGTCTAACCTTTTACATGCACAAAAATAGAGGACCCACCGGTAAATTGTCGATACGGCTGACCAAAGAACTGAGGAGATTATAAGTAACTATTCTAAATTAAGTATATTTCGGTGTTTACCCTGTATCCCCTACCATTTATAATATATTATTTTGATTTTTTAATTGTATAATTTTAAAAATATCTGCATTTTAATAGTACATATGTTTTATTATCAACTTTGTAGATTAATGTATGGTCTTATCGTGAAACTGCTTTTGCAGTAACTATTATTTCCGTTATAATGGTGGGAAGCAAATATGTGTTTTCATATCCCAACGAATGTCAAAGGAAACAGTATTATCGGATACCAGCGCTGATAGATGTTATGCCTTTTCAGTATGTGTTTTTTTCTGTAGCCTTCGGTTGTCTCTGGTGCTGTTTCGAAGTTCTATGAGGTTATCGTGCTTCTCAATTTTTTCGGTGCTCATAAAAAATAGTATAGCTATTATCGAAAATATAGTTTTTATTTCTACTTTTCGTAATAACCATTTACGTAGTGATACGAAGTTCTACATGGTTATCATGCTTCTCAATTTTCGTGCCCGTGCAGTACAGTGTTGGTACCCGTGCAGTGCAGTGCCCAACACGTAAGATAGTAAAATGATTATTATTGTAAAAATAGGAATTCAAAACTCTATTTTATTAGTAATAATCGATTACTTTTACGTAGTTTCCTCTCTACACTGCTTATGAATCTGCTGTATTTTTTATTTTCCAAGATATGTTTTTTTGTGATTATACAAAGTTCCACATGGTTACACTGCTTCTCAATTTTGTTGGTGTATATTACTGCAGGCGTTTAATAATAACAATGCATACTTTTAAATATTTTTATATGGAGTAAAAAGGCTGAACAATTTCGGGTGCAAAATATTTTTCAATTAGGCGGGAAATAAAAAACAAAAAATCATTTGCATACATTTTATTTTACATGTTTATTAAAAAATATTTACATACATTAATAAATCAATACTTTATTTCTTAAATCCAAATGGTACAGAGGTATGATCTTCATAGAATTTCCTTTTCATTGAAGTTATCTTGTATACCTTAGGAAACTCGACTGTTACTACTGCATGCTCTCTTGTACGTCGTAGCTGTCGAGAAAGTACAGAAACAGGATCAGATTTCTTCAGCACCATGTCTTTTATTTTCTCAAAATTGACTACTTGGGATGCCTTGTAGTTGAGTGATATGCCTTTTACTTTACATACGATCTGTTCCTCTCCAGACAAAGTAGTATATTTGTAGGCGTAGTTCTTAGGTCCTCCAGAAACAAACTCTGATATGAAACCCCCATTGAGCTCATCGGTCATATCACCTATGAAGTCGCCTGTAGATATGTCGTCTAATCCCTTACGAGAGATATAAATACATGAATCTGTATCTACGTAAACTGCCCTTTCTTCCACTTTCTCCAAGAATGAATATAATTTTAGTCTAGCTAGGGCCGTGACATATGAAGCCAATACAACGTTAACCGTTGAAGAAACGTCATAGGCCTCTTCTCTAAATTCCCAAGTTATGAGAAGGGTTTCTTCGTTTACCGGGAGAACTGTATTTACATGAATAGAAGGATTAGTCAGCATATCAAAGAATTCACCACAGTCTCTGACTATTGAGGTTTTGTTTTGGTTTTCTTTTTGAGCAAATTTACCCCAAAAGGAATTCAGCATAAGTTTAGCTAACGATCTCAAACAGGGGTTCTCTATAATTTTTGAAAATTCCAGCTTTATGTCTTCTCTATCCAAAAATGCATCAATATAACGGTTTTTTTCTTCATCCGTTAAGCAATGTTTGGGCCATCCTGAAGCTTGTTGTTTTATTTGTAGAAACTTGTTCATCATTCCGCTAAATAACCCCTCTTGGTCTTTACTGAGCTGAATTGTATCGTATTCCCATATTTCGTAAGTTTCTATAATCTGGTAACCTTTTTCAATAGCTTTGAGCACCTCTTCTATCACCCAAGTTCCTTTTAGGCTTCTTTCTTGAATAGAATGCTGACACTCTTCTCGAACGAAATCTTCACCACATTTTTGACAGTTAACAAACATCAATTTGTTGTTCATTTTTGACGGTAAAACGGGGTGATATAAGTTCTGGTTCGGTAGAATCTGGCATTTAATAAGTCCTGACATCTGCGACAGAGAGGCTGTAACACATTCTTCACCTACGTAAATTTTTTTTGGATGACCCACCGGAAATTTTCCATATTTACAGATGAAGGGGTACAGGGAACATATATCGACATATTTTATGCATTCATTTGTTTTGATCTTGTAGTATTCAACGATATTTTCTGTACGTCCCCCGTAGAGAGCGTCTCTGGGGTTAATCGGTAAATTGATTATCAATGGATGTGCTTCTGTGAAGGCTCTAATTTCATCGTTTAGCATTCCTCGAAATTGACATTCCCATATCTCAATTACTTCTAGTCCAAGGCTTCGGAGTCTCTCTACTTTGCTAACTGATTGTTCGTATCGACTTTCCAATGTATTCAACGGATCATTATGCAGAGGATTGCTTCTGTTGTATTTGAAACATCGAGGGCAACCGTGAAAATAGCATCCTTGGAATTCAAACACTTGATTTGTGTCGCTACAAAAACCGTCTACTTTATGTCCCTTAACAATGGTTTCTATACCCTTAGCGGCGTGTTGAATTTTGATTCCTCTTTGATGTTCCTCCCACAACAGCCATTGGATGGCAATTTTTGACTGATTTTCACGCCATCTATAGCCCCCTTTTGGAATTACCCCGATCGTCTCAGGTTTTAAAAAATTGCGTCTAAAGACTTTGTTACAGCATGATGCAATAGTGGTGCTTTCCTGGAAGGGATCGACTGTGGTTTCGGTTTTCATCAGGTCTCGAAATTTGAGACACGCCTGTGTCAATATTTCCACATCGGAGATACAGTATTCAACGATTTCTTTCTGAAAATCAAAAACGTATCCCTCCGCTTGTCTTTCGCCATGCCATTTTAATAATTTTTCCCGAGCGTCTTCCTTTAAATGGTCGGGATCGTAGAAGTCGAGCGCTGGAATTGGCCCTACATAATTCTGATGAGCCAAAGTGTTGAATAAATGTGGAAAGTATCCTTTCTTTAGCTCTTTCAAATCAAACGCCTTGGGTAGAGCAGTTAGAGGCATAGGAAAATAATTGAGAGAATCCAGAAATTTTACATTTCCTACCTCCATCAATATTAATTTTGTTCCTCTCATAATTACATTCGGGTACAGACTAGTCTTCTCTAAAATGTAACGAAGTAGAAACTGATGATCAAATCCTCCACCATTATGCGCCAGTACAATGACTTTCTTGAATTTTTTACGAAGTGTCAGAATATGATGCATAAATGGAGAAATGACGTCTTGACATCGAAGAATCTGTAATCGAAGGCCACATTTCTTGCATATAGGATTATCGGTACATGATTCACAACATTGTTTGAATACACATAGATTTGGCTCATGCAGTAAAGATCCATTGGGTAATTCCTTCTCCTGACGGGTTTCCAAATCGTAAAATATTAATAAGACATCATTTGATTTAGGAATACTTCTGTCAGGCTGTATATAGCACATATGTTCAATTGGTTGATTTTTATAACATGTTTTACAAAGTATATATCCGCAGATGTGATCATTACCGTTGTGAACTTTAAAACAGTCTACACATCTTTTAATTTTAGAACAGACCGATGGTAAATGAGCGTTAAAACATTCTTGTCCATAAAAGCTTCTATTACATTCTTTGCATTTGATGTGCTTCGTTTTCAGGCAGGCCGGAGATCTTTTACAAGCATAACATTGTTTATCACACCTATGAATTTGTTTAGTATTATACGGAATGTGGCAGTTCTCACAAAAAAAGCTGCAGCAAAAGGCAGCAGTGAGGGATGTTATGACGCTGTAGTGCCCCTCGTGATATATTAGGTTAAGCGTCGGACCAGCGGACACGCCTTCAAAAATGACGTCACGACCTTTGCACCCAAACTTGTATACAACAATTTTGTAGTTTTGCAGATATCGTTGTAGCTTTTGAAGTTCAGGTATTCCACACCCCTCCTCAGGGATAACAATATCAGCCTTTTCCACAAGTTGTACAGCTCTTTGTCCTTGTATTTTTCCTCGATCACGGCGGATTCTGCTATAATCTTTGTCTTTGTTCAAATGGGCCATGGCGATGACAAGGGCTCGTGGGAGACACAAATTATCGGTGTTTTTAACGGTGGTAATGCCTTTTCTTTTGGCGCATTCCTCATCAAAGGTATTGAAATTCTGAGCTCTACCACGACCAGCAGGCAACCTTACGGACGTAATACCCAAGCAAAAAGTCTCGGTATTCAACCCCACAGAATTTGACTGATAGATGGAAGATATCTTCTCCCATATGTCCTCAGTTGAAACGTCGGAAAACAATTTAAAAGCTATCCATCCTTGACCGCGGGTAAAGTCTTTGGAACAGAAAGTGAATCCAACTTGATCACTGGGCTGGAGATGTTCAGTTCCTTTGGCTACTATTTCCTCCAGAGCGTCTTTGATCCATCCCACAGGTTCGACGTCTTTAGGGATAGGTCGTATTTTAAATTCCACTTCTCGCCCATATAGATTAAATTTTTTAATCTTCTTAGTAGAATCCTTAACGATGAAGAATTTTTCCATTTTTTAAAAACTAAAACGTTAACTAGCGACTAAATCTGAACTGAGCACGTCTGTTCGCTGCAGATAACTGACAAGATAATTTGCGGTGATTCATAGGTATTTATAATCTCGATTTTACCCCCACCACTTTTTAACTGACCACAGTGTTTCAAGGTCACCGCTGTTATCGTTGGTCAGTATTAACTCGTTGACAGCCTGCGCTTCCTGCCCATTCACCCATGCTTAACAGCCCCGCCCGGTACTTCTTGCATATCACCGCTACGACAACACCTGCCCTGAACCTAACCTCATTTGCGACGTAGGTGATTGCCTTGTTGAATTTATTAGATACACAATATAGACTGTACTATGTTTTCAATATTGTATCAATGTTAAAAATTAACTAACATTAACTGTATGCACCACATATATGAGCAATTCCATTTTTATATGCACACTGAATATGACGTGTTGATTATTGAGATCATCCTATACGCATTGTTTCCCGCGAATTTTATACGTTTTTCCATTTAAACTGAATCCGCAGAATTGCATCTATAAATATCATTATTCATGGGCTTTTATCGATCTATATGCAAATATTTACCGCAAAACATGAAATGAGTCACATCGCTTACGCATAGACGTTATACTACACCTTACTATCGTCGGCTGTCTGAATCACTTCCGGTCGGGTGCGCCATCTAACGGGGCCCGCCAATCAACATATACCATCAACCCGTTCAAACTTCCCGCCGTCTGATCCACCAATCAGAGCACGCGGTGGATCTAGCGGTTCCCGCCAATCAACATATACCATCAACCCCGTTCAAATTTCCCGCCGTTTGATCCGCCAATCAGAGCACGCGGTGGATGTGGTGGGCGTGGCCAAAAAGTGGAAGTGGTGGGGGGCGCCCAGAGTGCACCAGTATCTACTTATTTATTATTACTTATATTATTTTTTGATTTGAAACGAGCCTTTCATACTATTGAGCACTTGACAGTGGTTAATCAACTTACCAACTGTGATATCCGAGGCTGTGCTTTAGATTGGTTAAAAACATACTTATATAAGCGTATTCAAGCACAGAAAGTCAAAACCGAGTCAGGCAACTTAAAGTCATCTGATTTGGTGGTTGACACCGGGGTTCCTCATGGCAGTACATTATGTCCGTTATATTTCATGAGTAACTGTTTAGTTTTGAATTCCTCTAAAACAGCGATGGTTGCCTTCAATTCAATAAGACAATACAATAAATTGCCTTTTAATTAGCTATAACGAGAAAAGTGTGTGTTAGTACCCGGATTTCAATTACTTGGGTGTACAATGTGATGAGCACTTGAACTGGAATAAACAAGTAGATAATATCTTGAATAAGCTACCAGAGTATTGTTGTCATATTTCAGCTAGGAAATTTTGTTGACATTGGTATTCTACACCTTTATTACCTTTCCTATCTTCATTCAACGCATAGTTATTGCATTGTTTGGGGGAACTGCTCTTGTATTAACGAAGTATTTGTTATTCAGAAAAAAATTATTGAGAACAATGTCTTCCAAATGTCGCTGCTACTCTTGTAAGGAGTTATGCAAACAATTGGGAATAATGACAGTTCACTCTTCATATATGTGTAGACTAAGGCAGTCACATGACATCATAGATTATCATTGACCGCCAGAGAGCCACAATTATGGAGGTAAGACTTTACAAACACTCATCAAATTCCATAAATGGTACAACCAACTTGCATCTATTTGAATCAAATGTTAAGGATATTATGTTAAACCTTCTACACCGTTTCAGACTATTTAAATAGTTGTTTTGATTTAATTACCACTGATGCTTTTAGTTTGTATATGTGTATTATCGTTGTTCGTCAAATTTTATGTTTTGTTTGTTTTTTTAATGAATATTTACTCTATACATGATAAGAAAATATTTGTAAAGCCACCAAATTACTTTCCTAACGACAATTGCAATACTATGATTGTATAGTCGTATGGAAAATAAATCTATTTATTCATTTATGTTATTTTCAAATGCTCTAGAAATGTCGCCCTTGCTGCTTGGATCGTTCTGTAGATATTGTTAATAGCGTCTCAGGTGTATACATACGTTCAGTGCACCAAAACCAATTGTATATGATACTGCTTCGCCCTTTAACTTGTATTGTGAGCTGCGCGATTATTCTGAAATGATTACATGTTTATGCAACTTCTGTAAGACCAGTGCGTAAAATCGAACAGTTGGAAACTGTGAATCCTATTCATACACTGAGGCCAAATATGTGGTGGTCACTGTATTTCTCCGAATTACTTCTTTAAACCAAATAAGTGAATACAGTAAATTATTGTATGAAAGTAGGGTTTTATTTGTGAAAATTTCTAAATCAATTACGTGTAGACAAGGGACTTTAGAAACCAGTACTAAGTATTTAAACATTCAGGGAGGCTGTGCATCAAATAAGGTTAATTTTATCACTCGTCAACTTCAGCAGTTCTTGAGCTCTGTTGAACCGCACATGTCGCGTTGACGATTCCGACATCTAACCATGAAACTTACAGTATTAGCTGCAACGCTGTCAACCTATTTGTCTTTTGTATGATTCATCAATCAAGCGACACTGCAGTGTTCCACCCCACTAAACTATAAATAGCTGGGGTGATTCCCTACTATTTTCATCCCACTGCGGACTAGAAAACACGGATGAACTGTCCTTCTGAATATGCGGCAAGTAATAACGTGACGGTGCATATTTTGCTGCTTGTATGCAATTTTTATATGTTCCGCAAAGCGGAGTCAAATAAGGCTCAATTTTCCATTTTAGGTGTTCCCCGGGGATCATGTTTAGGGGCATCGTTGTATTTAATGCACTGGATATTAGCAATGAACCTGGTCATACTTCTAATAATAACATTTTATCATAAAGATAGTTTCATTCATGCTAGTTTTCATGTAGGGGAGTGTCAGATTTTTAAGAAGTTGTTTTTTCTTAATAATTCTCATAACCGTTCAAAGTGACTTGGTTAGCTGTTGAAATTTGGGATAAGCATACGTATTGCAGTAAGTTCAACTAAAATCAATTAAGGTGGCGTGTCAATCTTTTTCTCTTTTGCTCACTTCTTTCGATTCATCTCACTTTTACTGACTTTTCATTGAAAACACTCAATCTATGAACGTTTTGAAGGAGAAACTAACTATGACAAAGTTATGTACATGGTTCTCCCCAAGCTGAACCAATATGTGTTACAAGAGAAATTACTAGGATTAGTTGAAATCTACGGTGAATTTTGATTCAGGTAGCGCGTTCAGGTAACTAACAAAATGGTACTTAGTTTGACAATTCGAAGTATTTTTGGAGAGATACAAAATACCTAGTTGTTCGTGTGGCAATACATAATAAATAATGACTAACATTTTGGGTCTAATAATGGCGATTTATCATTTCCATAGTATATGATATGGGTACCAAATAAAAGAGCTTGATGAGAGAAACACGATAAACAAACCGACGTCATTATTACTACAACATGACGTAGGCCACAATTTGACGATTTCTTATTACTAAAGTCACCTCTATAATAGCATCAGACGAAAGGGCTCGAGAGAAACACAATAAGCGCAGTGTCGTCATTTCAAGTCAATTATGTTGACCGCCGCAAGATGGCGTCCATAATTTCTGTAGTTTCTCCTACGGTATAGTTATCGACTAAAAAGGCTTCATGAGATGGATACAGTAAGCAACGTGACGTCATTATAGATCCAATATGGCGGCCGCCTCAAAATATCGATTTATAATTTCCGTAGTCATCCCCATATTATGGATATCAAATGAAAGGGATTGATGAAAGGAACACAATGAGCAAAGTGACGTCATTCTAATCCATTATGACGGACGTTTAATTTGACAATTATAATAATAATAATAATAGAGCTTCACTTGGTTCCTAATGACAAGTACCCTAGTCTTACGGTCTGATGATTACGTTAACTAACCGTTGTTAAAAAAATGCTCATCTTTAGCAGTAGGTAGGTCAAATTTCAACTTTTTAACATTAGATAGTTCGCTGAAATGTAGACTCAATCAATTGGACAAGAATACTTAATACTCGTAGTTATAAGCCCGTCTCCCATAGTCACAGGAATTCGTTATAATTCTCATGTTTTTTTTATGCGTCGTATGCATTTGATGTTAGATTATGCACACATATAAATAACTATTTTTACTTACGTCAATAAAACAGTAACAAAGACCTCTCTTATTTCACACATTCTTATTTATATTATCTGTTGAAATTTGGCATTACGTTATCGAGTTTCTCAGAAGATTAACTGTCTTTTTTATGTGTAAACTCAGTATTTCGCACTATTCTCTCACTGTTTTTTTTTTGAAAATCTCATTTTCTTCACTTGAATACATGCGGTGGGCCGCCAGCACCTCTGATTTTTCATGTTAGGTTCCACTTAAATTTCCATCGTTACAACTGTTCACTCAAACATCAAATAAATAACAAAACCTACTAGAGATCCATCGAGATTGTTCACGAAAAATCTTCAAATTGACTTTTCCTTTTAACAACCTGTACAAATGTTTATGATTCTATTCTTTTTCGTATTAAATGTCCATGGTAAAATTGGAACACTAATAGTTTATTATCAGGATACTATCAGTAGCATAAAATAACAACCACGGCTTCTCAACTTATTCATTGATTACAGTTCAAAGAGGACAAACATTTCCTAAAATATTATTTCTAATTGTTTTTGAATCATACTGTTTTATACTTAAATACTAGCGTTCAAAATTTCGAATAAAATCAGGAATTTGAAAACATATTCGTATCTTTCTTTTTTATAGCTGATCCTAATTTCAGATTTTAAATGGCCCACCCTTCAGAACTGTAGGCAGTCATTAGTGATAAAAGAAAATGAACGTCCCTTTTAAACCATGGCTAGTCAGTTGACGGAAAACATCACCCAACTGGCCTGAATAAACCTAACATGCCTACGTGGCATTAACGTGTGCACACACCCCTAACTGGAAGTAATTGTGTGTTTTCATTCACAGAATTAACATATTAGGCCAACAATGTAGCCAATAAGGTTGAAAAACGGCGATTGTGCATCCAACAAAAGAAACAAATAAAAGGAAAGTTGTCAGGCCACTAGTTACATGGAGGGTAGCTGTCCACTCGCACAAACGTGCAGGGTTTTATCCCCCTCCGTTTTTGTGTTTTAGTGCACGGGGGTGACAGTTCGTGAATCATGTTGCAGAGTAGACCAGAACAAATAGCTTAATTGAGTCTGGTGACAAATTCACTGGAGATACTGATGATGCTGTTACATCTTGTAGTGGCAAAGTGATGTTTTTATCAATTTGCGGATATGTTAATAATAATCGCGGACTGATTGGCGAAGTTTAGCATTTGCTACTATCACATTCAACCAATCAGTCCGCAACATGCGTTAAGTGGTACATCAGCAATACATAAATTTCTAAAATAGAAAAATCACAAACCAATGCTTATTAAAAAAAGATACAGAGTTGCAGTGTAATTTTGTAAATATATATATATATGTATATATATATAACATTCATGATCATACGGTTGATGAAATTAACTCTTTTACGCAAGACGGGAAGCGAATATCTTTCATTTGCCTCAAGAATGCCATTATATCTTATGGCAACATTTTATGTAAAACTACATTTGAACAGGGTTCAACGATGTTGCAGTTATTCTTTTCTCTAAGGTAACGACGCTTCGATGCTAGCAATAGCTAATGCGTGAAATTTAAGTGAGAATATCCTAATAAATCGTTCTTTTTTATCCACTTTAGTACCTGATATTTAGCCAAAAGGTGGTCAAATTTGCACAATCTGAATAAAATCGCACATAATTATTTTGAATCACCTGAACAATATTTTTAGTGAAATAATCTAATGATGGAAAATAAACAATAGTATCAGAAGCTAAGAATTTACAAGATAAGAAGTATCTAAATATGAGAAGCCACTACTATTAGTTTATACGTATCTACCAAACGATGTTTTTCAATTGAAAAAGATGATATAATTTCAAAATTTACAAGAATACCTTTGAACTAGGAAGGTGTACAAAGTGTAGAACTATATCGGTTTTGTATACTAAGTGACATATAAATCCGAACACCCAGTTTAAATGGTTTTATTTTAATAAAAGTTGGTGAATGTATTTATCTTACTGTAAATAACAAGTGAAAAAATTTTCAGCCTTATCAGTTGGACATTCCGGTTTTTATACTGATTTTTTCTAATTCACTAACGCTCTAAAAATGAATATTTCAGCCGCAGTAAAGAATCACCGTTGGCGGATTTTGGTTCTTGACATCCTTTACGATCGGTTACGATGCCTAGAGTACGGAGAACTGTACGATTTCGTCAACTTAGTGAGTTTGATAAGGGCCGTATAGTGGGACTTCGGGAAGCTGGACTTTCTTTTCGGGCAATTGCAGTTAGAGTGCAAAGAAGTGTAGACACTGTGGTTAGGTGTTGTCAGGCATGGCTTCGAGAAGGCCGTACGCAAAGAGCAAGGGGCACTGGACGCCGCCGTAGAACAACAGACCGTGAAGATCCCGCCTAAGATTGTTGGCCTTAAGGGACCGTTTCTCCACTACCAGGTCCATTGCAAATGAATGGTTTGCAGAACACGGAAGACCTATTGGCATGCGAAGTGTTTACCGACGAATGAGAAGTTTTGGCTTGTTTTCATACCGGCCACACTGGGTCCTCCCTTTAACTCGAGAACACCGACGTAATCGCCTTGAGTGGTGCAGACAACGGTCACTCTGGGATCAGGAATGGAACAGTATTGTCTTTAGTGACGAGTCTCGATTTTGTTTAGGCATGCACGATGGACGTGGTGAAAGGAGGAATCCACAGTTTTTTGTTGAAAGACATGTTCATCACACTGTTAGAGTTAAGGTTTGGGGTGCTATAGCTTATGGTTGCAGGTCACCTTTAATCTTCATCAGAGATAACATGAACGCGCAGCGTTATATCCACGAAGTTCTAGAACCCCATCTTTTACCCTATCTTGACACTCTGGCAGATCTAACTTTCCAAGAAGATAATGCCCGACCACATGTTGCAAGAGTCACAATAGACTTCTTTCAACATAATGATGTCACATTGTTACCATGGCCACCAAGATCTCCCGACTTATCCCCAATTGAGCACGTGTGGGATATGATGGGTAGGAGATTGCTAAATTTGCAACGTCCTCCTCAGACTCTAGAAGCACTTCGAGAGGAGTTGGTGGTTGCCTGGAATGAGATACCACAGGAGGACATTGACCACCTGATCAGAAGCATGCCAAGGCGCGTTGGAGAATGCGTAGCACATCAGGGTGCATCCACACATTATTAAAGGTCAAAGGGCTTTAAAGCAGTGCAATCATTTTGAAATTTTTATCATTTACTTATTATGCTTCATTAAGTACTTATACAATATTTTATTAAAATAAAACCATTCAAACTGGGTGTTCGGATTTATATGTCACTTAGTATATTTTGTTATCTTATGTTTGTTGGACTTTTTTTAATCGTCGCTCTGTCAACTTCGCCATTACTGTAAGCGAACCCGTGGTTTTACTAGTTTGGTATGTCATTTCTGTCACTCATTTATACTGATTAAAGTACCAAGTTGTTTTATGAACGAGACTGCCGACGTAGGTGTCACACCTCAATACTAATAGAGTTTAGTGTCAGTATTCCTTCAGGTTAGATATATAAATCGATCGAAGGAGCACCTAAGTATTGTTAAACTACTTCTAATTCATATGGTCTCCTTAACACCATTATATTACTCTTGATACCAAAAGGAAAACGCTAAAAATAGGCGTCTTTTGACACCACCGGGGATGAGCCCAACCCAGTAAAAATTATTGCATTTTTTTCTGCGGGAGGGGGGAGGCACTGGATTCCACAATTTTATAGACGGTCAGGGTTTTTTATCGGTTTAAATTCAACTACTACTAAGAAATACTGTAGAATAGGTATCCCAACTTAAAGGCCATATCTAAAAAAGTTTGTGTATGTACAGGGTGCAGCGATGTAACATCCTTTCTTCAACGCTTAATAAAACCCATAGAATGAATCAGAACATTCTCATTTGCTCTTTATAATGTAACCTTACGTCCATGTTATACAGAGTTTTGAAGATCATATAGGTGACATGCCCTAAAGCAGGTGTTACGTTGGCAATTTCTTCTTGAACGCTTGGCTTCAAATCTTGTAGGGCGCTTAAACGGTGCAGATAAACATGGGATTTCAAATAGCCATAAAGGGGCCAAACCAGGAGAGTGGTGATGAAGTGCTCTTGAAGTGTGTGCCGTTGCACCATCTTGATGTTTACATACCGGTGCGAATTCACTGTCACTGCGACTTTATTTTCATCAAAGAACCAGCGACCAATAATTTCAGCTGAGGAAATTGCACACCACACTGTGACTTAGGCGAATGGTTAGGTCTTTGATGCAATTCTCGAGGATTCCTTACATTTCTTTGTTAGCGGAAGCACATAAATAAAAGTGGGCCATATGACTAAAAAAAAAGGAACGACTAAAGCTCGTGTATATTTGGGATAGACATTTAGATCATATAGAAAAACTCTCCTCACAGAACTATTCGAAAGTCTTGTCGCACTTGCAGTTTGTCTGAGCCTGGTGACCCACGAAGCAATTGATTTCCGGTCCGAGACAGGGTCAACAGGGCTAAACTAAAGCGATTCCAAAATGCGCACGGGGTTACGATTACAGAACATCCGCTCAAAAAATAGGCATCAATGGCAAAAGCGTCCCAGCGCATGATGGCGATTGAACTGTGTCAGCGCTCCGACTGAATGGCGCGCATTTTAAAAAAGGAAGTAATACCGATGCACCCTGGAGAAGTATTTGTAAAAATATATAAACTAAGTTGATGTTATTAAAACATCCCACCTCACGAGTTAATGCATAGGGATTAGTGACTCTGTAGCAACATTGACAAAATTTATCATTGTTCGACTGTAAACAGGTAATCAACTACCTCATTCACCTATTCGGAGTATATCGGCCATACCGCCCGTTCATTTATGAAAGCATTGTCCAACTATAATGGACTAGCGCAGTTTACTTTTCATTCGGAAAGAGGAAATTCTGGTGAGTCTATATTAGTTCACCCCATTGTCCTACAGCGTCACCGAAAGTTCCCATAGATGTGAAACTATTGTTAATACTCGACCCGCTGCCACAGAGCTTTGTTCGGTTATTTGGACGGAGTCGTGGTGATACGTAGTCAAGTGTACGGAATACTACTAGTAGGATCACTTCGAGGTCAGACTTGTCTTTTTCCATGGCTGTCTCCCCCTCCACAAAGTGGCTGGAGAACACACCCTTATTACATAAGCGTAGGCAGATAGTTTAACGATGAACGTTTTTCAGCTACCACGTCAAGCCCCTTGAAACCAAAATGGTTGTTTGTGTACGGGCAGATTTTTTTATGACTTTAACATTCAGCTTTGCTTAGAGGAAGGTGATACCACATATCACCTTCACTAAAAATTGTAACTAGCAGACTAGAAGTATGGAGGGTGAAGAGCACTCGTGTTGTACGATTATTGATAAACGATTTCTATCAGCTTCTTGTCTCTTGTCTACCAATTAAAAAAAATTATGATGAGCTTATGTTGTCAATATAAATACGGTACATGTATAGCAAACAATTATAAATCTTACATGATAGGTAGGTTAGGTGAGCTTACATTTCTTTGAAACATTTTCATTTTATTTAGGACTAGTAATATAAGCATGACTAACTTTATTGAAGTTGTTTTTGTGTTGGTACTTGAATTGAATTAGTTGATACAGAAAAAGATGCCTCAGGTCAAACACCCCAGTCTCTGAAAATAGTTTACCAGAACAATTAGTAATTTTTTGCCAGATATTACTTAACATTCTGTTTCGCAGTATGTCCAGGGGCTGCAAATGGCAATATGTGGAACTCCCCCTACTCCAAATAGCGTATCCTAGGCGTGACTCAACTACAGCATTTCCAGGTGCATTGAGTATGTGCGATCTTTAAAGTATTTACAGCGATATAAGAGTTGTCGTAAGGTATTTGTAATGATAGTTGTATGAACATCTCAAGGGACGATCAATGGTGGCACCTAAGAATTTATAGGTTTTTATTTATTAAGATTTGCAAATACTGAGGCAGACAACTTACTGTACTAGAAAAAGCCATAAAGAATGTTTTCTCATAGTTAATGGTTAAAAGTTTGTGAGCAAAATAATCTAAAATAATTCCTAGGTCCCCCTCTGCTTTAATTTCTGAATTTTCCCAAGTACTATCGTCATAGAGGAGTATCGTATCATGTGACACATTTAAACAATAATTTTGGAAAGGTACGTCACGCGTGGATTTTCGATGTTTTTTATCGAAAACGTTAAGGTCATTTAGTACTTAATCTATCATATAATCAATAATGGGATGGTAGATTTCTTCGGGAGTACAACCATACATTTCTTATTTGCAACTTCTGGAGAAAAAATCGTGTAGGTGCCATGGCCATATGTAGGATAGTTACTTAATTGGTTGTTAAACCAGGATCAAAGGGACGTACAGGTAGCTGCGGCGTAATGTATGTAGTCTGAGACGTATCCGCAACTGCACCTCTTAGATTGCAACTGCGATTTCTGTTGTCAGATTGTGGTTTATTATTCATACTCCGTACTAGCTAACAATATCTTTCACTAGCTGCATGTGTTGCTTACTTTGAAATGGCGAAACTGTTCTGTTGATGGCACCCGATTTGGGCTCATAGGTAGCTGGTACCATTCGTGTATT
The DNA here is from genome assembly GCA_963669975.1 of Acanthoscelides obtectus. Classification (NCBI taxonomy): domain Eukaryota; kingdom Metazoa; phylum Arthropoda; class Insecta; order Coleoptera; family Chrysomelidae; genus Acanthoscelides; species Acanthoscelides obtectus. The sequence continues at coordinate 518,008 of CAVLJG010000454.1, forward strand.
GAAGGCAATGCTCAAATAACATTGAACATGTACACATACCCGCTGTTGCGCAAACAAGCAGCTAAGTATGCAGCCTTTATATTGGTACATACTTCCCTCACCATATGTTGTTTCAAAGCGATATCATCTTACGAATCTGCAACCCACAAGCCGTGACCGAAATGCTGCTTGCAGAAATTTAGGCAAATAACAGTAAAGCAGACATTGCTCCATTTTTAAATCTCATCTTCTCAGGAAAAGAATGCAAGGGAAAGACGGTATCGTCTGGGAAATTGTCGCCGATGTCAGCTTCCTCTCCAGGGTTGATGATGGCCTTCCTATAAGGTACTTAACAGCTCCTAGATCGGCATTACCCAGTGTTGTCACACGAGATAACTTGGATGCTTGGATGCTCTTTTGCGATTTTCAGTGCTTTATAATCTTAAGTAGCTAAGAGCTGTCGATTAAGGTAAAAAAGATGCAATATACTTATATGTACACGGGACACGGTATGTTATATGTTGTCAACAACAGCGGCTCCATTGTTCCAACTAAATAGAATGATACAGCGTCTCCCACCTCGTCCTGGGCTGCAAAGATGCGCTCTTTTCGGTGTGACTTCGCACACGGATAGAAGCAAACAATTACATATGTACAATTTAGCTGTAACTGTAATTTTATTTACCATGCTCAATAGGAGGGTTCAGTCATCGTAAAGCGGTCCAGCGATGCATCGCTTTCATGCTGACTAGCAGTAGCCGTGGAATAGCTTTGATCAAGATACTATCAAATCTTACGGCCAAGCCAAAAATTCCGTCAAACTGACAGGTCACTTCATGGCTATAGCTATTTAGCATAAGAGCGCTGTATCTCTGGAAAGCTTTACATTGGCTCGACGCCCCCCAATGTTTGAGTTAAACCTTATTTATGGAAACAAAAAGACACGACCACTCATTTTCCAATCGACCGCGAATTTTTGACTTAAATCAGCTAAGCTTCATCTCCGAAAACATATTCCCGACTTTGTCCTTCTATTGGAACATAAAAAATATGGCCTGTATTTCATTACAGCTCCGCTTGCACGCTCTGCGTTTTTATCGGAGCAAGCCTAAATCATACCAATGAGTTGCCAAAAAGTACAAAGCAGCTGTCTACGGTTAGTCGTCTATAGACGGATGGACCAAAACTATATTACTAGTTTGTCAAGGAACGATATTTTATGCGCAATGTCCGTATTCCTTTGTTTTCCATTTTGTCGCTGTGTATGCTAACTAGTGCGAATTCTTGCTTTCGCAACTGTCAGATTGCGATTTTTTACTTAATAGTGACGCCGGGTATTCAGACCTTCTTGCCGGAGATAACTGAAAAACTCGACATTGAAGCCATCGCCTTTACGACACTATAAGTTGATAGAAAATCGAATATATGGGAATGTCTCCGGCAACGCTCAAAAAGCTCCAACATGAACGGTTTATCTCCAGTGACACAACTACTCCTATTCTGTGAGCTATGAAACGTAGACAAAGTAGACGCAGTGTTGGTAGAATGGACGTCAGTTTAATTTGAATTACAGACGTTGATTTTGCATTAAAGTTTCCTACATCGCATGAGGTCGTTTGTAGAGCCACTAATTTTGGAGTTTCCGGTCTCCTTGTGACATGTGGAGTACATACATAGTAGCGCTGTACAGTGAAGATTACAGATGACGTTCAGGACGTTGATGCTAAATACTAAGAACATCCCGTAGCTTAACTAAAAGGTCGTGCCAATAGGCAATTGTGACGCAAGTGGGCCCAAAGGTTACTGATTCTGAATGTCAGGAAAGCTTTTGACAAGGTGTGGCATGAAGACCTCCTTTATAAATTATTCCAAAGATATTCTCTTTTCTCGCCTCGAAGACTCCTCAAGTTAGAAAGGCGAAAATTTTGAAATGAAATTAACAATGTTATGTTAAGATTAATAAACAAGTAAATAAATAAATATATAAGTAAACTATTGAATAAATAATTGAGTAAATAAATAAATACATAAATGAATAAATAACACTACCTATAAGGACTGGTGCCTCTCAGGGATTGGTCCTTGAAATAATCCTTTACTCTTTGTCGTTCTCGACGATACTAGATCCAGAAAATATGTTTATGACACTGCTTTAGTTGTTCAGTCCTGTCCGGTCTATGACTGGCTGAAAAATGCGGCGGTAGAAGTGTTAGAGTGGGTAGATCGGTGGCTGAAGGTTGACAATTCAAAAGCGCATCTATTGGTCCAAAAAGCGTCGCGGCGTTCCAGCGCCACCCCTACGCACAACAAGAACACTGTGGATGGTACTATGGAATAATTCCGTCAGATATCTTGGAGTTACCCTTGACAGGAGTGGGCTGGCGGAGGCACAGAAATACTAAAAACTACATTCCAAATTACACTTCGACAACTTTATGTTTTACTATTATTACAAGCTTTTATTCAGCTTGAAGCGTTTGTTTGGTAGTACCTACGTATTTCTCTCCTTCAGAAAGGCTGACTACAGTCTAGAAATACCTTTTGAAACACCATTTAAATATTTCTCGATGTAGTTGGCATACTAAGTTTTAGGGATGTAGTGAAAGAACTGATCAATTCAGTACGTTAGTACAACTTGTAGAATGAATAGTTTATGAGGAACAACTTATAGCTATTGCAGCCGATCTATTTCCAGCACTCAATTTATTTTTGTTCCGCCATCTTTATATTTTATCCTCTCAGTTTCGAAAATGTATCACCTACTAAGCAGAAAATATGTTAATACGTCTAATAGATATATGTTTCTGGCGCTCGTATATGTAAACAAAAAAGTATTACCGTAACTTTTACAGAGCTGTTAGTCTGATTACATTTTGAAAATTAATTTTTATTCTCCACTCAGGCCAATCTTATTTTAGAAACGAGAGTAGTTTCTCTTAGTGTTACAACGCCTTGTTCTTTAATTAGCTTTTGAGATGGTTCACACGAGTAAGGTAGTATTTTATGTTGTTTTATAGTAGAAAGAAGGAAAAATGTTACAAACGGGAGACTTGTAAGCTCGTTGAAGTTTATTTTTTGAATAACTAATCAGCATGTGTAGAAAATTACTGCAAATTCATCCAGTTGGTAAAAATCTGCCAAAAACATATGGTTATCTTATCTCAAAATTTGAGGAAAAACACAATGAATATATGGAAGATGACATAAAGGGCTTCCAATTTTTTCGCGTGTCGCATGTTTTTAATCCATGTTAAAATGACTTATAATATATTATTGATCTGTTGTGCTATGTACAGATCTTTTTCTATTGCATGCATATTTTGTGTCTGTCAAAATATGAATATACCAATAAACTGTTAGTAGTTATTTGTGTTAAGATGTATTTAGTATGGATTGTAACTTATTTATCAACCCGTTGACGTGCCCACATACATTTCATGTATTTTCGACGATATTAATACTAATTTTGATTTTGCACAAGGCCTCAAGGAATCACAAGTTTCTGGGATGAAAACAGGTTTTTCTTAAAAGCATAATAGCAGTGAGCTTGCTGTCAAGGAAGATAAATATTCTCTTTGCAAAGTTATAGAGTAGTACTTCTACAAACAAAAGCATGTATTTCTTGCAGGTACATAAACATTCCAGCAGCATAAATAAAAAAATAGTGGTAAAAAGATACAGGTAACTGTTTAAATGATAACCCAGTCACTGGAATATAGGTCATAAAATTCTTTGTGAATTTATTACTTCTATCTGCCAGTCAGTAGCTAGAGGCACGCAAAAGGTTTATGATGCCCCAATAAAATTGTTAACTCTATTAGATCTTTTCAGAGATTTGAACCACTGGTTATTGACACCAAATGACAGGTCGGTAGCAGATGGATCAAGGAAATGTCTGCGGAACGAATCATCAATTCTGACACAATTGAATACTGCTGTACATAAAAAAGCTACACAGTTTACATTTCTTGGTAACAAAGTACGCTCGTTGCTCATAAAATAGTAGAGTCATCAATATGGAGTTTGAACAATACCATAGGGAAAGCAGATACTAAGCTAGGTGGCCTCCAAGTGAGTTTTTGAGAGATGCATAATTATTCCATACAAAAGCCTGAAAGCAAAATTAGGTAAACCAAAGCTATTAAATCCAGGAACGCGTAACACCTCAGCCCAAGAAGTACCAGAACGTTGTGAGTGGATGAAGGCATAGGAAAGAATCTTGATGGATGAGAGCAAAAACTATATGGGAACAGAAAACCTCTCACAATCTGTCGAAGTTAAATATAAGTATGTTTAGTGTGGTGAGAGTATGCTCAAGATAATCATTCCGAAGACTGAAGAAAATTGGCTATTATTAAAAGCAATAAAATGCGTTGTTAACAGACACCAATTTGCAACTCTGCTAATACCGACAGAAACATTAAGATTTATAGGAACTCAAATGCTAACTAATATTTCACAGTTGAGACTGCTGGATGTTTAGACGTATACTCTTGACTGATATATATCCGACAACTGAAAAAACTGTGCCGTCTACTTAAATTCCAGTAATTTCTAAATAGCCCGTTCTCAAAAATAACTGGAGGTCTATCCACATAACGATTTGTTTTATAATTCATCGCCAGATTCCGAACATCCCACAATTTTAAAAATACGGCTTAGCCGTAGTCGAACTATTATTTAACTTAAGCTCGGTTGAGCTTTAGTCTGGACACCGTGGACACGTGTGCGCAAAAAAAGAGCGACTCACAAAGTAGGTACATCTTCCTTGACTCAGAAAGATTCAAATAGCTGTTAGAGGATGTTTTCTAACAGTTTTGAAAAAGTGTAAGTAAAATGACTAACAGAATATGAGAGTGGTTCTAATGCCTTTCAGTCTCATGTCTAAAGACGAGGTCAAATTTATGATGATCATTTGATGATATGAAGAATCTAGGAACATATTGTTTGACACGGAGGCAGGCGCACAGGCAAAGCCTAAATGCCAGAGGGCACCTCGGCTGATAAGAGTAGCTCAATGAAACTTTGCTAATCCGATTTTTAAACTGCCGAAGGTTAGTAGAACTGTGAAAAGCCTTCTAATGTAGATTGTTCTACAATCTCGATACCCCCTGGATAAAAGGAGCGGTCGTATCGGCCAGTTCTGAACGTACGAATTTTGACTTGGTTAGAATGGGAGGCCGGAGTCAGGTTAGTCCGTCTGGCAGGTAGATCGCGCGACGACATCGACGAAAAAAGCTCTGAGGAGCAAAGCTCATTGGCGTAGCAGTAGAAGAGAGCTAGGTCGCCGACGGCCCGCCGGTGCGAAAGGGTCCTGGGACTGTCTGTCAGAAAAGAGCCATCGATCAGTGGGACAGCTCTCCCATGAACAGCATCGGGGATGGATAGTATAGTCGGGACGGCAGCACCCCAAGCATGTGGGCAAGACTCGAGGCTTCTTATCTGGGCCTTGTACAGGGTGAGGAGATAAAATGGAGAGGGGCGCCTCTTAGCCCTAAATAAATAGAGTAGCTTCTTCCCAGCAGCTGTCGCTATTGACAAGAATCTCGTGCCAGGTCAAGTGCTCGGTGATCTGAACTCGGACCAGCCGAACTGAACGGCACTTTGGTAGAATTCAGCCATTCATCGAAACCGGATACCGTGTTTTGGAAGCAAAATGAATCCCTTCACAGAGTTATTAGATTTACGCCAAAACAGACGCAAACGGCTGCCCTTTCGTCTTCCACAATCAATCTCCTGAAATCAATATTAGAGTCACAATCCAGTGTCGGTTATTTCCATCTTGTCGACTCCCAAAGATATTTTCAACTTGATCCGAATAACAAACAAAATTCGAAGCAATTTCGGAAGTTAGACTGGAGGACGTAGTGTAATTGCAAAAAATTTTGAAATCAAGTTAGGTCATGCAAATGACTAAAACGTCTCACGCCTCCCATTTCCGTCGGCCTGGGTGTCTATCGTCTCTCTATTGACCCATTAAGAACTCGGAAAATATGCCTTGTGTGTTGATGATAACATTGCTAATGATACCAAGAACGAGACAGTTTTGTAGGTTTTGAAAATATATCTGGTGGCGGCAAAGTATCGGAGAAAGATGAAAAATATCAGAACGCTCTCAAACTTTTGAGTTTATGATTATTTCTTGGGTGTCGCCAAAGAGAAGGCAGTACAGACTTTAAAGTAATCTTCAGCTTGGTTTCTTGATGGGTCTTGTTTATTTCAAAGCATAGTAAAAGTTCTTTTGAGTCGTTAAATATTTTGACATGAGGTATTTTTTGGGAAATTTTTGTGTCTGATCAGCTTGACACTTTTTCTAAGACGATTGAGTTATACATCATCGCTGCCTAGAGACGCAGAAATATAGCAGAAGTTTACTGTGTCCGATAATTAATCGGAATCAGTTATCCAACTTCAATAATCTGAGACAGTCCTTTGCTTATCGAGTTGTGGTGGATGGCCGAGCTCTGTCAGGTTTGTGAGACCTTAGAATATAGGGTACCTGTTTAGTGCTGGGAAATATTGCCTAATCGGCCGATCGGATGTACTACTGCCTTCGGATTTCAATAATATATTTTTTGCCCCTACAGTCATAAGCCAAACAACAGTATCCGAAAATTTTACATTTTACAGAAGCGATGAGATCAAATTGTAAAGTTCTAAGGAAAAAGAACGCATTCGGTTTGTTCCCGGTTAGAATTGATATTTTCTAACGAATTGATTAATTTTACCGAGGACGCCTATCTATAAACAAAAAAGCATAAACTCCTCAACATTATCTGAACTGCTATTCTTTTAATTAATAACACAGTAAGTACTATGCTGGCTACTACGGAGTTTGCGTTTGTTGTGAGTTCTCCTGCGCGTCTTGCAGATGTAGGGGCCTTTCATATCCTTGTGTGAGGTCAATGCTTCTGTCATCGTTCAGAGTAACGGGTTCTGTGAAATTACGATGTTGCTGGATTCTGGCTGAACAGTTGTCAGTCCGATCAGAGGGTGAACATTTTCGTCTACAACTAGAAGTTTGTGGTTTTGAGAACATTTGTATCGTTAAAAATAAATTGTAAGGTACATCAGGTACGGTTTCCACAGCCTCCATGAATGTTTCAGTTTGAACGTTTCAAGGACACTTGTATCGATGTTCAATACCAGAATGTTCTCTTGCCATTTGCCTCTATACATTGCGTCTCTGGAGGGTACTCTAAACTAACTATTTTACAACTAACTGTCAAAAGATATAATATTAAATTTGCTTGTATATTACCTGATTCAATAACGTAAAAAATAAATCGTAAGATTTATCAACAATGTTCGAACATACACGAACTACCGGACCTGAACGGCGACTGGTCAGACCACAAGTTCAGAAGCGCACATCAGATTGGCAGGAATTGACAGCCATTATTGGCGCCGAAACTGAATTGAACCGGCCATGTCCATTATACAATCTTAGATAAATGAAACATATATTTTTTACAGTATCCTTACAAATACATTAGATGACCGACAAAAAGTGAAATTTTATGAATTCGGTGTGATTAGGTGTATGTCTTATAGTATCTGCTAGCGCCATTGCTTTGGTTATAAATTAAAACACATTATCCGTATGGTTTCTAAGCAAGAATACAGTAAGCACGGATTATCACTGTTATCATTTATTGTTGTCCAAATACTGAACTCTAATTTAAGATGAAAAAATGCTCAGTAAAGGAAAGATTTTATATTTTCGGTATACGATGATACGTACTATACTTCGAAATATGTTTTTTCTACGTACCTTTCATATATTATCATGAGGATGTCTCGTTTTCGCATTTTTTGCACTTACTACGTTCGGCCTTATGACTATAGCAGCTGTGGTACTACGGTAATCAGACTGTGCCTTCGCGGCTGCTTCAATATAGAAAAGTAGATAGTTATTGCTGTTTCATACCGAAATACAACTGTACTATATGAAATTCGGGTCGGCCGTGTCCGGCGAAAAACTCGTTCAGTTTTATAATGTTGTAACACGCTGATGTGTCAACATGGATTACCTTCCAGTCAAAACATATTTTGTCCGGTGATTTACCATCCATAAATTTCGGTCGGATACAACGAAAAATGCGAAACGACGCGATGGTTGAAAACAATAACAGGTGTAGCTATCCGGAAAAAACAAGGTGATGTCGCCGAAAAAAAACTGTAACACGTCCACAAAATTCGTACTAGCCGTGTTGGATCAAATGAATCACCCATGTCAATATTATGTGGAGAAGGCAACATATTGTTGTTGTTACAGTTAAATCTTTCTACACGAAGCATTTTACGAAGATTAGCATCGAAATGTTGAGAGGACATACTGCTTTCATACACTGTCTAGAACTCTAGTGCCTTGGAAGACACTATAGCGAAAGATACTTACTCCATGGAAGCACACTTGGTTTCTTGAACGTCCAATTTAGGACCAACGTAGGTCGGTACTAGAGATGTTAAAAGAGCAGCTATTCGTTTCTCATGTACTCGTTACTCATAGATACCCAAAGTAACGAGTAACAATCCGAGCACCAAATGATTATTTCGATTACTCTGTTTTCCGTGCCCGTACCCGTATTGCATCAGGGTTGTCAGGGTGGTATGTGTAGACTAAGCTCCACATATAATTTCTTATACTGGTACATGCTTAACTGAAATGCCAATAGCTTCGAAAAGTTCCAGCTAAATGACATGCGTTTGAGGTATTTCTAGTAAATATAAAGTATTATCAGTTTTTAGCTACACATGAGTCATACGACCCTCTCCTATAATAACTCATCTCATTGGGCATACAATTTGAAGATACGATGCTTGCATTAAGCATGACAGAATTTAATTAAGTATGACTGAAAACAAATTTTAAGGTTTTTTATTTTTTTACAAGACAACAATGCCTCATTGGGGACGTTCCTGGAACGTTTCAATCAGTTTGTCTTGGGAACGTCCTTGACGGCGAATTTTTGAGCTTTACGCGTTGATCGTTGTCAAACTTACAATAAAATTTTACAAGTTGTTTATGGGTAATAGAATGCAGTCACGATCCTGATCAATACGGTTAAAATTGTATTTTTGTTTATAATGGTTCCGTGTATTCCTCTATACAGGTAGTTCGGTTGACATTGATTAGGTTAAGCGAGTAATATTTTGTTTTAAAGCTGCCTATGACGTAATTATAGTTTCTCGTCTCCGAGGACATCGAGAAAAAAGGGAGACTGTAAAGACTCAATAGCTCTTTTTACCAAAAACTAAGACAGATTCCTTTATAACACGAGTCACCGTTCTTTTTTCAATATTTTAAAAGTGCGATTTACCATTGATCATTTGTAGCAGAATACATTTTTGAAGCGTACATGTACTCTTGATTTGATTATAGGTTAAAAAGACTTCAAATGACTAGACCTGTAACGTGCTGAAGATTGCTAAAGAGCATGAAACAACGTTGTTTACTGCAGAGACGAAAATCAAACAAATCCCATTCAACCTCTTCTATCCTTTCTAAAGTTGGATGGATATTTGTAAACTATTCTGTTGTATAAGTAGAATCGTAGCCGCAGTATGATGCTTGACATCATCAATTTCTGCTACCTGCAAGTGCAATTTTGCCGACACAGATATTAACTCACATCAGACGCTACCCAAGTTAGGTTTACATTTCCCACCCAATGGTATTTCTCGCCTACACATTCCCTAGAACACCAAAATAACGTGGAATTTTCCAATTTGTCACCGTCCGAATGAATTTCACTCCACCTAAAAGCTGAATTGTCAGTCCTACTTAATTCTTTGCGAGTAACGCGTAAACAGGAACACGAGGAAATCTATTCCTGAGTGACGCTTTGTTATGTTGTGTTTCCTCTCTTCTTGTTCGGCTATTTTGCCTCTAATACAAGAAATTATGGTATGGCTGTTTATTTCGAGCTGCAAGCCGGTTGTGAAGGGTTTTGAATTTTCGTACTATTCTCGTTGCTTCCAGATTTCGATGCATCTCGTATGAAAACCTCGAGATACCTTCCAACAAGGAGGTATGTAGCATTGGATAGGCATTAAATGTCATCACCATTTATTATTCCATAAAACATAGCAAACAAGAAATTCATGTCAGAAAGCTATTTGCTTTTTTACCTGTCTGTCGTTTGTTCTCCTTTGTAGCTTACAAGGTCTTGATTAAGCTATCATCAACTGCTAGTTATTATTGATAACCCAACAAGTCGAAAGATTTCCTTAAAATTTTGAATAAAGTTATAATAGGTTTGGAGGTTTGAGAGAACCATTGTGCGGGATTACCGGGATGATGAATAACGTCGTGGACTGTATTTTTCTTAATTTTACTGGATTTGGACAACTAAATAACAATAGTTTTCTGGAGGTTAACACTTGACGGGCTCTCTTGATCGGCGTTCGTTTCGTTTCAGACCCTTTCGCGATGTTGCCGGTTGTCGCCTGGTGCAAAAAATGTGTGCACGGACTTGCTCGGAACAACCATCTTTAATGTGGAACTACCAAAGACTTTACTATGTGACAATCACAATTTGAAAGGAAATGGCATACGCTATTTATAGAAAAACTGCCGAAGTGCTTATCCTAAGAATTAATGCTTCTAACTTCAAATATCCATGAAATCGTGCGTTACGCTTGAATCTATGAAAAACCTACTGACCTGTTTTTCACACTTCTCAAATAGTACCTGTACAATTTCAGCGAAACAATCCATACCAAGAACTCACGCTCCAGCACAATACCCTACGTCTAATAAGTACAAACGAAGACGTATGGTAGCTCTGAAAAATTTCACAGACACTCACTCAAAATAGACCCCCCGAAGTCCAGATATGATTCCGTTACAAATTGCATGTGCCCTGGCGGAGCACGACGACCTATTTTTATGATTTTATTGCCAAGTCCTTTCGGTTGACGTGTTTTGTAGAGATTTGTCATACTGGAGCTACGGGAGGTATTCAGCGATTGAAGCTTAAAGCGAGGCTATGCGTATGACTTACTGCCCCTGAAAGCTTCTGGGAAATTCTCAGGTAGATGCAGACATGCTCTATTTACTTGACATCTCTCTGTAGGCCACGGAAAGAGGACAGAATGTTTATAATGATAAATTGATGGCAGAATGTCTAGTTGTTTCAAAACTATGAAGAACAACTTAGTAAAATAAAGAGGATCTTAAAAATTGTTCGATGGCAAAATAAATTTCTCTAAGCCCTTAATACGTTTCACCATTGAGGTCTAAAACTGTTTCTATTGTCTTCTTGGTGTACAGGTTAAGGATGTTTTACATCCCGAAGAGACTCTTACAGTCCTTGTACCCCAGTGCAAGGTGATTTCTAGAAAGTTTTTATTGCTGTTATCCGTTGGACTGAAATTCTGTTGTCTCTTTCTCTGAATAGGCCGGATCAGTGGACTCGACTTCTTACCGTTATTTCGAAATTTTTTCGTCCATTATTGACAGTAACGATTTTTCATTTCGCGGTATAAAAGCACACCCATATCCATACGCATCTGTGAGATCATGTACAATGAACAAGACACAGTGGTACAACCAGTCAAACAAAAATTTACAAAAAAATGCTACTGAAGATACCTAGACACTATTGAGTACAAAATTGGAGCAATGTACCATCGATGTGCTCCAAGCAGGTACTAACAAGAAATTAGAAAAATTCGGGACAAAGTGTTGAGAGTTTTCTAAACTATGACCAGAAGCTGAACTATTGTATCATACTAGTACCGAAAAGTCTGGAAAATAGGTTCTGCTGAGGTCATACTAACTTCATAAAACGTGACCAACCACCTCAAACACAGATACCACACGTTCAACCTGACGTTAACGTGAACTTAGTTCAATCCATGTCTGTTGTAGATTGACATAGTTCCAGTCAACTCAGTCTCATAACCGTATTCCTATATATTCTGATATATCTGGTTGTTACGTTATAATTCCACTACCGCAATCCAGTACAAAGGCCTCCCCAGTTCCTAGTAACTGAAACATGTAACGAACATCATGCAAACTATTTTAATGTCCGACACAAAGCGAAATAACATCCGAGTTGGACGTTCCTACGAGCTGTGCCATCGTAGAGACGAAGTGTACGGTATGCTAGTAGCAGCGTCACACAGCAGTTAAACCAGTTCCCCGAACCAAAAAATTAATCACCCGTAAGACTAAAAACTCAAGTGGATTTTGGATAACTTCACAATTTGTCAGTGCTGGGTCTTAGCTTAAGTCCACCTTTGGTAGATCTGAAGATATCCTCCCTTCCTTCCTCATCATTGCAACTCTTTCCTCTCTTTCCTCCTCTTTCCTCCTCCTTTCTCCTCCTTTCTCCTCCTTCCTCCTCCTTCCTCCTCCTTCCTCTTCCTTCCTCCTCCTTCCTCCTCCTTCCTCATCCTTCATCCTCATTCCTCATCCTTCCTCCTCCTTCCTCCTCCTTCCTCCTCATTCCTCCACCTTCATCATCTTTCTCCCTCCTTCCCCTCCTTACCCCTACTTCCTCCTACTTCCTCCTCCTTCCTCCTCCTTCCTCCCCCTTCCTCCTACTTCCTCCTCCTTCCTCCTCTTTCCTCCTCCTTCCTCCTCCTTCCTCCTCCTTCCTCCTCCTTCCTCCTCCTTCCTCCTCCTCGTGTCGTGACACGACAAATCACTGTCATCTTCATAAAGCCATATACTCAAAGTCCCATCATGTCGAATATATTTAGAAGGGCTTGTTTGTAAGTCCATTGCAGGTACAGAAAAAAATGAAGTAAATAACATGCGGTCAAGTCAAGTCATCGTTGGTTGTCAGAGCGCTCCATGGGACCTTATCTCTTGTATCATAGTGTCTGTTTGTGAGTGTGTTAGGTCTGGTAACCCAGATTTACTAAAATTCGGAGAGACAATTAAGAACAAAATTCAGAATTGTTAGGATATTGAAGGAGAATAACAGAGGGAATGTAATACTTTAACCTGAAATACATTTCTTGCTTATAAAGCCTCATCATAATAAAATCCCGCTGGTATATCTAGACTGGAAAGTATATGTGCACCAAAGCCGGAGAGAAAACTTTTGGCGATTCATTTATATATAAAACAACTTTCCACGATGATGATATCTCTGATGCATTGGAAGCAGATAGCAATACAGGCATCACATTATTGGACATTTTTTTCCATTTTTTGCCAGGTCTTGTTCCTTCCTGGCTCACAGTGAGGCGGTTCATCTAAATGTATTGAAAACAGCAAAACGATGGCAATATCACGAAATGATAATTGTTTTTGTGAAATGGCGTGTATCATACGCGAGATGAGGGAAATGTAGGTGACAGTGTAATTAAATGTCAAGATGGCTGATACGGCCAATGAAATAAGACCTGTTCCGAGCTAAATGGTGTCCGATATCATATTTCTTATCTAGACCTGTCCGACAGATAAAAACTATTCAACTAAGAGATTAAAAAGTGATCTTCGGACGACGCGCTGGCGAACTTGGCAGTCTGCCTACGAGTTTTCTTGCTTTGGAGCAAGTTAGGAGAAACGTTGAGAGAATTTTGCTTGGTCAAGCCATCATTGGTTGACAGAGCGTACCATAGGACACCATCAGGTTCGGTACTGATCTTAGCTTTTTCTAGTTAGGTCGAGTTGTACATATTAGTTTTTGTTGAGTCCCACCCAAAGTTTCCGTTGAACATGAACTATGACCCCTGCCTTCCCTCACCGAGCTACCCGGGTTTCCCCCTCCACTAAACTAAGCCAGTTAACCGGTGCCCCAGTATTTAGGCGTACGTAGCAACTTCGGTATGAAGAAAGCTCTGTTCCCTCGACGTGCGCCGAAAATAGCCAGTTGTCAGACAAGAATGTATGCGCTTTACTGTTCTTAGAGCTTCCGCTGTCTTCTGGCTTAGCGTCCTTCAGCTTTCTCTTGGAGTACAACCACCGTTTGGTACTCATTTGAAACTGTCTGAAGACTTGAAAGCGCAGCACTGCCAGTGCAGTTTGTTCCACCGCTGTTCTAGTAATTCCTAGCAAACTGTGGAGTGGACAATGAAGATTTTTACTGATCAAAACATTAAATCGCATGGTTCACCTATGCTGAACTGAATTGAACGTGACGAAAACTTTACATTCGTGTGAAAAATTTTGCAACTCGGTTTGTTTATAATCACGTTTGTTGGATGATCAACATGAATAAATAGATTGTTAGGCGATACCCAGGTCCACATTTGTTTAAAGAACACTTTATCAAGCAAATTACAAAAGATTGCTTTTTCCTTTCGCTTCAAACAGGTTTTCTTGCTTTTTGGAGCTTTCTGAACGAAGAGGCTCCTTAGTGTTCAAATACTAAAAAGCCCTAGAACATCTATCATTAATGGCTGAAAACTCGTTCAAATATTATTTTTAAGATCGTGAAGTAGCTGGATTAAAGTCCAAACCTTCTCCAGCAGAACCTGAAGACCATTTGAGGTTTTATTTATTATCGAACACCCTTATTTAATTGCTAATGCGGTATGGGCCACGTGCGCTTACGGAGTATCCGTATGTTTTGAAATAAACTAGGCCAAAAATACGCTTTGGGGTTGTGTAAGGGGAGATTCAAATTAAAAAATTCAGACACTTGGAATCCTCAATATAGTCAAGAGTGTTTCAGAGTTTAGATTGCTTAGAACTCGAAAATGGACAATTTTTAAAAATAGCTACCAAGACAGTTTTGACCAGAACGCTCAGAAAAATACATAAAGAGTTAAGGAAACCGAATACAACTGATTTTTGTAATTTGCCTAAAGAATTGTTTAGGCAAAAGACGATGCCAGAGATTGTTTGGAATCTGGTACACACCACTAATAGCTACGTGTATGTGTCATTTGGTAGTTGTTTTTGCGCTAAATAGAAGTATTATGGTGCCTAGTTTCAAATCTTAGTCCGTTCAGAGTTATACAGTACTTTGAATGCATATGTTACAGCCAAAACCCGTTCTAAGAGATTATTCGTTTTGCACAGTTGAAACTAGTCTTGACTAAGTGTCTTTGTTAGAACTTAAATCAACTTCTGCTCAAAAATAACTGTCATTTAGAACTAGTTTTAACTAGACAAAACGTATTTTGTCAGACTTTTGGAGGCTTTGTTTCTCAAACCCAAACCAAAACCCAAATCAATACCCAAATTAAAATGCAAACCAAAACCTGAACCAAATAGCAAGCCGTTCGAGCTTTGGTTGTTGGTTAAAACTGTGATCTGAGCTTAAAATTCAAACACATATGATACTAAAACGTCCTTATGCTATTAAAAGTGTTACTAGGAAATTCTAGTTTTAACACAGGGTCATAGTCAAGTTAGTTTTAACTAGGCTAAACAGGTTATAACTAAAAACGGGTTTAACTGTATATACAGTGCTATTCTTTAATGTCCCCCTACCCTTTGATTTTTTGAAGGGATTAATTCAAAAAAATTGAAACTTGAGGTAATGAAATTGATGCGTGGATACCATATTTTAGAGTATTTTAGAGTAAAATTGACAGATAAAAATGTCAAGATGACCGTTGGGCGCCATCTTGGAAAAAAAATTATATGAAAACGAGGGTCTTGTGGCCCATCATTTTGAAGCTCCTGACGAGTACTTTATATCCCTAGAATATAAAGGCAATACCTTTACCTACTACAAAATGGTGGTACATTTAATAATTACCTGAATACATTGACATTTAACTTGATAATTCGAATAAATACGTTGAGTTCAGTTTAGAAGATCCTGGAGATGGTTACCTAGAACTTCTTGACACAATAACAGCCGGTCCGTAATTTCGCGTCGAACATTTTCAAACATAGTAACATCCATGTTTCTACAAATATCTGTTATTCTCAGCCGTATATCCAATATTGAAGCAGGTTCAGTTTCGTACGCCTTTTGCTTCAAATAGCCCCATAAAAAAAGTCTAAAGGTGTCACATCTGGCGAGCGAGCTGGCCATTCCACAGAGGACCTCGACGGCCAATCCAACGACCGGGGAAATTGTTAACTAAATAATTCCTAACTTGTCTGGAGCGGTGTGGTGGCGCACCATTTTGCTGGATTACAATATCAGTATCGAATTCATTAGGATTTGCTTCGACGATTTCGGTGATTAGGGGGTCAATACTATTTTTTAGCATGTCCAAATACAGTTCCCCGGTTAAAGTTTGTTCGATGAATGAGGCTCCACAATACGATTTCCCAATATTCCAGCCCAAACGTTAATTTTTTGTGGATATTGAGAATGAGTTTCCCGGACGACCTGAGGATTGGTGTCACTCCAATAACGGCAATTTTGTCTATGCACATTACCGTTGAGAAAAAGTGTACATTCATCACTAAAACAAATATTTTGGATATAGGTAGGATGCCGTGTAATG
This sequence comes from Acanthoscelides obtectus, assembly GCA_963669975.1. Lineage (NCBI taxonomy): Eukaryota > Metazoa > Arthropoda > Insecta > Coleoptera > Chrysomelidae > Acanthoscelides > Acanthoscelides obtectus. Next base: position 534,367 of record CAVLJG010000454.1, read on the forward strand.
TTTTCCGTCTTAGTTTCGCAGAATTCTGTTCCTCGGTCAGGGTCATCTTCAGTTAGCTGCTGTACCATTTGAATTTTGTATGGGTGATACTTATTCTTTTTCAAAAGTCTCCTTCATACAGTAGAAGGACAAAGCTCACATACATTCGCGATGGAGGAAGTAGACTGTTGGGGATTTACTATGATCTCACAATTATTTGAACGTGCTTTTCTTCCGGGATGGTCGGATGACCTGGGGGCTTTCTGTTGTTTACACTACCAGTAGCTGTAAATTTAGATACAAGTTCCCTTAAACATTTTCTACAAATAGGACGATTTGGGAAACGATCATTAAATATCCTTTCCGAGAATTGACCATTTTAAAGATAGTTCAAACAGTATTTAGCACTAAAACCGAAAACTACATAAAAATATTTTAACTGTACAATGATGTTTGTATTCGTACTGATATTCTTGTCATTGTCAACAAAAATAACAAAACAAGTTTTTATCGCTGTTGCTGCGGATACGGCAGGGATTTACAATTATTATTTGTAGAGATATGCATGTTACTGGATTCTTGTTGAAGTAATTATTAAATTTACCACCATTTTGTAGTAGGTAAAGGTATTGACTTTATATTCTAGGGCTATAAAATACTCGTCAGGAGCTTCAAAATGCCACAAGACCCCCGTTTTCATATAATGTTTCTCCAAGATGGCACCCAGCGGCCATCTTGACATTTTCATCTGTCAATTTTACTCTAAAATATGGTATCCACGCATCAATTTCATTGCCTCAAGTTTTAATTTTTTGAATTAATCCGTTCAAAAAATTAAAGAGGAGGGGGACATTAAAGAAAAGCGGTCTATATTCTATTTGGGAACAAAAATTCCATATTCAGCAATTAACATAAACGATCTGGTCACTAAAATTCAAGTAGTATACTAAATTTTTTGTGTTACATATTTTTCAAGTTGATAGCTGGAGTCGGGAGCTTTTGTCTACAAGAAATATGTATACATAAATGAAGCACCATGATTAAGTAATTCAACTTGTCATTTATTAATAAAAATGAATTAGTATTTATTCGTTATTGAATAATAGTCAGGAGAACCGAGAAAGCTGACAGCGGAGTCTAAATATGTCACTTGCCGTTCTTCTGAGTAGGAGTCAAAACGTGATGAAACTCGTGAAAAATAGTGAACAATATTTTGACTCTTGCTATAACTGATTTTTATAAAGCACTGTGTCAAATCCTTGATAGGCTAAGATTTGAAACTAGATGCCGTAGATGACTTCTATTTAGCTTAAAAAGAGTTACCCAATGACAGGTGGGTACCAAAATTTGCATCATACTTTGCCCTACGTTACTAAAGGTTATTACGGAAAAAATCCTGTTGAAAATGTCTCCTGTGAATGGGGGCTTTCTCATCATCTAAATCGGCCAAAAAAATAATTGCCATTCTTGCAAAGGCATCAAAGGAATGTTCTGAAGTTTCGCAAATTGTTTTCCAGTGAACATCGGTTTGTTTAACTAAGCCGCTTATTATAAGATAAAGTCCTTGTCGGAAATGAATCATAATCCTAATGACCACACGCCTTCCAGTTTACTAGCCTAGTGACAGCAAAATTATGTAGTCCATCAGGTCACATCCAGTTTTGTCCCTGCGAAAGAACAAAGGCCAAGGGCCCGAAACCGACACCGGATGATCAGGCCATAAATCCATAAATGCTCAACGGCTAGACGCCAAGCGGTCAGTATTAAAAAAAATAGCAGGTAGTTAGATGCTTAAATCCTACTAGCTCGTAGTTAAACATAACCTCAAAGCTGCCAGCGCTGTAGAGTATACGACCCAATAAAATATGAAAGCTTTACGATGCGGTTGGCTCTCTGGGATTGCGGTGTTTAGGTTGGGATTCCGTTTTTATTAGTCACCTTCTCTCCCTTTGGACGTAGTTTCGCAGTGTGGCTCACAAACTGGGAGAAATTAAAATGTCTTTGTAGCTTCATACGACTGAGATGTTATTCAATTTGTTCAAGCTGTGTTACATTCACTAAGTGACATAGAAAAAAGAATACCCAGTAATAATACATATACAAAGATCTTCTAGGTATATGTTTGTTTAGATTAGGTGGAAGAATAATCAGCTTTTGAGCCATATTGGTTTTGTGATATCATCTGTTCTTACAAAAAAGAGAAGTAGTTGAGCGATAGTTGTTCTGTAAGTACAATTGGCATTTCATCATTGCACAATACGTTGTGAAGAGTTGCTTCAATCTCTTCGTTATGCCTACGGTGAGGAGTCGAGAAAATTTTCATCAGCTTGGTGAGATTGGTAAGGGCAAATAGTAGGTTTGTGTGAGGCTGTCGGAAAAAGTCACTGAGGTGCTCAGATGTCTGAAGTCATTTGTTGTCGGTCTTGTATAAATGTACGTATTGCAGTTAGATTATGTAATGTTAGTATTATATCGATTTTTTCATTATAAAAACCAAGAAAATGAAAAAGTTACCTAATATACATATTCATATCAAACTTTTTAAGTATAGATTGGGCGATTTCATCTTATAGGGTGAGTGGAAGAGCACCCTATGGTGAACTCCCCCTTTTTTTGGTAGCTCTTTTATTCTAGCTTTTCTATGTTGTATGTATATCGTATTCGTGACCATGAATTTCCAAAATTAAGGCAGTATATCTATCTCTGTACCTATTTTCATCCAGGTCCGCTCAGTTATTTTGGCGTGATTGAATAACAAACATCTACCCCTTCACATGTATACTCGTAGTAGGGATAACACCAAATGTCTGAACACCGTCGCGGCTTCATCATTCTTAAACCTGTAAGGTACTGATATCAAACAAACACGTACACCGCTTAATGAACTTCCATCATAATAAAATGCTAATTAGTACCTCGTCACGTCACTCCACTCCGTCTAGTCACACGATAGCGATCCGGAGTCAAAGGAAGCCATCGCAGACCTACGCTTTTGTTCCTTCTAATTAATTTTCACACCTAGCAACGCTTTTCAACTGTTTTCAACTGTTACCATTAGATAAGGGGCGCACCTTCTTTTCCACTGCGTTAAATTAATAGGAACCGGTGAGTATCTATTAGTTTATTGTCCAAATAATGCCGTCAGCTTCCTGTTTCGGTCCGTTATGATGTATTACTGCCTTACCTTCTGTTGTTGCTGCTCATAATTGAGACTGGTTACTTCCTGGAAACTCTTAATCGTGCAATTTTAATTTAATGGGTCATAGAATTCATCGGGGATTTATAACAATAATGAACTGTATAAATATCAACTAAACCCGTCATTATGAGTTGTATGTTCATGCGGTAGGTAGATTAAGCGCCGTTCCTACAATTTGTCGGACGCCTTTATAACCTCCTTGATTTTCCAAGTTTTATGCTGTTCTGTGTCCAGCGCTCCATTTTTAAGTTATGTTACAAATACCTATTTGCATCAAATTGTTCATGCTCCTGATTTATACCATCTGTCGTATCGGCCTGAAATTTCATACAATTCAAAAAGAAAATATAGCCTCACAATAGAAGATCGCTGACGCTAACAGAACACTAGAAACCTATAAATACAACAGCCTCTCCGAGAGACAGGAACGACTGACGATACGGCCCTTAGACGTTTGACCACTAGCACAGCTAGGCATGGTTCTGAGATGATGGTGCTGTACTGAACAGGTCTACATCTGAGGTTGTTGTCTTCATCAGAGGCTTAGTTTTTGAAATAAGGTAAGTAGATTAAGTGAGAGACGGTGAGGGTGGATCCACTGCCTTTCCGAGAATTATAATCCTTACAAGTGCAAGTAGTCCCGCCGCTGTTCATCAGTCTCATGCGTAAGGTTGTAATAGTAATATTGATTTGTCTCCAAAATATACAACAATTATTATACATAAACTTTTATAGAAGACAAATAAGTTAAGATCCCGCAGAAGGATGGCCCCTATGCGCGGGTAAGAGAATAGCAAATAACGATGGCCATACAGAATAAAATTGTTTTTTTTATTCTAATTTAACAAATAAATGATGTAGGTATAAGTATCAATTTGAGTGAAAGTGCCATATATGTAGATGAAGTATGTATTGTTTTGCTCAGAGAATTTGGTGTATCAATTAATCACTAAAGGAAGTAAATTTTGCGAGGGAACGTTCACTGTTATGAAGAACCTAGCAGTATTTATTTTTCCGAAAATGGATGCACTAGTCGATGTTTATAATACATACAGTCCAGCGTTAGAGGGGCGCTAGAAATCTTACATCTGCGTGATGCAGGTATAACCGTACCCCGTTGCAAAAACGTTATCTCTTTATGATCTTTCGGTTTTCAAAACTCCAAACTTACATATCGTATCATTGATTGAAATGAAGACGCATTTTTCTTTATGTCAAATTCGACTCTCACCTTGAGATCTAGGAAACGGCGCGCGACACGAAATTGGTTTAGTGGGGACAACATTGTTCAATTGGTAGTTTCGCAATTACGAGTACTTCCGGAGATGACATGGAACAAACCCGAATTTTCTCAAAATCGATTTAATTTCTCCTGACGTTATTTGAGACTGGATTTCAAAATAAAAAGTACATTAACATTGCCACTTTTTTCTGCTACAAGAACGCATAAATAGAATTTGAAAATGACCTCAATCATGAACCTAAATTTTTTTATGAGCGTTATGCTATGCCTGAAGTTTTTCATCCTTATTCCAAAAATGTATAATATGTTATGCATAGACATAATAACCAGAATTATTTCAAAACATCGAATACTTCCGTAGTTGGTCTTGAAAATAATAGTTTACCACATGCTTATGCGACTAACCAACAGCAACGTTTTTGAAAAGCATAATTTGAGGGACATGCATAAAAGCAAGATGCGTGAGTCGGCTTAGATATATCATGGATATGAATGCAATATCAACACGTGTCACGATATGTGACATCATTCAAATCGGAAACAGGCACTGTGCTCGTATGCCTAGTTCACAAAAACTGAAGGAATGCTTAGCTCATGATATCATGGACCAAATGACTGGTAATTTCAAGGCCTACTTGAGAATATTTTTTTTTGGAAATAACTGATTTGTCAATCGTAATAGATGACTTACTATATACTTATGGAGTCAGAATTAAAAGAGAAAGAAAAACGTCAAGTTTATGATTGAGGGTAATAGCCTAAGCGTGATATTGAAGCTGTAATTATGACATCTAGTAGAGGAGTTAAAGTGGCAATATCACGTATTTTTTATTTTAGAATCCTATCTCAAGTAAACTTAGAAAAAAGTGAACTTAGGAAAAAGTGAAACTATTTTGGGAAAATTTGTTTTTGTTTTCATCTATCTTCGGAAATACCCTTAATTATGAGTCTTTCTAAGTGCCATTTATTAGTTACCCAAAAGGCAACTTTGTCCCCATTTAACAGTCTTTGTTTCTTACCGTTTCCTAGATCAAAGAGTCGAATTTGCAATGTATGTATGAATGTGATATTTTTTTGCATTCAATGGCATCAGTAAATATTAATCATCATGAAACTACTGATCGATCTTTGAACTATCAGCAAGTAGAATATCGAAAATATGCGAATTATCCAAGTTATTGAGATACCAATAATAAATCATAGTTTAAAAAACGAAAAAATCACAGTTCAATAGGAAATCGAACTAAACAGTGGATAATAATTTCAAGTTAGAAGATTTTGTGTTACTGTGATAGTAAGTCCAACAATCATGACTGAATAATTTGGAATAAGATCAATATAAACAAAAAATTCAATTATCAGTAAAAAAAAGTAAAAAAGCTATGGTGCTTCTGAATATATGTTAGAATTATCGTTTTTCAATTACTATTTTCAAATTGGATTTATTACGAGACTATAGTTAATTGTAACCCACGCTTTTTTACTATACTTGAATTTCTTGTTGACATCTTAGTCTTCATATTGATATTATTCAAAACTAATTCTTCAATCATGCTTAACTGTTAAATTTTCTATTGCAATTTATGGTATCTTCTACTTTTTAGTTAGATTTGCTGGTAAAGCGTGATGTTTTTTTTAGTTTTTTTTAACTATAATTTAGTCTCAAAACGGCAACATGAGTACTTATTATCAATTTTTGGTATATCTAATACTAGACAATAGATCTAAATTTACCTTCAAATTTGATTTTTTTTGAAAATTTCCAATTTTTTTTTCAAAATTTCCAAATCTTCAAATAAATTTTCCAAATTTACAAATTTTTCCCCAAGATTATTCTACAATCATTGGCCCTTGACTCCTGTGCAAATTTTCAACTTAATCAGACTTTTTGAAATTGATGAAAATTATTTTGAATGAATCCGTCACATATAGTCAACGCCAAACAAAGTGGCGTGCACGTCATCAAGGTGGGTGTGTTGAAAAATTTACATTGTTGCCAAACTTTTTGTAAAATAATAAAATTTATTATTTACATATCTAGGTTTATAAGCAATATTAACCTCAAATGAGAACAAAAATAATAGTATAATAAAATTATAGATCTGTACTTGCATAATCATTAAGTATGACAATTATTGATCAGATGACACTATGAAACTACCATATTTAATTGATAGCTTAAAGGTACTGAATAAAAATCCAAATGGGGTCCTCCAAATTTTATGCATGGTATTTATTTTACAGAATTCATACAGAAAATGCATTCTAAAATTAGGTAAGCTACTGGTGTAAGCTTTTTCTGTACAATAAAGTTAGTCGGAGTTTCTTTCTTCAGCGCTGTCTGAATCTGAATCTTCATCACTCTCAAAGTTGATTATTAAAGGTTCGATGTCTGGTCGATCAAAAATTCGTTCTCTTTCATACCATTTAAAAATTTCTTGCTCAGTATGTCGAACACTATTTTTCCACATGTCTGGGGTAACCGTTTGTAGAGCCTCGTTCCACATATCCAAACAGTCTTTTTCACTGTTACCATCTCTACCAATATGTCTGTTATAGTAACCTTTTGCTATGCCCCAAATTAACTCAATAGGTTAAATATACAATGGTAAGGAGGCAGACGAAGAACTTTGTGCCCATGTTGTTCCGCCAATTCATCAATCACGTATATTTTAGGTGGTTTGTTTCTAAAAAAGCAGTTATTTTAAGAATAGGAATAAACAAAAGAAATATAAACTGTCGACCAAAATATATATCATTATGTACCGAGCAACAATACTCAATAGCTCTGTTTTAAACATTGTGTTTAAAAATGGTATGTTTTGATTTGTCAACCAGTCTTGGATATTTTTTTTTGTCCATGCATTGTTGGGCACTTTGTTCAATATCATGCTGTGATAAGGGGCGTTATCCAGTATAATCATAGATGGACTCTCCAATTTTTCTAATAACTGATGTTGAAACCATTTCAAAAAATTGTCCTGGTTCATCTCTCCATGGTAATCGCTCAATTTTGTTTCGAAGAAAATATCGCTTCACTACCCTCAATAAACCCATTATCATTTCCAGCATGTAATATAATGTATCTAAAATATATTAGTTTTAAATTTTATAGTGCAAATTGTGTAAAAGTACATACCTTTTACCATCTGTTTTAATAGCTTTCACGCTTTTTGGTTTCCATTTTGCCAAGAGCGACCTATGGTCCCATTTTGAAATATCCAAGTTTTATCGAGGAAGACAAACTGGTATAAGGCCTCAACCTTGGCTTGATTGTATTGCCTTAGAAATTCCACCCTTTTCAAAGCTATACTTGGTAGTTCCATGAGCCCTCGTCGCGGATTGTCCTTAAGCCACTTAAATCCAAGATCTCTAAGCAACCGCCTTAAAGACGTGGCACTACCATCAAATAATGCCCTATCTCTTAATCGAGACCATAAAGTTTGTATCGTAACTTGTTCTTCTGAAACCATGTGTAATATGACATTATAATTTAGTTAACAAATCAATGCAAATTTCTGATAAGTTATTATAATAAGATCTTACTTTTGTGATACATATTATAGATCACTTCTCGAATGGCACTTGTATCCAATGTCGTGTTTAATATAACTCCGCTTTTTCTTGGGCGATTCTAAATTTGCATCACTTTTCACACCCTCGGAAATACGGCTAACTGTCCTTAAACTAATTTTTAAAGCAGCAGCAACACGCTACAAAAAATGAAATAAAATTTCACTATTATTAATATACATTACATATAATTATTAGTAACCTACCTCTTGAACAGCATTTAAAGGCAACAAAGGCCCGTTGTTGTCCCTTTCTTGCTCAAAGTAGTGCATTAACGAGGCCACGAGTTCCTTACACCGACTATTTAACTGTTTGGGCATCTTTATATACCAAAATTGCCTTTATCTACTCGTAAAATGAATAATTTTGTTTTGAAACAAACAGTTGTTGATTTACAGTATGCGGGGCCAAAGGATTTATAAAGATTTGAAATGCCACAAATTGATTCAGTGTCAAAATAAATACAAATGTCAGTTCCCAGTTTAAATAAGTTTCAAGGTGACAATGTGTCAACGCTGCGAAATCGGTTTAGTGCGTTTACATGTCGATAAGTGATTGGAGCGTTTGCAAAACATTTTATTTCGCATAATGCGTCTAAATTTAACAGAAAGCAACTTATGTGATATTTTAATAACAATGTTTATATGACTATTAACCATAATAAGAGAGTAATGACCATTTTACAATTTATGTATTACATTAATATGAAACTGCAATAGAGCAATTGTTTGTGATAGAAACCTAGGCATTAGGTCGGGGAATTTTTATCGTGATGACGTGCACGCCACTTTGTTTGGCGTTGACTATACTTACATATTTGTACATAGGTACAGGTCAAGCTAATAAAAGCATGTTAATAAGTAGCCGCTGACTTCAAATCTCATGTAGTAGTAGCTTTCAGTGGATTGCGTTAGCTCCAGAGGGGCAAAAAGCCCGTAGTTTTAACATTGTCATTTTTAGAAAGCAAAATATTTTCCTATAATAATTTCTCGACGACCATGGCAAGGGTGCAAAAACTTGAATGGAAGCATGCACGTCAGAATGATATGTAAAACGATGCTTCATTTTATTGCTATAAAGAGCGAGAAGAACTTATAGACATCAACAACACAGACACAAAAAACCTGATTGTAACCACCTAATGTTTCACATGTAACCTCATCCGACGATGATTAAGCAAAAATAATGAGACGTTTTGTTATAACTAGTATACTAACGAGATGGTTATAGAGTGAGGTTGCATATTGCATGATCATGGGCGTGCACAGATCATGTTACATGGGAAGTGGCTTTGTTAGCATATAGCAGGTCCTTGTTGTGCTGGTATTGTGCAGGTCAGTACCACTTTTATGCTAATTTCATTTGGGGTACAATAATTATCATAATTATTTACAGCACTAGCCAGTAATATTACGGGAGAGCACCACACCTAGTGCAGCTGTATCGTTTAAGAATAGGGAAGTTACGGATTCGAATAATTTTACCTTAGTTTTTGAAGTTTGGTTTTTGAATCACTATTTCATGTTATTGTGGGAATCCTATGAGACGGACTTACTTCCCACGCCGCTGGCGAGGAAACATTGTAGTCGTGAGAAGTTTTCAAAGTGAGATATAGTACTCTGCTGCCGTCGGTCAGTCTATCTGTGGATCTGTCTGTCTGTCCCCTAATCCTTGCCCATCTATCACTTGGAAAATAGCCATCGAACTTTTACGATATTTTCACATAATACTCGCACTCTGCACGGGCGAAAAAGCTTTAGAGTTTTCTAAAATCGGTACAGTGGCGACGGAGCAAAGGGCAACAAACCAACAAATAAATAATCATACTTTCACTACTCCGAGGTTTTATTCATTTATAGAAAAAGAAGTAGAGCTTGTCGAGGTGGAAGGGAGTATATCTCAGTTTCTTGGCATTGGCATATTTATATGCTTCATTTCCCGGTAATACCCCGCACCTATTAGACATATCTCTATCAACATAAATGTATTCCTTCACATTTATCATTAACACTTAGAATGACAGAGAAATATTTACAATATACGCGTTTCTAAATATACCTGCCTCGCCGTCTGACAGATGGGTGTCTGTGTTTTGTAGTCGGTAGTGGCTGCCGTGATGCTGTGTCTGGCAAGTGGCGCGGTTAGTCATAGCAACGTTTCCAGATCGTCAGTACTATCGGTAGGATAAGGGAGAAATATCTAGAACGCAATATTGTCAAATGGGTGAGGGCTATGGACTAAGTATATGAGCCCATTTGTCTGACTTGATCCGTTTATATTTGTTGTTGTTTATGTTCGTAGCTAAGTTATGTCTCAGAGAGGCTAACTTGTGCCGAACGTAATCAAGTACGAACTGATGACAGCGTTGCAAGGAAGTGCAGAGTCGATCTTTTTCACGCCATTTTTTTAATAAAACGGATTTTGCAGCGGCTCAAATGGTGATAACTCTTTGAACCAACTGAAGGTAAGTATATGTCGCGACCATTAGATTTCCACCAAGAGTCGAGTTTGAAAATGGTACAACAGTGCTACACCTCGAGGGATTCTATGTGGAATTATATAAAAAATTAAGACAAAGGAATTTCTTTGAAGAAAATGCACCTTTGAACTAACAGTCTAGATATATGTTTAATAATAATATATATATATATATATATATATATATATATATAACTTGAGACGTGGTCATTGTCGTCTAGACCAGTTAGGTGAAAAATTAAAGCTTACGCTTTTTGTTGGGTACTTCGACAAGATTTAAGCAAAGAGGACTCTTTATACTTTTTTTAATTCTCTCTAGCTTTCAATGGACTTTGCCATCATCATCAGGAGCTGTAATTACAATGATAACAGTAGCAACAAAGGTGTAAAATGAATTTAAATTGACTCAACTTACAGTAGTATGTGAGAATGTTGCTAATTGTTGTTTTCGTATAGGATGAGGGAAACGTCCAGTACATGGTGAGAGCTGAATAGGTTGCACAATAGTCAAAATTTATACAAAACATGACAAGAACACGTTAAAAACAGATTAAAAATTATTTTAAAAAATTAGAACATTACATCGTGAAACCACCTGATGATTGCACAAATTAGTGGTCATGGAATGATGAATTGATGAGTGACATGAAACCCTTTGACAGAAGGCCGAAGGATGTCAATGTCAGTATTGAAAGATGGAACGAATTGTGGGCGTGTGCCAAAAACGTTGCCAAATCACTTCAGATGAAGAGATTTTCAGAATTTTATGATGGAATTTGTTAAACCGACCAGAGGCAGTTGAATAAACTATATTATTATTAATGGGAATTTAAATTAACAAATATTAATAAATCGTGAGGAGAGAATTATTATATTTTGAGTGGAATGAAATTTACTGGTGGAAACGGCCAAAACACAGATTCTAATTATGGTTGTGAAGAGTTGAAATTTGGGGAGATATGTAAGTTCTCCAATTTTTCGCAGTTTAGCAAATATGAGTAAATGACACTCAGTTGTTTAACATCTGTCTTTTTGTTGATACAGTTGTTATTCATGAAAATGTGGGACATTTCCAGGAATAAACGTTTGGAAAGGTGTTTTTCTTTATCAAGAACTTTGATACTTGTGTAATTCATAGAATGCCCTGTTGTGTTAACATGAGATGCTAGAGCGCATCTTTCAGGATGAAGCCTAGCATCACTTTTGTGTGATGTAATCCTTCCTTTTAGAGATCTGGAGGTCTGACCTATGTATATTTGGTTGCAGTTGTTGCAATTGATGGAGTAGACTGTGTTGGTTAAGCCAAGCAGCGGGACTTTGTCTTTCATTTTTGAAAAAATGCAGTTTATAGTGAGGACGGATTTGCAAGCAATTCGAAAGTTCAAAGGACTGCACAATCTGATCAGCTTAGGGGTCAGTTCCTTGATGTAGGGCAGGACAGCAAAACCAGGTTTAGAGTCCGGGTTGGTGCTGGTACTGTTAGGATTGATGTTATTATTGGGAATTACATCAGTTCCGTTATTAGGGGTTGTGCGACTATTACCTGCATCACCAGAGTTCGGCAAAATATTGGAAGGTGAACTAAAAATGATCTTGTTAATCAGACACTTCGGATAACCATTATTGATGAACAGTTTTGATAGTTTACGTAAATTTGAGGTGTGGAAAGTATTATCTGAGATGCTGATTACCCTTGTTTTCATCTGTTTTACCAAATTGATTTTAATCCCTAGCTTATGGTATGACCTAAAATTGAGAAACCGACCTGAGGCCATAGGTTTCTGGTACCAGTCTACCAATAAACTGTTGTTGTTGGTGCGAATGAGTCTTGTGTCTAGAAAGGGGACAGACAGGTTCTCATCTTCTTTTTCAATGGTAAATTGGATGTAGGGGTCATAGCTGTTGAATTCTCTGACAATACCATCCAGACCTATGGAAGGGAGGCATAAAATAATGTCATCTACGTATTTTTTTATGAAGAAGAGGTTATAGGGTAGTGTCGGAATAACTGTATCAAGCAGATCATCCATGACATATTCCGCCAAAATTGGTGACAGAACAGATCCCATAGGACAACCATGTGTTTGAGAATATATTTTGTTGTTGAAAGAGAAATAATTGTTATGAAAAAGGAATGTTATAATGTTGGTGAAAGATTCTAGAGATATGTTGCAGTGTTGACTTATCTCATTCCAGTGTTTATTAATAGTTCTTGTACATGCATCCAGATAGATGTTGCTGAATAGCGACACCACATCAAGACTGGCGATAATATGATCGGCTGGTATTGTCAATCTATTGAACTGACGAGAGACCTCAAATGAGTCTTTGATGTAGTAATCATTGTCATTAATATCGACAACACTAAAATCAGCACATGCAGACAATGATTACTACATCAAAGACTCATTTGAGGTCTCTCGTCAGTTCAATAGATTGACAATACCAGCCGATCATATTATCGCCAGTCTTGATGTGGTGTCGCTATTCAGCAACATCTATCTGGATGCATGTACAAGAACTATTAATAAACACTGGAATGAGATAAGTCAACACTGCAACATATCTCTAGAATCTTTCACCAACATTATAACATTCCTTTTTCATAACAATTATTTCTCTTTCAACAACAAAATATATTCTCAAACACATGGTTGTCCTATGGGATCTGTTCTGTCACCAATTTTGGCGGAATATGTCATGGATGATCTGCTTGATACAGTTATTCCGACACTACCCTATAACCTCTTCTTCATAAAAAAATATGTAGATGACATTATTTTATGCCTCCCTTCCATAGGTCTGGATGGTATTGTCAGAGAATTCAACAGCTATGACCCCTACATCCAATTTACCATTGAAAAAGAAGATGAGAACCTGTCTGTCCCCTTTCTAGACACAAGACTCATTCGCACCAACAACAACAGTTTATTGGTAGACTGGTACCAGAAACCTATGGCCTCAGGTCGGTTTCTCAATTTTAGGTCATACCATAAGCTAGGGATTAAAATCAATTTGGTAAAACAGATGAAAACAAGGGTAATCAGCATCTCAGATAATACCTTCCACACCTCAAATTTACGTAAACTATCAAAACTGTTCATCAATAATGGTTATCCGAAGTGTCTGATTAACAAGATCATTTTTAGTTCACCTTCCAATATTTTGCCGAACTCTGGTGATGCAGGTAATAGTCGCACAACCCCTAATAACGGAACTGATGTAATTCCCAATAATAACATCAATCCTAACAGTACCAGCACCAACCCGGACTCTAGACCTGGTTTTGCTGTCCTGCCCTACATCAAGGAACTGACCCCTAAGCTGATCAGATTGTGCAGTCCTTTGAACTTTCGAATTGCTTGCAAATCCGTCCTCACTATAAACTGCATTTTTTCAAAAATGAAAGACAAAGTCCCGCTGCTTGGCTTAACCAACACAGTCTACTCCATCAATTGCAACAACTGCAACCAAATATACATAGGTCAGACCTCCAGATCTCTAAAAGGAAGGATTACATCACACAAAAGTGATGCTAGGCTTCATCCTGAAAGATGCGCTCTAGCATCTCATGTTAACACAACAGGGCATTCTATGAATTACACAAGTATCAAAGTTCTTGATAAAGAAAAACACCTTTCCAAACGTTTATTCCTGGAAATGTCCCACATTTTCATGAATAACAACTGTATCAACAAAAAGACAGATGTTAAACAACTGAGTGTCATTTACTCATATTTGCTAAACTGCGAAAAATTGGAGAACTTACATATCTCCCCAAATTTTAACTCTTCACAACCATAATTAGAATCTGTGTTTTGGCCGTTTCCACCAGTAAATTTCATTCCACTCAAAATATAATAATTCTCTCCTCACGATTTATTAATATTTGTTAATTTAAATTCCCATTAATAATAATATAGTTTATTCAACTGCCTCTGGTCGGTTTAACAAATTCCATCATAAAATTCTGAAAATCTCTTCATCTGAAGTGATTTGGCAACGTTTTTGGCACACGCCCACAATTCGTTCCATCTTTCAATACTGACATTGACATCCTTCGGCCTTCTGTCAAAGGGTTTCATGTCACTCATCAATTCATCATTCCATGACCACTAATTTGTGCAATCATCAGGTGGTTTCACGATGTAATGTTCTAATTTTTTAAAATAATTTTTAATCTGTTTTTAACGTGTTCTTGTCATGTTTTGTATAAATTTTGACTATTGTGCAACCTATTCAGCTCTCACCATGTTACTGGACGTTTCCCTCATCCTATACGAAAACAACAATTAGCAACATTCTCACATACTACTGTAAGTTGAGTCAATTTAAATTCATTTTACACCTTTGTTGCTACTGTTATCATTGTAATTACAGCTCCTGATGATGATGGCAAAGTCCATTGAAAGCTAGAGAGAATTAAAAAAAGTATAAAGAGTCCTCTTTGCTTAAATCTTGTCGAAGTACCCAACAAAAAGCGTAAGCTTTAATTTTTCACCTATATATATATATATAATAATAATAATTGATTCACATTAATCTTCAATATTGTGAACAAATTCCAATCCATCTTTGAATTCAACACTGCAATAGAACAGCTGTTATAAATCGCTTGTAGAACACAGAATTAATACCTGCCGTTTACATAATTGGGGCATCAGAAAATGTATGCGTTGTAACATGGAATGTTTCAACTCCCAGCCAGAGAGTTGTTAGAAGCAGTAATATCGATATAGTCTGACCGATCAGCCTGTGCTCCCGTCAGACGAAAATCTTAGCAAAAAATTTGGAGTGTTTCTAACATTCAGATGTATTAGACTTCATCTGATCGCCTGATCCCTATCACAGCTACCATAATAGTAAGACGTAACCTCAAATAGATACAATATCACGAGTGACGTCTCCGTTGTTGAACGTTGTATTAAGATATCTCTCGTTTCGAGTAATTTCTAATTCCTGTTTATAGATTCAAATTACTGTTAGGCAAAATAAAAACTTTTCAGTGAGCCTTCTTTCACTATATTTGACTCGATTTTTAAACCAAGTGCCCAGCCTGACTGCCTCTTTCTAGGACTGTCAGACACAAGACAATTTGACTACATTCAGATCATGCCAAGTGCCTTGGCAAAACTTTGAAGTTCTTCCCTTACACATACTGTACTTCACGAAAACAGGCTGTAGGATCCACCAACTTCCCAAAAAGTAACATTAAAGTTAATGAACGAAAAAAGCTGCTCAGTCCTAGAAGTTCACGGCATATAATATTTACGAAGTTGCCGTACCTCTAATATATCCTAAGAGGCATTCAGTGTCCCGTTTCCTTCCTAAGTGTACGGTAAACGATATTACAGGAACTTCTTAGCCTCAACTTAAATGGTTTCGGTTTTTATATTGCCCTCGTATTTTTTTCCTGATGTAGGTAGATACGTTTACATCAGGTGTGGGCACTGCCAGATAAATTCGAGAGGTAATACCAATGTACAGGAAAGGTTAAATAAATGGGAGATCCTTGTAAGCGATGGTAACACTGTAAACGTTTGGCAGACGGTAGCGCTGTCTGTTGAACTAATGGTAGTATGAATACACGTCCCTTTGTTTAGAATCGGCTTACTTCAAGGATACTTCAGTTCTCTTAATAAAAATGTATTTTCTTATAGAGGAAGCTGGTATCCTTCGCTCATTCTAAAAATTTTTCACCGCATGTCCAGCTTGATGCGGAGTATGCGAAACCAAACCAATACGAGTTTACATATAAATCAGAACATTAAATCAGCAAGGCAGCAGGTCTCGCAAAGTATTCCATTATTGAAATTATTCGATTAATTTAGGACGCAGACTGTATCAGTCGGGATCGAATTGCACGTATTGTACGTGCCATCTCTTTTGCTCCGAATGCGTTCTACCTCTCTCGTGTGCGCAATCCCAGCAACCTAGTATGCATTACAAAACTAAACAGAATGAAATATTTCAGCTCTGTCACCTAAATGAAGCTGTATCTCAGCTCAAAATTGCATCTGCCCCTATCAGAGTAGCAATCGACCTCATCAGTTAGCATAATGGCAAACAGTCTCATAAACACATGCTAAACCATTAACATCTAATGCTAGGACACTAAAGACGCTTGTCAAAGAAATGTTAGTTAAGATTCCTAGAGAATTTCAGGTCGGCACAAAAGGCTATTCAGAGGGGCGGATGTTTTCGTTAAATGTTTCGTTAAAATACCTTTGTGTCGGGTTTTTGTGATGGACATCGGTGCCTGATGGGGGTTAGAATGCAGTTTTCGCTCTTTCACGGTCAAAAGAACGGGACTGTTATGCTGAACGCCGGATCAACACCTAGTTAGCTGAAACAAATGGATCTGAAATAATATGTAATTGTACAGGGTGTCGGATCCTGTGCAAGGGTGCCTCAATACCTTTGGGAGATGCAGCTTAGTTTGAATTAAGAAAAAGCTCCGTCCGTTGGGGCGTACATACATTCGGTTTAGAATAAAATTGAATGGCTTACTGAGATGCTTGGGAAAAGACCAAAGTTTGGCCAAATCGTTTGTAATCTCTTTCTAAATTTTGTGCCTGACGTTTTGTTTTTAAGAAACCATCAACAACTTTGGCCAGGCAGTCGTCTGGATCATGTTGCAACAATTGATGGTACCGTTCTGCAACCAATGAGTTGTAAATATATGCGCCTAATATTTTGGTCTCTAGCCACGTATTAAACCCAAAACGTTCTTGATGTCTGGATAGTTTTTCAGCACGCAGTAATGAGGTTGCGGCGATTAAAGATACCATTATTACCATTTTCTCGTCGGAATGTATTATTTTTAACGGGAAATTTAAATCTTAACAGTTTCGTGTGCAATACCTCCTATAAAAATGCTGGCGCCGCTCGCTATCCCCTGATCTAAGTGCAGGGCAAATTCTGGATTTATACTGTCGGCTTTCGAGTTATGTCACCGTACCTGGGTTTGACCTTGGCCAAGAATGCCTAAGATCAAAATTTAAGAATGGTCAAGGCCATAATTGAACGTAAAGTTTTCTGCTCTTCTCAATAACGGGATCAGAATGAGGGTTCCATCTAAAAAATCGACTAAACCCTCTAATGACATCGAAGGTCATGGATCATTGTCGAATCCAAGGTTACCATGGGATCACTCAAAAAACTCTTATCAATTGCCTGGACTAGCTTTTTTCTACCACTATTAATTCAGAAATTTTCGTGAGGATCCGGAACTTTTCAGCTATAGCTGGATTCGTATACGAACAGCTATTTAAGATATTAAACGTGTAAATCTTCCCAGCTATACAAAGTAAAAGGATTGAGTCAATCGTTTTGGTAGGAAACAAAAAAACTTTTTAACAAGGGATTTTGGTCAAAGCGGGTAAGGCCTGCTATCTTATTTAAGGTGCATATAGCACATACTTCTATATTTATATGAAAATCACACAATACAGAGATATTGGTACTGTTTTAGTGATTACATATTCAAGTACCCCGCCACCAAATAGTGCATGCAAAAACCAGAGTATACGGCTTACCTATGTTTTGACTGAATGCATACTAAGTGACATATAAATCCGAACATCCAGTTTAAACGGTTTTATTTTAATAAAATTTTGTATAAGTACTTAATGAAGCATAATAAGTAAATGATAAAAATTTCAAAATGATTGCACTGCTTTAAAGTCCTTTGACCTTTGATAATGTGTGGATGCACCCTGATGTGCTACGCATTCTCCAACGCGCCTAGGTATGCTTCTGATCAGGTGTTCAATGTCCTCCTGTGGTATCTCATTCCAGGCAACCACCAACTCCTCTCGAAGTGCTTCTAGAGTCTGAGGAGGACATTGCAAATTGAGCAATCTCCTACCCATCATATCCCACACGTGCTCAATTGGGGATAAGTCGGGAGATCTTGGTGGCCATGGTAACAATGTGACATCATTATGTTGAAAGAAGTCTATTGTGACTCTTGCAACATGTGGTCGGGCATTATCTTGTTGGAAAGTTGGATCTGCCAGGCTGTCAAGATAGGGTAAAAGATGGGGTTCTAGAACTTCGTGGATATAACGCTGCGCGTCCATGTTACCTCTGATCCAGATTAAAGGTGACCTGGAACCATAAGCTATAGCACTCCAAACCATAACTCCAACAGTGTGATGAACATGTCTTTCAACAAAAAACTGTGGATTCCTCCTTTCACCACGTCGCCTTCTAACCCTGGCACGACCATCGTGCATGCCTAAACAAAATCGAGACTCGTCACTAAAGACAATACTGTTCCATTCCTGATCCCAGAGTGACCGTTGTCTGTACCACTCAAGGCCATTACGTCGGTGTTCTCGAGTTAAAGCGAGGGCCCAGTGTGGCCGGTATGAAAACAAGCCAAAACTTCTCATTCGTCGGTAAACACTTCGCATGCCAATAGGTCTTCCGTGTTCTGCAAACCATTCATTTGCAATGGACCTGGTAGTGGATAAACGGTCCCTTAACGCCAATAATCTTAGGCGACGATCTTCACGGTCTGTTGTTCTACGGCGGCGTCCAGTGCCCCTTGCTCTTTGCGTACGGCCTTCTCGAAGCCATGCCTGACAACACCTAACCACAGTGTTCTACACTTCTTTGCACTCTAACTGCAATTGCCCGAAAAGAAAGTCCAGCTTCCCAAAGTCCCACTATACGGCCCCTATCAAACTCACTAAGTTGACGAAATCGTACAGGTCTCCGTACTCTAGGCATCGTAACCGATCGTAAAGGATGTCAAGAACCAAAATCCGCCAACGTTGATTCTTTACTGCGGCTGAAATATTCATTTTTAGAGCGTTAGTGAATTAAAAAAAAGCAGTATAAAAACCGGAACGTCCAACTGATAAGGCTGAAAATTTTTTCACTTGTTATTTACAGTAAGATAAATACATTCACCAACTTTTATTAAAATAAAGCCATTTAAACTGGGTGTTCGGATTTATATGTCACTTAGTATATATTAAGAGCGGAGTGCTACGAGGGGCACACTGTATATTTTAAGATGCGCAATAACTATACTAGCTAAAACCGGTAACAGTGCACTATTAGAAAGAGCAGTCCTTTATTATTAAGTCACCGCATTCAGTTGATCTGCAAGCGTCTTAGACTGCTCGTGGTGTAATCAAATTTAAGAGGAAACATTGAGTTGTCTCGAGAGAGCTATCGCGCTATGATTTACCATGCGCTTAAAGTCGGATCAACTGAACATGAATCCAACGGTTACAACAGGCATTTGGTGATGAAGCTCTGTCCCGGGCAAGTGTGTTTCGCTGGTATGATGAATTTAAAAGAGGGCGTGTTTCATTGGATGATGTAGAACGTAGTGGTAGGCCATGTTCTAGTGTGACTCCAGAAAACATTGCTAAATGAAGAAGATTCTCGCTGCACATATGCGACTATATAGGCAAGTCTTTGGGTAGGATCCGCAACAGTGCACAGCATCTTACATGAACATCTTCATTCAAACAAAGTTGTTACAGAGGTACAATCCTGCATCACGACAATGCCTCTAGCCACACTGCCCAACTAACTGTAGACTTTTTACGCCAGCGCCACATTTAGCAATGTGTGACTTGTGGCTCTTCAAGAATTTGAAATAAAAATCTGCGTGGTCGAAAATGTTCATCCGAAAAGGAAATCGTTCAAGCCATTAATCAGTTTGTTTAGACAATCCAAAAACTGACTGGCTAGAAGCATGTCATTTGTGCAAGGTCAGGTTACAGAAGTGCATTGATGCTTTAGGAGAATACCTCAAACTAGTTTTCGAAAAATAGTTTTTAGTTTTAGTGTATCTCAAAATATATAGCGTGGCCCTCGTATTTGAAGGGAAAGGTATGATGTAGTGACGAGCGAGGTGTGTACTCAGAATACGCATTTACATACGTTTAATAAACCGTTTCAGTAGAAAACATGTTGGTAAATAAATGGACTGACAAGGTTCTTGCACCAACCATTTCAATTGAAAAACTCCCTAAACGAGAATGGCTTGCGCACTGGCTTACAGCTATATATGTTCTATAACAATACGACCTGGGCATTTCTGAATACATGAAATGTTCAAGTATCTAATTGTTTATTAATCTTTTTTTTTATATTACCTTATAGACTTTACTCTCTTACTCTTACCACATGTAGAAAATGCATAGAAGTAGTGAATAAAGAACCAAAGAACAAAGTTGACGAAATTGAAAACATATACGCAAAGCTTTAGGCTTCTCGTAACAGCCGCGGTGCCCTGGTATGTAGGCTTCTGCTTCGGTATAAAAAATCCCAGACGGATATATACGGTTCAAGCTAAGAGTGGTAAAGCCTGTAAAAATATGGACACAAATTGGACCCAACAACTGTCGATCGTTTTCCCTATGCTAAAAGGGAGTTTACCGAATAACTACAGCTCTCGAATCAGCTACGCTATTTGCATACCGAAAACTAGTTCTGAATGGACTTTTCGTTCTCATTTTGCCCCAGTTTCAGCAAAATTTTCAGGGTTTGTCGGTATCTGCAAATCGATTGATTGCTGTATTGTTTATGAACCGATATATACAGCTAGGGATTTCCCAATAAAACACGTTTCCAAGAGCCATCGACAAAATTGAATGTTCGGTTGTATGCAGCTTGATAAACTTAGCGCAACTCTTTTTTATTTGTGTGATTTTTTAATAACTAAAAATATACGTTAGGTTTGAGAGGTATGGTAGTTCTATGAAATGGCTTCTGAGAGAACGCTCACAGTAACATGAGATATTTTTTTCATTAACTTTTAGTTCCCTGCTGTAAATGATCCAAGTATTAAAGAGACGTTCCCATTATAAGTTGCAGACACATGTCGAGAACCCGCTGCAACATGTTGCATACGAAAGTGGCGGAGGCATGATGCAAAAACTTATCTGGACGGCCATAGGATGGAAGTTTATATACGAGAGGCATCATGCCACAATTCAACGCACGCTTTCGTGGTACTCCAGAAGCTGCCGATTTATGCACCTCTCCCTCAGCTTACTTATAACAGAAGGCAGGGCTATAAGCCTGTAGGTGCTTCGTTTTCGATGATCTGGACCTGACCAAATTCCCAGTTTTCAAGGAAAAGTGCTGAATTTGTAAGATATCAGGAAGAAGCGCGAAAGAACTGGGAGCGCTACGTACGACTAGAACATGCATCTTACGCTCTTATACCTGAAGTGTACTTTTCGCATAGCGTTTTCCTTTACATCCACGGTACTCGTACCTTGGAGGGGACATCCATGGTAGATTTGGCAGGAAATGACCTGCACTTAACCTAAAAAGAGAAAAACACGCAATGGAAGTTATTTAAGGAACCGTTGTAATCTCCACCTGTTTAACAACCGATTTATTCCTTTTTGCTATCGGGCTGAGTTTTGTAGAAGTGTCCCGCACAAAAATGAAGGAAGTTGATTGTATAGAGCGCCTATCTAACATTTGGTCCAACATAAACGCAAAGGTCTAAGAAGATAAATATATCTGTTTGTAGCTTTCCTGTATCATATTACAACCCTTAGAAGAATATCTGATTTGATATTTGTAGAATTAAAAAAAGGTAGTATGGTAAACGTCGCTAGTCTCGTTTCTAAAAACTAACGCAAAAACAAGCACACATTTGGTGGTTTACGGGCCAACTTCACCAACAACAGTCCATTATTCTCCACTTATAGGGTAACAGCCCGTCAAATACAGCGAATGTTCCAATCAACAAATTTTAGCAACCAATAGCTATGAAATGTTGAAAACAAAATTTAAACAAATGTTTGAATAAAATTCATGATTTAATTACTATTGTTGATTTTTTGTTCATGTTTATATTATTTTCTTCAATTGATATGCGATTTTACTGATTCAAGATCATCTACTGGGTGTTTTTTCCTATAAACCTCTTGCAGATAGCCATTAAGCACCTACTTGATGACTGGCTCTACCAAAAAGTTCATAGATATTGCTCGTTTCCAAACATTCATTCATTTACTTGCCGTTCATCAGAACCATTATGGCACTTCAGATTGATATTCTCACAAAACCATTCTGGTTTTTTAATACCCATACATCATAAAGCTGAATATTTCTCGTTGTTCAGGAACTTAACAAACATCCACACTATATTCACAGCGATTAAGAAATATCGAAATATATGTCGTAGAGCTACCAGCAAACCTAAAACCTGCAGAAAAACTAGAAATTTGCAATATTTTTCTTTTTTCACTGAGTACATATTCTAGGTTATACTTATATTAGACGTTATTTGAATCACAAAACATATACACGGATTTGAATAACAGCTGATTATCTCCTGATATTTTAAAACTAACCATATCGACAAGTTACACATAATTCTGTGGGGTCCGTCAACACTTCGTCCCAGTGGAGCAAACTCTGCCAACTGTCGAAATAAACTTTATTAATTCCAAGTCTTATTTCTGTTTTACTGTGCCTGCTTAGATATTCAAATACGGCCAGAAATTATTAGCGCCTGGCTATTTTAGGCCTTTAATAACTCCTTATTTTAGATCCCTCCTTATTTTTTTTGTCCACGCATTCATGGTAGAAAGAAAAATATTTTATCGAATATCGATACCGTATACCATGCAGCAGGCACGCCCATCACTACTTTGACAGATTGCAGAATGATGTCAAGGTGACAATCGTTATGTGGCATTTGTTTTTGTTTTTGTCTGAAATAGGTAAGTAGGCTTTGTGTATTCATTTTTATTTTTATAACGTTTCCAGATTTCATATTTCGAAACGATGTCAAGGGCCGGCAGGGGAAAATCTTTCTCTGAGAACTAAAAACCATTAAACGCGCTGTTTTCAGTCTATTTCGTTCTATCCCTTGGGGAAGTACATAATGCAGAAAAGACTACAGTGCTCAGTGGCCACTCAGTGGCTCAGTGCTCGTCTGAAATGATAATATTCAAATACTACTAAACACCTAAGTAGCTTTCTGGCCTTTCAATTTCGAAGCTACCAGTCCTCGCTTAGAAATGGTAGCACAGTTAAGGATAGACTCGGGGTATACGGTTACGAATGTTTATGATTCCTCTCGATATCGACATATCGTCACGAAACCATCGATGCGTAAAGACCGATGTTTTCGATACATCAATGTATCTCCTATCGTCGCCATCCCTATATTGTATCCCCTCCAGAAACCAGTCAAAAACCTTAACCATCAATATTCTATCACTATTTATAATTCTTCTTAGCTCTCATTTTTCAGTAATTACTAATAATTTTAGGTCTATGTCTACAGTAATTGCATTATGCACCTCGGAGATGTAGGGATTAACATGTTTTACAAATATCGGTGTTTTAGGATGGGGACGACCATACTGTTTTGATTGCTTTGAAGAAATTCATTAACCCATGAATTTATAACAAATGATTACTATTATGATGTAAAGAGAGATGAGGAATTGGTTGGAATACATTTTATATTCTATTTTGTTGCAAATCCGCACAATTCAACAGGTATGTGTAGCTATAATGATCACATATACACACAGTATATTGAACTTAACAAACGACCGAACCTGCTGCCAAATTTAACAGCTACAAAATCGACCTATTATTTCTCCCATTCCCATCCTCTGAGGGGATAATGGATGGTCAAATGTACACCTATAACATAAATCAAAATACATGAAAGTTGTCCTGTTTTCTCTGTACAAAAGCATCATGTTGGTATTAAAAAGTGGTCTTGTTTATAATACAGTCGAATTTTCACGATTTTATTCAAATTTTAATAGAAATCACTGATATTCTGAGACCTTTGACAGCTTCCGTCAAATTGCATTTCGATAAGGTATTTTCCTATTGGTCCATAATAGTAATGTTGGTGAAATCGGCCCTAAACCTAGAATCTTGCTATCACCAGATGTGCCTCACGCGTAGGCAACAGCGGAACAGTGGCATATCACAGTGGGGTTAAATAGACTTGAGGTTTTCACCTCAAATGCCACGCAGACAAGTATTCTTAACCTGTTCAATCCCGGCTGTCCTCCTCATATGTAGTGTCCCCCCATATTTGTAAGCTTTTCAGTTCTACCGTTGTTGAGAAAATGACATGTATTATTTCATATTTTGAATACCTTAAGGTGGCCAACAGATGTGTGATTGCAGTCAGATTATAGCATACCTGTTAATTCCATGAAATACTTGATATACATTATCAGAGATATACCAAAAGTATTACCTAGGCGAAATATATTATGCAGACAGGATTCAAGATGGAGCAAGAAAGCAACTGAATTATAACAGATTTGCAATCGGAAAGAGTAAAACTCAGTTAGAATTTTGTGTATTTCATGTAATATCTGATGATTCATAAGGTCTACGTCCTTGGCAGGACAGAAATCTTCCCGCCAGAAAAAGCCTCAACCGTCGTAAAAAGCAATAAAAGTAATATTTTCTGGCCAGTTACTGTTTGCCTTTTGCCTCGTTCAAGTCGACTAACGAAATCAAGTCCGATATTTAGAGATAACTCAAAATTAGTGATTTTGAGTGTTTAGTACGAACTAATGACGTTGGTGGATCAAATAATTCCAAGATTCCGATATTTCCAGTAACTGAGCCTCTAACTTACTTAATCTCCAAGTTCACTGAGAAATAACTCTGAAAATCTACTTCTTCGATAACCCGTTCTGGGTTTGATTTCAGAGTTTTGTTTGAATTTAATTCAATATTTCCTTGACTCTACTTACATTGGACATCTTCTCAACATATTCTTTTTCTCAATAAGTCATATAGTCATTCCGAGTCTGTATCATTCTTACCTCTCACGTTTACCTAATACGATATTTGTATCAATGAGTAGTTGAGCCAGAACAGGTTCTGGGCGAACCTATTTCCAATAAGGTTAAACTTGAATTTCGAGTAAATTATAAAAAAAATTAGCAATGATAATATTTGTATTTCTACTAGACGACTGGATGATTACTTCCCATAAAACTCAACCAAAGCCCCTCGGCTTGTGAAAAACCATCGTCCGTTGCAAGACATGCCCGGAGACAGCAATCAAAGCACATCCAAGATAACCGTTTCCAGAAATGCAGAAAAACGTGACAGAGGAATCCGCATTCACTTAAAAACTACCGAGCAATCGACGATGTCCGTCTGATGTTACACACATTAAAATTAATATATGGAAATCACAAAACATGTACGAAAACGCATACACGACGCGTATAAATTTATTAATGGCCAAGATATATGCGCATTTCCTGCTTGTAATTGGCGATTTCCAATGATATTCGCGTCGATATATCCGCAGTTTTATGTATGAAGGGTATGCAGGTTTAATGAGGCGATCGCTTGCGAATTTGTCAAGATGTCTGCGGATGCATCGTTGGAATATTGTTGTAAATGCACCTATTAGGTTTTCTGTTGGAGTCCCGTGAGTACTCTACGGATGCACTGATGGTTCAGTCAATGAACTAAAGACTTCTAAGCTACAGTTTGATAAAAACTATAGTATAACATGACTGCTATGGAAAATCGTAGTAAATGTCTCTGGTGCCGACTGAGTAATTGAGTTTTCCTATCTTTTTTTATTAGCATACAGATTTGCCCTTAGTGCCAAGCGGAAGTGCAGGCGGTCGTCTTTTGCGAGTTTGAACTTGTGAACTTCGGGTCAGAAACATGAAATAAAAACGCTTTGCAATTAGGTTAGTTGGCTATGCAATGGCTCGGAAAAAAAATTGATTCAGGTATGTATTTGACTCAAAGATTTTATTTCGAGATGCTACAGTTTAATCCTTATTCGCAATTGCAGTAGTTCAAAGTTTGCCAAAATTACGTAAACTCACGGAATAGGATTCAGGGCCAAATCTGTTCCATTCAGTTTCTTGGATTCCGACCTTGACCCTATGTTTTTACCAGATAGTGGTGAAGAATGGACCTGTAGCTCTAGCGACTTGGATTTTAAAGATAATATATTTTTAGTATATAAATGTATTGATTGTCGGAAAGGGAGTATGACACTACATAAGATTGTGGGTCCCCAAAATTTTTTTATGGGGTTACAAGTACTCGTAGTCATGAAGCTTAGTTACCTTCGTATATTTTCTCTTTAGGATTTTGAGCTGGGTCACGATAGATTTATTGAAAACACAAAATGGCTACCGTTTTTATATAAAAAGGCGCCATTTATATTAGCCCTATTGTTCCCACGCCTTCAAAAACTTAGCATTATTATACATATAGTGCAGTGATATAAAAGAGGCGTTGATATTTTCAGAAACCTTAGTGTTTTTCATGAAAAGAAAATCTCTCAGATTGCAAAAATGAGCGTGTCCGTACACGGCAGCCTCATTTCTTTGGTGTTTGTCAACACTGTTTGATACCTTTAGTGGCAAATGCACGTTATATGATGCGTGAAAAATGTCCAATAAATGAGTAGAACTACCGCGGTTGAAAGTGAATTAATATAATAACATCAAGAAACTAATAATAGTAACAATAAATTCATCTTCATTAAGTACATGCAGATATAACACTGTTGGCAAAGTTAAGCCGTCGGCTATTCTTACAGTTAACCACTAGTGCGAAAAGGTATATAAAGTATAAGATGGTATGAGAAGAACAAAATACAAATATATATATATATAATCCATATGACATAAAGCAAGGTAGAGCATAGTACAAATTTCGAATTGTTACCTGAAAAAGAAGGATAAAAGAATGCATATGATGAATGATGGACATCACCATTAAGCAATGGCTACGCATAGTGTGTTCCACTATGACTCAATAATAATAGTTTAATCATATTAGACAAAAATACCTCTGGTCTGCGAAATAATTGTAAAGTCTGGTTTTATAGCTGCAAGTTGTTCAACAGGGCATTCAAAACATGGACGCATAAAATGTGTACACCAATTTTTGTGGGAAAACTTTTTATTCGACAACAAAGAATGAGAAAACGTGTTTTTTAGGATTCAATCGAAAGTGTTGGCAGGTACGAAAAAACTCTTTTTATAAGATTTTTAGTTATTTATGAGACCTAAAAAACGATGCTACACGTACAAAGATCCGACTAATAGCAAAAAAGTAATGGTCGAAAACCGAAGCAAACAGCAGGTTTTGGCACTTGTTGGCAATGCGACTATGGCTTCTCGCAGATCTTTGAAATTCTTCAAATTCGTAGGATTCGTACTTCCAAATAACCACAACAAAATTGGAGTAGATTGGTAAAGTAGTTTTTGAGACTTTCAAATTGTTTATCCCAAAACAACTGTTTTCTGCCCATTTTCCCCTTGTATATTGTGCAATATATAAGGTTAGTTCAAAGGGCATTTCATAGCAAAATCACTAGTTTACCTTGCCGATATGAATCGCAAACCGTTTTGGAAGATACATGTGATTTTTATACAAAAAAGGATGGATTACGTTTTTTCTTCTCAACAAATTCAAACATTTAGTATTTGTGAGTAATTAGCAACAAAGATGATAGACACATCCGTTTTGTTTTAAAATGTGTATAGTAACATGAGTATGTTTTTCGAATATCGTAGCGCATTTGTTCAATTACTCATAAATACGAAATGTTTGGATTTGTTTAGAAAAAAAATAAGCCTTGTTTTTCGCATAAAAATAACATATTTATCTTTCGGAATTGTTTGTGATTCATATCAGCAAGGTAAACACGTGTATTTTGCTATTAAATGCTCTTTGCTCAATAAACTAGTAGTTATGACCGCAAAACAGGAGTTTTGGGATAAATAATTAGAAATTCTCAAAAAACTACATGACCAATATAATCTAATTTTGTTGTTGTTATCCAGAAATATGAATCCTACGAATTTTAGGAGTTTCAGCTAGTTGCGTAAAATTATCGTCGCATTACCAACAAGTGCCAAAATCTGCATTTTGCCTCGTTTTTCGGCCATAACATTTTTGCTATTAGTCGGATCTTTTTACGTGTGGTCTCATTTTGTAGGCCTCATAAATACCTAAAAATCTTATTTGACGAGTTTTCTCGTTACCTCCAACACTTTCCATTGAATCCCAAAAAACACGCTTACTCATTCTTTGTTGTCAAATAAAAAGTTTTCCCACAAAAATTGGTGTACCCATTTTATGCGTCCTTGTTTTAAATACTCCCTTGAACAACTTGCACCAATAAAACTAGACTTTACAATTATTTCGGGGAAGCTTGCTAATATGGTTAGACTGTAAGCCTTTGATTCCTTTTCCAAATTGGTTTAAAGGACATCACTTTATAGTTAGCATCAACGGGGTTATAAATACTAGCAGCGTTGTATGTGAAAATGCGCTATAATAAAGATGGATTATGGTGGGGCATCAATGCCTGATGGTTCTATTATGCGCACAACCTCTAAGAATTAGCTCTTCTATAAGGTAGAGGTTCAGATGTAAGCACTAATTTGTGGACGAAAATAAGAAAATCGGACTACATTATATAGGGCATTTTCAACCAGCTCAAGAAAGTAAACTCATTTGAGATTTGGTTAGATCGTCTCAGACTAAAGGTAAATCTCACGCAACTGTTCTGAATAACCTGCAGTCTGTTCTTAGCGTTGACATAGAGGTAATGATAAAATCAAATATTACAGTACCGCTCAAAAATGGCCCGGATCATCTGAAACGTCAAACAACAGAATTTGAGTGATATTTGTTTTTTCTTTTTTGGAATTTGTCTGCCCTGCCAGTGTGCGAGGACTTCTGCACCCTTGGTATAGCAGTGCCCTTGCATTCCACTTAAAAAATATGTATAACCTTACCCGATAACATTTCTTGTATCAGACCCTATAATGCATCGTGTAACTTTTTTCATTCCATCAGGTGTGTAGCAACCACAGTGGGGGCCATCATTGCAAAATGTTTGGGACACTTTATGAGAAGCAGAAATGCAATTGCAAAACCCCGTTATTTGAAAGTCCAAGGGTGATGCTTTTGCGACTGGTTATAAATAATGTATAATGATATGAAATACCCCGACACACAGTCCACCGTTAGAATGTGCCCATAAGAGCGTATCAATCGATTTTTTCCAATCTGGAGCCAGTAGGCAGCTTCCGTCAGTCAAGTTCAAGCGCGGTCGCCGTACATTTTCTGATCGAAGGAACATTTCCTAGTGAGCGAGCTGTTAGGAGCCGACGTGCTGCTGCTTAAGAGCGGCGTTCAACGTTGGACTAGCGCGGAGGTCCGAGATAAAATTTTCCCCAAACCGCCTGGCACACAAACCCGTACAGCACATTTAGCAGCAACGAAATTGGACCATACATGGACGGTACTCAGGCTCTATACCGAGAGCGTGAATACGACCAAAACTTTAAATTTCATGCGAACTATTTGCAAAACTGCTTTCAGTACCGCAGCAACGTCTTGAATTCGCTGCCCAAGTTGCATGCACACAACTCAGGTGCTTTCATCATTGTCGTTGTTGCTGTTGCCTATAAAAGGTGATATGAATGGGAAAACCATGTGTCTCTAGAATTTCGACTAGAACGCTTAAAAAAAGGAGGTGGATCCCAACCAGACTCTGCAGTACGATGTCTTGAAGCGTTAAGGCCTTAAAAATATCAGGTATTTCGATAAATTGCGGAAAAGCAGAAATCCTCGCTGAAACGTGTCATGCAAATACAGTCGCAAATTTTTTATGCACACACGTCAGAATTTTCGACTTTGAGGTTTTGTTTGAAGTAGAGAACCGCTAAAGATAGAGGAACTGAGAGATGGAGTTCTTAGAATTGCAAAAAGTCACTTGACTGAAGAAAGAACCGTTTTCCATTAGTTTTTATTATGATTACAAAATAGAAGTGAGATACTATAAGCGCATGTACAAAAAAAAGACGTTTGGCGTTACAAATGTCTTGTAAATGAAAGTGCAAGTGTTGATGTCACATCCTTTGAAAGACATCTACAGCATGTGTAGAAGCTTCTGGGCTTTGGTTGTAACGTAGTGTATATTCTCGAACTAGGGCAAAAGATCAGTATGATTCTAAACTGCTTCGATGGTGCGATCAGAGATCTTGTATATGAGTTGCGAATTGGTTTCCCAAAGTGTAAGACACAACACTATAATAGATTCGAGGGTAGAAGCTAACTATCTGAACATTGACAAACAGTCTAGCTGAAGCAGAGCAAAGTTTATAATGCTGTTGTGTAAATCTACGTGCCATCGGCATAACCAGAACATGTGGAGGATATTCAGAGGGGCAGGTCACTTGTGTACGAAAGAAAAGGCACGGGACCCAAGACTGAGCCTTGAGGATCTCTGCTTGCCACAAGACGGAGGGAAGACTGGCTATCACTGACGCGAACAGAAAAAGTTCCCTCGGAGAGGAATGCCTCTATTCACTGCAACAACCAGCCTCTAATTCCAAGATGTTCCAGCTTGTAAAGAAGTCTTCTGTGCGGGGCGCGATCGAAACCTCTACAGAAGCTTAGGAGTGTTCGTATCCATTCGTTGAGATAGTGTGAGAAGGTTGGTGGTTATCGTTCTTCCAGGGATAAATCCAAGCTGGTTGTTGGGCATAAGATTTTTTTCGAAAGCAAATGTTAACAGGTTATCTAATATGATCCTTTGAGCTATTTAATTTATATTGAACGATCATTTTTAGCAGAGGTTGTGTCACTTATGAAGCACTAAGCCACCACGAGGCTAGCGTATGAATTCCAAAAGATGTAAATATCATGCTTAGCAGTAATGCTTTATTTAATACCTCATCTGGCAGAAACTGAACTTCGTACAGGAGTTTCGTGGATGGCAAAGATTCTCCGTTAGGCTCGCCGACGCGATTTTTTTGGAGAACTCTGCTAGTCAGTTAGAATATTCGGCAGTTGAACGAGGTCGGGCGGTTGACTCAATTCAACACATATAGAAGCTACGTTTTGTCTTTCCTCTTTCAAATAAAGTGTTGAATGAGCTCCACTAAAGATGACCACCTAACACAATTTTCCACTCACATTCAATCTTATCTTCACACAATAACCATCCGGTTATTACATTTTAAACCAAATATTTTAATACTGGTTTCATTTAAAATCAGACTTGCAAGTAACAGCAATTTTGCATATAAAAATGCTCATAAATCTGCCCCCTCCTACCTTAGCAAACTTGCGCGATTTGACGTTTTCCTTTAGATTTTGGAAACATATTGAATTGTTCAAGTGCAATTATGCTTTGATATTCCAAGCTTCTTGTTGTCTTCTACACAATTTAGCAATGCCATGTTTACCGGACATAATCTTTTTGTGATCATAGTGAACAATATCTTGTTTTGTGGCCTGAGAATTTTTGATATTGTGGGTTAATTAATGCTTAATGGTCCTCCTCCGTTTTTTTTAGGGTTGCTTGTCCTAAACGAGGACTAGTTAGATCAATGATATTGTAATGGTTTTAATTGACATCCAATACCCTTTGTAGTAGTACGTTTCTCCATATGACCTCCTCACTGTATACAAAGCCCAGATTCGAGTATTGCTAACCGTGACGAACTTAGTACATCCAGAACTGGCCGATACGCCCGCCTTTTGTCGCTAGGATGTCTATATTGTAAAACAATCTACAAGAAGAGGCTTTTCCAGTTCTAACCTCAGGCAGTTCAAAAATCGGATTAACAAAGCTTCCTTGAGATCCTCATAGCAGCCGCAGTGTCCTGGAATTTAGGCTTCTGCCTGATACGAAGAAAATTAACATTTTCGACTGCTTTACTCATACAAAGAATCGCGTTCTGGAGAAAAATCAGTGCAGTTCCCCTTGTGTATGAAACTTTGGCCGTGTAATGCTCCAGGCATATTTTACGGTCCCTCTTAAGAGCCGTCTTGCTGTTGCTCACCGTGCTGGTTATTAAAAAATGCGGTACAGTTACGACGCATGATCCGCGCTCAATCGTTCGGAACTGGTTACATATAATACATGTTTTATAGAGTAAAGACACGGCGGGAGAACGCTTATCAGTAGACATCAAGATAAATAGCTTATTACCTGACAGTCCGTTATAGGATCTCGGTAATAGACTTTTAACCTACACACTTTGGATAACGACTCAGTCTATGTATATACGTGCAATGTTTGTTCTTCTCTGAAGCATGAAGAGGTGACTGTTGTGGCCTAGCGTGCCAATGGCAAAATGCCATAGCTTAGCTTGAAGGTTTCAAGGGTAGGAACCTTGTCAGATGAAGGGAAATAGATCCGGAAATATACCATGTCACTGATGAGACAAATTAAGGACAAAGCAGGAATACGAATCAAATAACCCTGTCATGAGATGGGATTACCCTCTTAATACGCTACCTAAAAAGATCAGGGCCTATAAGTAGAGTTTTTGAAAATAAGCAAGATTCAAATTCCGCGTCTATAAAAAATGTATATTTAACTATTTTAGAACATGTGTATTTTAACCTTTTGCTAACATTCTTGTTTTTATTTTAGTGCTCGATTGTTTTGTAAACATTCGCTAATTTTGGGACAGTTGAACCACTACTTTTAAATGAGCGTGTTGGCCCAGCTCTTTCTACTATAAAACACACCAAAACACAAAACATATACAAAAATAAAAGTGTGCGATTACTTGAAAGCAAAAGTCAAATAAACAAATATATATCTTGATGCAAGTAAATTTACGCCGCGAGTTATTGTGATCCAGTAGTGTCTCAAGAACTCGTCTTGACTTGAATGAGATAACTTAGGGCAGAGGTTTATACATGTGACAGTGTCTTAATACTAACATCAAAAGGTAATTTTTGATAGAAATACAGTGCATATAGTAGCAAAAAGTAAATAGTCATAAAATGTTTCAATACAGTGCTAGTGCTGTTCAAGAGAGAGAAATTATCTTTTTAATATAAACTACTACAGTGCACGTTGTGAACACGAAGAATAGAACCGACACTGACAATGGAAACACTAATATTCACACTATATGTAGAGTCGTTACTGGATAACAATAAATACTTAAAGAAAAGTTTGTCCTAGGTGCTATAGCTTATAAGAAAAATTAAATAAAGGTCAATATTAAGAAACGGCGGAGAGGTTCCCGTTAGTTCACAAAAAATAGGAAGATATGCATATTGTTTCGGAAGATATGGATGTTGGTTTGCATTTTACGGCTGCTAATGAAGCATGAAGCAATGACGTTTACAGCGAGTGAATCAAGCGAATTTATATTACTTGAAACTCTACAAAAAATCCTCAAAAATTAAATTCTCCCCGTTTAGTAGATAGTAGAAAGAAATCGGATTGCTTACAGTGACTATATTTGCGATGTCACTGCTTCTCATTCGTCAGCAAGCGACAAAGCGGATAAAGAAGTTACATTTAAAACATGTACAGAAAAAAAAAATTGGTGGGGCTATATAGTATAATACTATGCCATGTTTCATAGCAGCTACATTTGCGTAGATTTTCTTCTATAAGCTCGTATAGTATCATGTTTTTACTGGCTTCAAAGTCCCCTTACAGTCTTTGATCCTTTTCAAACGTCATACAGATCAAGCGAGTTTTCAATTGAAACCGAATTAGGTTTTCGAAAAGAGATTTACTTCAATTCAAATTAATTCTTTTCGAAACGAGAATATCTCACAAAACTTTCTCAAGAGAGTTATCTGATGCAAGACCAAACCCCATAAACAGTAGTAAACGTCGACAATATGGTTCTTTTTTCTGAATTGGTCAAATTATCCTAGTACTCACGCAATTGAACCTGAAGTCTACAACATTTATATATCTACCGTTTACGCTGTCAGAAGTACTCGTACAGAATTTTATGTCGAAAACACATTTTGTGTTTCTTAGAACTCCCTTGAAGTTTGACCACGTACTTCATTATTCAAGTGTTGAAGGTGAATGTGATTCTGAAATTTAAAGTCGTAAGATCATTAAAAGGATTAGATTATAATAAAAATTCTACCTGTATGATACGAAGACGGCCAGTTGTTTAGAATTCGAATAGACGGTACCACCCTTACACCCCCGCAGTCTATTCATTATCAAAACCGATCCTAAACGTCGCTACATGCCGACGTTGCATTCCACCCAAATCACATAACAACGCAAATGAAAAACGACATTGATTTACATAATCGAATCTACACCCCTTCCTACTGACCCACCCCTGCCTTTTATCATCAGATGCCCCGAGACCCCCTGTCGAGTCTGATCCTATCATGGTTCGTTTTTGGAGGGGGCACGTCGCGACGTGGAGCTGAACTAGTGTAGGCTCGATTCATGCTACTAGATGATGAAATTTCGTTTAAATATCTACATATAGAATGCTTCATCGTTTTTTAGTTTTAGGTCCGAAAATCGACTAATGACATGCCCAGTGACATATGTCAAAGTGCCGTTTTTGAGAAGAGCTTAAAGTGGGCGCTACACTAGCACTACGTTGTAAAGAACATGACCATTCTCTTCTACATACTTCACAAAGCTGCAGGATATTTACTGGAGCGGGGCCTGATATTTTTTTGTTAGTAAAAATACCTACATTGTTTTTGAAAAAGGTTTCAGCTTCCAATTTATTCTTTAAAGGGCCAAGTTAACAATCTGAAATTCGGAGTAATGAGCAACTATATTATGACTTGAAACTTAAAAATTCCCAAAGCTTCTTTAAAAGTCCTTAGGGATCCTTCCAACAGACGCACCTCCTCCTTTCTGCTCCATCTAGTGTACTTTGACAGATGATGGATATAGAGAATCGGAGTCAGGTAAACCTTTGATTTTCAGGCAGTCTATTTCACGGTGTCAACGTCAAGCAAGTTTTTCTAAAAAGTCACTAAGGTGTATTCACGATACATGAAAGGATCTATATGGCCAGGAAAACGCCCCTTGAGTGTCAAACCCATGTTTTAAAGTCACCCTATTTTGATTAACGATTTACCGCTTAGCTTTAGGCTAAACGTCTTGCATAACAAAGGGACGAACAAAGAAATCTGTTGTGTCCTTATAAATAGATTATAACGAGCGGTTTTGTCACAAGATCGTATGTTTGTCCAACTTCATCGAGGATTCGTTAGGACAGTTTAATTTTAAATTTTTTACTTCCCACGCCTATTAGTGAGAAAGTAACGTGTAGGTATATCGATCCAGTGGTGGAGACGCGAAAGATGAAAAAAAAATAAATAGCTCAAACTTTCTTGTTTGGCGTTTCAGAGGCTCGTGATCGTTTTCAGAAAAATTTTTGTATGTCAAAATTGGGAGTTGGGGTTTGTAGTACAAATATGTTTATACACTTCAAACCCCGGTAATGTTATTATATATTAGTACATATTTAACGCTTGATAGATTTTTCTTTAAAACCTAGAGAAACATTACTGACGCGACACGTGTTCGGTCGGGGCGATGGCAAT
Organism: Acanthoscelides obtectus; assembly: GCA_963669975.1. Taxonomy (NCBI): domain Eukaryota; kingdom Metazoa; phylum Arthropoda; class Insecta; order Coleoptera; family Chrysomelidae; genus Acanthoscelides; species Acanthoscelides obtectus. Next base: position 570,186 of record CAVLJG010000454.1, read on the forward strand.
TTTCATGCACCAGACTCCGTGTGCGACTGACTGCTGGCGTTTTTGATATGGAGTTATATTATAGAAGTTGGGGCTTATGCCATAGTTGACTGGTGTAGTTCAGCCCTCTTGCCAGATTGTTGATACTTAGGATAAAAAGAAACTAGCGTTTGGCTGGCTTGATCCGTTCAATTTTCTTGTTATACATGTTTATAGCTAGCCCGAGGGGCTTGTGCCGAACGTGATGTTGCGTAAACTGATGGCAGTGCTACGTTAGAAGTGCAGAGTCAACCTACTTGACGCAAGTTTCTTATACTCGTATACATGACATGCAAAGAATCATGCAATGACTTAATAACTGGAACTAAAAACATTTTTCACTATGTAGAATAGCATCCTTAGAGCGTTATGGTTACAAGCCAATATTCTCGTTGTGAAACTGGTACTAAATTTACCAACCCATCAGCAGATCACGATAAGCAGCTTTGTCTGAGTTCCATATATACGACAATCCAAGCTTCGACCCTTTTGTAGTCCTTTCTAAGTTGAGAATTGTGCGTCATTGATAATAATGGCTAAAGGTGCTGTTTCAGATGTAAAAGTGATAAAATTCATAAAATGTCTTAGAAGAACCGGATGATGCACCTGTTTTGGAAACGGCTTCTTCATTCTTTAGTCATATACAATGGAGTTGAATAAACATGTGACAATACAAATGAATGGTTGTTGATACCATCCTTATCTGTTTAAGTTCGTACATTTTAAGTACTCAGCCAATCCAAAACGAATTTTTTTCTAAACTTCTTTTTTAAATGAAATGTAATTACTAATTTGTTAAATTTTAACCGGTGATCTATTAAATAATATGAAGCAGTTGTAGTATGGCGACTTTTTCAGATATATGTATGTTTCTGAACTCCAGATTCAACATTGATATTTGGAAATAAGCTATTATACTTACTAACATAGGTTACGCATTATAAAGCGTGGGCCATCCGTTGGTTTCTTTTTAAATTGGTATTAAAACTACGCTCTTCAATAATATGTAACACTCGATACTTTATTCAAACACAATTTCAGTTAAATAACTGCCGCGGCTGGCCTGAAAGTAGTTCATCCTCTTCACCCAATTTTGAAGCAAATTTTCGATAGTTTGTGGGTCTATTTAATCAATAGCTCGACGGATATTTTGCTTAAGAACATCAATTGCTTGAGGATCGTCAGAGTAACAGGGGTCCTTAACAGTAATCCATAGGAAGTTATCCTTAGGCGTCAAATCACAGTTGCGGGCTGGCCAATAAACTTCTCAAACTCGGCTGATAACGCGATGACCAAACTTAATGTGTAAAAGATAGATTGTTTCACGACACATGTCGTCTAATAGCGGCCACAGCATGTCTCTGTAGCGTGTAAAGTAGGGACCAATAATCCCACCACTCCAAAAGCCACACCAAACAGTTACTCTTTTTGGATGTATTGATTTTTCTATGACAACATGTGGATTTTCATGTACCCCAAATCCTACAGTTCTGCTTGTTAACGTAAACCTTGCAGATAGAAATGGGCTTCGTTCGAAAAGATGATTTGGCGACCAAAACTGACGTCCGTCTCCAATTGATTTAGAGCCCACACAGAGAAACGATATCAAAGTGGATAGTCATTTTGTTTCAACTCTTGCACAAGTTGCACCTTGAAAGGAAATAATCCCGGTTCGTTATGCAATATTCTTCGCACAGAAGTGAGACTGATACCCATTTGTTGTGCTCTGTGACGAGTTGACATTCTTGCGTTTTCACGCACACTCTGAGCAACAGCATCAACGTTTTCGGCTGTACATACGGGTGGAACAAGCTCATACTTTCTGTTATCCACAAACAGGCCAGTTTCACGAACCTTCTTCATTGGTCACAGCGGAAGCTTGGCACAATATATCTGTAAATATGTTGAGCATGGAAGAGCTACCAACTGTCAAAATAACACCAACTTAAAGAAAACCAACTGATGGCCAACCCTTTATTAGAATTTCCCTTTGACTTTTCTGCAAGAGTCATGGGGTTTAAGCAATACTTAAAGCACTTGAACCAGAACTTACAATGTTATTTTTGCATGAGGAATTTATAAAAAACAATAAATATTGGACATCACTTCACTTCCAGCCCATGTTATGCCACGTAAAGGTTTCAATGCACATGTCTTAGTTACTTCCACGCAATAGTCACTAGAAATACATGTTTGCTTTCTCTATGCCGAAATACACTGTTCAAAAAGTTAAGCGAACAAGAAAAAATTAAATTTTTTTGGTGATCTTTGAAAAGCTGTATTTCAGATTTAGACTTAAAAAAAAAGTATTTTGAAGCAAGGAGCTCCTAGTTTTCAAGGCCTGCAGCTGTTCTCATGCAGTTTCTTCAGATAGCGCAGAATAATTTTGCAAAATAACTGCCTCCTTTTTATTTCACCGGCTTGAAAACATTTTCTTTATCTAGGCCATCACACGGATCGGATAGCCCGTTTATTCAGCTTCAATTTTGCGTTTTTAAAATCTCGATACGATCATTGGCGTGGAGGTATCATACTCGAGTCGGAGACACACGACTAAAAAACGTCTTTGAGCTTACCGAACAAACGTTCACACACACGGGTAGGTTGTATGTGCATATATGAGAGAGATGGAGATATATGAACTGACCCGCCGCGAACGGCGACTATAACTATACCTATGTATGTCTACCGCCTACAAAAACGACTATACTTATAGCAGTTTGTCTGGTCCTCAAACGGACTAGAACCACATACGTACTTCCAAAACGACAGAAATGACTAAAAGGACTCTGTCACGTGACGAAGCGAGTACAAGCAGGTCTACGAGTATAAGTCGCAGTTCTAGCCAGATGTAAAATTATATACTCGCATTGATGAGACAAGTAGCATTATTATGCTTCCCAAGGAAAGAACAGCTTGGTCCTAGTTATCAGCTCTTTATTGATTACCAATTTCGATCTTATTTTTAGTAATGCACCAGCGTACAGTCACTAATATTCTCCGGCTGGTCAAACAAGTGTCGAGACTCGATATGGTCCGATGTTGAGGCATCATCAACTGCAAGTATTTGTTCCACCTCATTCTGCCTGCCCAATATCCAGTGTTCGTACAGATCTCGCTTCAGCCCTACATTATGGTCACCGCCTCTCTTGAACTCATTCTTAATTATGGCCTCTTCTTTGCAGGATACCACCCTGAGAATCTTGTTGTCGAGGGTGCGGATACGTTTGGTGTCAGCTGTCATAAAATATTTTATGTTATATATTTCTGATGGAGCATCTAAATGGGCAATATTAATGGCCCGGACCCGTATTATATAACTTAAAAGGTAATCGGTTTCAATTGACATTGTGTAGGTTTTTCCAAAAAATGTCACCTTGTAACTAACCATGTTCACTTGTAGTGGCTGTGCGTGTTGCCTAAGCGTCATGAAATTTGAGCTATATGGTGAGGCTCTAATGTGATGTAACATCCGCTTCAGAGTGAGGGCCATTCATAGCTTCTATGATGGTCGCAGTGCTATTTATCCCTAGGTGGCGCTGTTAGCAAGAGTGCAAGATGGGCTAGCGACTACTCACGCAAACTGGCATTATACCGATTTCCGATGACATTACACTGATTTAAAGTAATATGTCCCGACTATATCTTGGCAATATTGTCTGAAATGTGTAGACACGCACCTGCTCAGAATTTCTCTCCAGAATAAGTACAAAATCGGATAAGAATGACTGACGAAACTGTAGGCATCGCGACAGCTTACATTAATTAGGAATCCAATAATTCCGCAATCTGACAGCACTACATGAAAGTAGGTCGGAAATGTCAAACAGTATATCCGGACTATGAAAATTTATAAGCACTGTAGGCTTAAAAAAAATTTAAAGCTAGAAATTTGTTTACTTCTTAACTGAATTTCGACAGCTGAAATTAATTTTGAAGTCGCCTTTCCTTTATACATACAGTGTGTCCAGTGAATTACGCGGTAACCGTATACGCGAGGAAATGGGAAATGTCTTGATCGACGCGTTCGGCGTGCGGATTAAGTAGTCACAATGGAACGTTGGACCGGAACGCAATGTGATTTTGCTATCGATGCTTACTCTAAGAGCGGTGATTCATACGCAGCTGCCCTTCGGAAATTTTGTACAGGATATTATATTCGCCGACCAGGAGATGCCCAAGTAAGAACCTATTAAAAAAGCGGATTAATAAGTTCCCTGAAATAGGCTCTCTACTGTTAGTCAACTCATTCCTGCCCCCACCATATCCTCTAGCGGTATTCTTTGAAGATGAAAATGGTCATGCATTGACAGTCAATTCCGAGGACATGATTGACACCTTTTTTGCTGGTATTGTAAGAGCAGAACGTCAAATTAACAGAAACACATGGTTTCAACAGGATAGGGCCACTGCCAATACTTCCAGAGAATCGATGGACAGTTATATCTAAGTTTGGAGATATTCACTGGCCTCCTAGGTCACCCGACCTGATGCCATGCGACTATTTTTTGTGGCGTTATCTAAAGTCAAAGGTGTATTCCAATAATTCACGAACACTGGAGGAGCTTAAAGACAACGTTCGACGAGAAATAAACAACATCACTCCGGAACTCTCCAAGAGAGTGTTTCAGAATTTGCGCGCGCGATTAGAAGAGTGTGTCCGAAGGGATGGCAAACATTTGACGGAATGATATTTAAGAAATAAAACCCGCCGGACTTACGAATATGTTGATAGTAATAAATATTTACTTTTCGTTAAGTTTGTATTTTTTTTTCTTAAATCAAATAGTGAACTTTCCCACTGGACAACCTATCTATGGTATTCAAATTATCTTGACAGTATAACGGCCAGGGGTCATCGAAATAAATTTCAAAGATCGGAATTCAGATGATAGAAGTTAAATGTAAATTGCGCACCGTCAAATATCCCATCTCCCGTAAAGTATTCATTGTCTTTCAATTCAATGTGGTCGAACCTATCCTTATAACGATCAAGACAACCAGTTCCTCGTTCCTCATTCTCCCCATGATAGAATCTGTTAGGGAATTTGCAGTACTTCCAATGTTCATCGTACTCCAGTCCATCTGGGAAGATAAACTTGCTACGTATCAGTCTGCCTTTCTCCCAAATCCCCTGCAGGCGATGTCCTTTGGGGTAGATTAGGTCACCTGCCCCGTGAAACTGTCCGTTCTTGAAAAAGCCTGTGTAGATCGCTCCGTGTGGATATGTATACCGTCCAAGACCAGAAAAACCTTCAAAGGAAAGAACCAGATCTACTATACTCTACAGTACTATATTCAAATCCAATTTAAGAACCAGACAAAGCTAGCAAAAGCGAGCGAAGTTCAAATTCGTACGCTCCTATTGGTCAGCAGTCCATAAATGCCTAGGTATGGCAGCGAATGTTTATCTTTACAGGACATATGTGGGTTATGATCACACTATATATTCTACTACAAATTTCTTTACGCTGTTTTGCATGTTTCCAAGACGAGGACTAGACCTAAGACATATACAGGGTGACTTCGAAGTTGAGTCATTTATTTTAACAGTGAGTAGATCTGATCAAAAGAAATGTTTTTTCCTTTACCATTTTTCTGGTAAAATTAAAGTAACAAAGTTATAGCCCTTTGGAAGTTTGAGTACCGCCCTGCCTATTATATGCTCGTGTTTGGCGACAACGGATATAATCCGCCTGACCGGTTCATCGCATCGGAAACAAAAAAGCGAAAGAATTTGAAACGTTTATCACGATGTTTTTCGTCAGTCGATAAATCCTGAGTGAATAGTAGTGTGTTGCGTGGCTCAAACGAAATCAAAAATGGCACATGTTTACGAAAATGCTGAACTTGTGGACATGATTCTTATTTACGGGGGGGGGCAGTCTTTACAAAATGCTCCCGGATGCATCACGGATTTATGCGAATCGGTTTCCCAATCGAGTGCAACCAACCCCTCGTGCCTTTGTTAATGTAGTGCAAAGGGCTCGTGAATCAGGTGACTTAAGACCTCACAGGTGAGGGCATGCTGCTCCAAGACCGCACGATCAAATACAGGTCCGCACTGAAATACTTGTCGGGAGGATACTTTATTAAACAAGGTAACATTTTTTTTTATTTTTTTTTTATTTTTACACACATATTTTGGTTTATCTTCCTTCTACAATCATTATCTGAAAATTAATGACTCAACTTCAAAGTCACCCTGTATAATAATAATAAACAAATTTATTCACAATTACAACCAGTAATTACAGTAACTCATTTAAATAATAAATGTAATTGCAAAAAGGGCCAACATACAGAAAAAACAGATACAAGTGTTGACCCGATTGAGGTAAAAATAATGAACATTATGCTGTGAGAATTTTAAGCGAAGTTAAGGAAGGAAAAATATCGTACTATTAGCTGCTAATGAGCATGAAACAGCGTTGTTTGCGGTTGGTAATGAATACAAAGATGTAAAGCAAACATTTACGTTCGAGCAGAGCTCATGTAATGTTTGATATGTGTGCTTTGCTGTTCAAACCGGCATCGAACTATGATGAAGTGAAGCAAAACATTCGAAATGGTCATCAAAAATACTAAACCAAAGAAACTTTCTTTGTTTTTCAAAGAGCTATTGGAGTCATATTTTCTCGCAAACAAGATATCAAACATTACGTGACCACCTACCACTTTATGGGCATAATTTGGGTAAATTTGCTCATTTTGTGGATGATTGATAATATGGTTTTTTGAATTAGGCATCTCAACTGTCGTCCATCATAATAGGCACACGGAGCACCAACTAGTCACCATGACGAAATGCATACAACGTTGTTTCATGCATATTAGGAAGCATCAGTACGGAATAAATCTAGCCTTGGAAAACAGAACGGAGCGGATTGTTACCAACATCCCGCCTTTGGGAAACTGCACATAGAATATTACCTACACGGGCTCTTTAGTAGGCCATATCTGCTAATTTGATTTCAGTTTGCAGGTTTTCTAAGCGTTGAAGTATGAAACACCGTTGTACGCGGTTGGTCATGGTGATGGAGATGGTGAGCAGACAGTTCCTTTTGTGCCAGAAATAGCATATACTATTTTACACATTTTCGACAGGGAAGGATCTAGAAAATACGTTGGGTGAATATGGTGAATATGAAATTTCCCGCTTAAAAAACAGCTAGGTGGATGAGAAGCATAGAATAAGTTTGTCTCAGGGGTGGGCTATCGGCGATTCAAAATAGAAGAGCGAGATTGGGGTCGATGATACAAAATTGAAGAGCGGGGTTGTCTGCAAAACATTTTTTTATACTCCAATATTTTGGGAGCGAATTCAATCCCGGGATAGCCCCCTGGATCCGCCACCGATTTTCTTTACTATTATATTTAGTATTATTCCTAGTGACGTATGTCACGTTAGTCTTGAAGGTAACTATTGAGACCCAAGATCACCTTTTTTGGCGTACAACATAAAGCTTAAAGCGTGGATGAAGGGAAAAGGCTATCTGAAGTCCTTTGATTCAGGTTTGCGACTTTTTCTATATTTTCTATGTGTAAAATCACCAAATTTTAGATATACCGCTTTGGGTACGGAATTATTGGACTACCTTGCAGGATACTTACCTAATGCATTCGCAGATCCCTCGTAGGAGCTGCCAGTACAATATCGTGTTCGTCCCATATTAAACTCGACTTGTCCATAGTTGTCTACAAATCTATTGTATGCTAAAGTACGGAATATCGAAAATTTTCCTGAACCGCAAACTTGATCTCCTATCACATTCTGCCAGTCAACGGTTAATCTCTTTTTTCCGTCCACGGTTTGCATTTATGCTATTTGTTCTTCGCGTAAAAAATATAAGCTGAAAGATATGACTGTAAAAAATAGGACAGTTGTTTGTCACTTATGGCAGTTACAGGGTGATTGATTCGTTTGGAGTGAAGTGATCTAAAAACCGTTCTACAGTCCGAAAGACCACTACATGCAAGCCCTTGCACTTTCAAGGCGGCATGGTCTGCAATATAATTGTATCCTATCGCTTGCAGTTGTACGACGACAAGGTTTCCTCGACCTAAACGAATGTTGGTTTGAGCTTTTACTCTCCAGAGTACATGATCTCAATAATCAAAAAATAGTTTCAATCACCGACCATCCAACATTAGATCACAATTAAAGGTTAAATACACAAACAACCGGACTGCTCTAGGGACATTTCTATGCATTGGTAATTTGTAAGTTAATATTCTACTGTTGACAAAGTTGCACGAAAAAAACCAACTGATGCTAATGCAAGACATTAGCAGTTGTTAGAAAATCACAGTGGGGCCATTTTTTAAAATTACTTGTTGCTTACACACATTCAATGACTTAGCTTCAATAATTTATACGAAGTACACAGAGTAACTGAATGAATCCCATAGGAGCGTTGTCAGTAACTATGAATGAGTATCGAATAATACAACAAAATACGAATACAGAACATCATGCTTCTTAACGCGTGGGAGTTGTGTGTCAGTTGATATATTTTTAATATCATTAGTGTCAACCTTTGTCGTTATGAAGTATTCGGAAAGATGTCGTGTTCGCTGTATGTATCGTGGTGGGCTTTGGACTAATAGGGAGGCAGCACAAGATTGATAGTGTAATAAATATTACAGCAGCCATTCTACTATTATTTATCGTTCATAAAAATCAAGTTTTATAAAACAAAACATATCTGCAGATCCAAGCGGCTGGAATTAGTGAAGTGTTTATAAGATATGTCAACGCGTTGTCAGATGGGGCAAACAGCATTTCCTCAGAACAAACACAAAAGTTCCTCAGGATTACGGGTTAAAAAAATACCCCATATCACAGTTAATTAATGGAAAGGGGTATATTTGGTTCAAAGTGCGGAAGGGAAGCATTCTATCCGCGGAACGTGAGACTTTTCATTATGGCCCCAAAAAATTCCTCAAATTTGGGGGAAAACTTCCAACATGGCAACCCCGTCAAAGCACCACTGATACTCCAGGTGCCCAGTTTCAGGGACGTCTTACAGTACGAACAGAATCGCCGTAGATTCTCGTGGTATATAGGCACCACGGCTATTTTCCTTGATTCCATTTATTTACATATTACACGTGTCAAGCACAAATATTTTTGTCCGACATGCGCTAGTTGGCGCTGTTATCGTGCACCCTGCAGATACAAAGAAACAAAACTCACTTAACCCCAGTTTTTGTTATACATATAGCAAGGCTCCGTAAAGATGAATCTCATATCGCAATAACTAATAATAATCTTGAAGTGAGGTATTGTTATCTAACAAGATAATTCGCCACCAGCCTAGTGCGTATCAGGTTTCAGAGACAGCTTGCTGTATTCAGCTTCTGATGCACAGTTGCTTAACCAGGAAGGAGCTTTCTATTACTGAAGAATAATGAGGAACGCTTGACATGACATAAAAATGGTCATAGGCGCGATATATACGATCCAAACGGTGTTAGCTTCCATAGTAGCTTCAAAATGGTTTGTATGATTTATCTTCAGATCTACCAAATGAGTAGTACTATTTTCTATAACGAAAAGCCCACCGATTGAGGAGGTTATACACCTCTGACCTTAAGTTATTCAGTGATAGGATAAGTTCGGCATTTGAAAGCATGAGGCTAAGCGATTTTTCTATTTGTTGTCTTACTGCTTCTTAAAACGTTTCGTATAATAGAACAAGGATCAGAGGCTAGACACAAAGTACTGATCGAGTCCTCAACCGAAATTGTGGTAAGTGGGAAATATAGTTATGAACTTTGGAGTTTAACCTTGCAGTAAGGTATGGAAATATACCACAAACGATGACCTCATCCTGTCAAGCCTACGGACGTCTATGAGAGAATCATTCAATTAAATTGTAAAGGCTCCACGTTTGGTATCGCCATATTTGTCAATGACTGGCTTACGAAACTAAATTCAATCATTTTCTACCATTTTTAGGTGTCAGGTATCAGTATGTGGTAAATAGTGTCTTCTTCTTTAATACTACACTTGCGCAAGAGCACAAATAAACTAATATAAAGAATGTATCAATCATATTACGTACCTTTACAACAGCGTGGGGCTCATGGAAAGTTACACATAATTTCATGGTAAGATTAATCGCATGTCGTCTTGGCGTGTGTAAGTGGTTATCCTAACATGCTGTACTGACCTCACCAAGGATCTCGACTATTCTAATTCGCACACTTCTGATATGTATTTTTCTTTTCAACAGACACTTCAGCCAGCATTTATACTCGTAAATATAAAACGTCACTACAACCGCACCTGGGTGACAAGTTAAATAACAAAAAAAAACCTGACGATGTGACATATTTGCTGTATATGCGCTATGTTTCACTTATGACTAGAGAAGCAGTGCAGGGCGTACTTCAAGGAAAAGCTAGATTTTTGAGTAACCAGAAGTAGCTTGAATGAGGTTCTGTTTTTTAGACTGTATGTTATAGATGAGTAGAGTAGCCTCAGACGGAACCCAGGTGTTCTCCTGAATCGAGTTTTGAGGTTTTTAGTGGAATTCTTTTCGAATGCTCTGTATAAAAAAATTGCCTGTTAATTTTGTGATATTTAAATACCATTTTCTATGTATAGGTCTTATCACGGTTTTTGGCGGGTCACACCCAGACTACATGAATTAATTTTGTACGTCAGTCTTTCCCACAAATAAGTATTAATGCAATAGGCCTCTATGCGCTGTCGTTTGTGAGAATTCAAAGACAGGTCTGCAAATCAAGTAATGAGACTGGCAACGAAGCGTTCGATCTGACAACGCTGGAGGCATCTGGCTTGGACGGGAGTCAGGGGAACATGTCGCCCGACTTCAGTATAAGTTCGATCTCGCACGAGTCATTTAGTGGTTTCCCTGGCTTAAGGCATTGTCAGAACGGTGGGGGTTGATCTTAAAGAACCGATGAAACAACCGACAGAATTCACACACCACCCTTTATCAACTCAAGAATAACTGGGCTAAAGGCTATATTCCGGAACCGGAGTTCCAGCACTACTATGAGGGGTGGAAGAACCGTCTCCAGAGGTGTGTGCCTTCAGAAGGAAGTAATTTTGAGGGTAAAAATTAAAAATTGAAATTATATTTGAATAAAAGATTGAACAAATCACTTCTGTCACTTAATTTACAGACCTCGTACGCTTTTTTCATCGGCATGAACACTATTATTGTCAATATATGGGTCATCCACATGTATGCGTGACACAGTCAGTATGACAACTTGCTTGTTTACTCATGCTGATTTTCGATATGAAACATGGCTATTGCCTTAATATACAACTACAATGTCAACAGTCTGTATTAGAAGTATTCACAGAAAGTGTCCTATAAGGACAGTTACGCTACGCATACCATTAGCCAAAATGTTTGCTTATTTCGTATGTTATTGTGACGTGAAAAACTGTGAAAAGGACTACATACAACTAGCTGTTACTCGCGGCTTCGTAAGCGTTAGATCGTTACTAACATATAACATTGCTTTTGAGTTTTGCTATAATTGCATTAGTAAATTGATAGCCGACTATTTGTTATCCTAGTAATGGAGCACCTATAGGTAAGTTGCGGGGGTAAAGTCGCGGGGCCAGAAGCTAACACATTACCATTGCCAATTTTTTGAAACCAGCATTTTAAATCAATTAAACAGAACCTCATTCTTGTCAATTTTTAGATATCAGAAAACTCCAAGCAATTTTAAACAAACTTGCTAGTGCCCTTTAAGCCCTTAATGCCACACAGTCCGTTCTACGTTGAAATGTCCTATTCCTGGGCTACCTCCATGCCAATAGTCATGATTGTAGGTCACAGGTTTCGAAATTTAGCGGTTAATGTATCTTTTCGCTTTTATATACATCTGCCCTTAAATACCTTAATTTGCCCTATTGCAAAATCTATTTTTAGCTGACAGTCCTTGATCGTGGGCTACCTCTCTGCCAAATCTCATCTTCATGGGTTAAACAGCTTCCGAGAATCCGCTCTTATATATATATATATATATATATATATTGCCATTGCCAACGACCAGTTGGGCAAAAAATGCAATTAATTCTTAATTGAGAAATTGGCAAGCTTTTAGTTGACTCTTTTGACGATAAGAGTCAAAAGTTTGCCAATGTACCAATTGTATTATATATACATGATACAATAATATATATATATATATATATGCATTTTGTCTTATACACCTCCGAAATGCACTATGCTCTATACGAATACGCCTCCAAAATCGGAGGCGAATTGGAAAATTCGGAGGCCAAAACGTATCGACGTGTATAACATGTTTAATCGTCGTGTGACGTATCAAAACACATTTTCCCAAATTTTTCGGTGGAGGCCAATTTGTCATGTGCACATATACAGTTATACAATTCAGTTCAGGAATTTTTTAATAGATGGCACTCAAGTCTTATACACTTATACACGACATATTGTGGGCTTTACCACTTTACCTCCATGCATTCTTCAGTCAATGCGCCTCCGAAATTTGGCAACATTACATGGAGGCGAATTGGATGATCTAATGGCATGGAGTTGAATTGGACGGTTTATATATACTCATGTATATTCGGTGTCTCATATGTATAAGAAAGCGAAAATTTAGTTTTGACAGTTCAAGAATTCGCAGTTTGTGATAGATTTTTTTAAATTCTAATAAAGAAGATAAATAAAAGTAAAATTCACATTCGCATGACTTTTTCCCTCTACATGATGACTTAATTAGATTTTTGATCCGACGATTCGTTCATTCGTAATTATAATCAAATGACGTTGATGATGGTTTTTCTCATCCGAAATATCGAATAAATGTAAAGAGCGATATGTAGTTGGATTTTGAATTAAAAGGTTGCCGTGAAACGAAACGTCAGATTGACAATCTAATAACATCAGCTTGTACAGCAGAAAAAGTAGCAAGGGGAATGTGAAACATTTACTGTCATATATTATCAAATATAATCAGACGAAAATAAGAACGGAATCGTGGAAATTCTGTTAACTTGGATTATTAAAAAAGCACAACTAAACAAAAATTTTATTTATTTTTAAATAAACAAAAATAAAATATTTTGAGAAAGCACAGTTTCCTAATATTTTAAACAAAGTTTCTGCATTATTAAAGAAACATTTTGAAATAAATTGATTTATTCTGTTTAATGGTGAAATGAAATTGTGCTTTTTCCAAAATCCAGGTAACTAGAACTTCACGGTTTTGGTTCCGAATTTTATAAATACCGATACAATTGCTTATATCTCAAATATCTTTTGATCAGTACCTCACAACATAAAACCTATAGGTTTTAAAAACAATTGCACAAACTAAAAAATTAGCAAGGAAAGAATAGTTTTTCGAGTGTCTGAAAATTATAAATAAGATAGATGTCAGAATGTGACATAAAACACTGGATGACATAATGAACATTATCTCAAAACGAATCTTTATTATACAAGATGATGTAATTCTGAATAAGAATTTCTTTATTTTTAAATGTAATGACGTCGCAAAGAACTGGTAGTTTGAAAGAAATTTCCAACACAACTTAAATTTTTGTAGTCAGATTTACTTCTAAAATTCACAAACTCTGTGGATGAAAAAGCACGTCTTCAAGAAAAATGTACTGTTTAGTTCAACTATTTATCTAGTTTACACACAACTTTGACAACATTTTGAAAAATTTAGTGGACCAGAATTTGTTGTAGTAGATTGAATGGCTTCTGTATATTCAGTGAAAAAATGACAAAATAATAATAAAAATCTTCGACGCTTTGTACTCTTGCATTTATAGAAGCTTTTTTTATATCAGCTCACAGATTTTTCTACATATCCTTAAAACACAACTCAGAGCAACCAGTGATCTGTATAAGATACCTTTGAAAAACAAATATTTTTATATTGCCGGATACAGTGTCACACATAAAGTTAGAATCATATGGGATTTTTTTTTTCTTAAACTATTTAGAAAGAATTTGATTTCGCGGTTAGTTTTTGCTAAATGATGCCAAATAACATGCATATGAGCAATTACGTGACCATTCTTCATAGTCAAAATTGAGGATTCTTTGTTCAAATCTCAAAAACCCAACTCTCTTCTCAAAATTTCGGGAAATGCTAAAGGAAAAAGTTGTTTGTCTTTCAATTCTTTATTTACATCCGAATTTTCAACTGTCTAATACAAATTCCAAATTTATTTCACATTTGTGAATTTTTCAAATTTCACCAAAGCTCAAAAAAATATATACTACTGACTGAACAAAGCTTCACTTATTTCTATAGATATTATAGACAAAAGTTTTCACGCGAACCCAGTCTTTGTCATGGAATATCTCGGGATACTTTCCTATTAACTGCATGCATTCATTCTTTTTGGGGGCCTTTTTTGTGCTAATGTGGGACTTGAAATGTTTTTTCACTAGAAGAGCCTGTTCAGAAGTCCAGAATGTCCTCCCTGATATTTTCTTCTTCGATACTGGTCGACTTTCTTCTTCCGGGATTGCTTAAAGTAAGTTATTAATAAATATCAACATTCTGTTATTCTAATAGATGGGAGGGATGGTCATTTAGTGTTTGAATCGAATTGTATTTTAAAAGCAAAAAATCTAATAAGAGGTAATTAGTGTCGTTTCTAGAGTGAATGTTCGTTGTACTAAACTCTTGAAACATTTTTTCTTTCCTATCCATGTACTAATTGGTACTTGATATGCGATATTAAAAAAACATGTTTTTTTATTCTGAAAGTTTTCAACAGCTTGAGAATGGCTCTGCGTTTAATAAATTGATATTCAATATTACTATTAAAAGTTATACGTACGATTTACATCAAGGACGTTTAAATACACTGACTAAATGAGTCAAAGGGTATATAAACTTGCATTGCTTTTCTTCAGTAGAACGATCAGAAATTGCTTTGGCCAAAAGGGGCATGAATATAGTATTTTTGTTAAGGTTAAGTAGAATAGCAATATATGGCTAAACTTCGCCGATTTGTAATATAATTACAAATAAAGTCCTGTTATTATTATTATTATTATTATTATTATTATTATTATTATTATTATTATTATTATTATTATTAATAGAAATACTTATTAATAATTTCATACTATCGATAATAAATATTTTTATAAGATCTACGCGGAAAGAGAATTAAATTACTAAAATAGCTGCAATTTTATTTTTATCAATTGATACGTTTTGCCGCATACATTTAAGCTTTGCAGAAACAGCCATATTTACTGATCACTTTTTGACTTTTCACTGATTACCTTGAAATGCCGTACAGTCAGATTCATTTGCATCTAGGAAATCGTTATCTTCATTATCTGATTCTTCTTCAGCAAATTCACTCATTGGATTAATATTAATTTCATTTAGCGACTTTCCTTTATACTTGTCAACGCCCTTTTCCATTAACATTAGGAGTTTGGAAATTTTTGCGGTTTGGTACACATCTTGTGGCAGCCTAGAAAACAAAGTACTTAAAGAGTGAAAAATATGCAGAGTGTCACTAAATTGTTACTCAAAATTTCAAACACAAATCGAACTTCAAAAAATAGTTAAAACATCTCCTATGAACAATGGACCCGGAAATGTTTAGTTTCCAAGATAGAGAATGGTAAAGTTGAAAATTGAAATTCGAATTTTTTTGAATTTTATAAACATTTCTCAATGTATTACTTTTAAAATTGGTCCAGAGGAAATTTTTCAACTACATATTTTCTGATTTATTTGTAGGTAAACTTTTAAATACTAATTTAGCGACATCCTGTATATATTCATTTGAAATTCATATTGGTCTTGATCCAGGAAAAAGGAAACGTCAATTTATTAAGCATAAGTAAAGTTTGTTACATCTGAGATAAAAATCATGACATCAAATAAAATTTTTTTCATTGTCGGTTTTTTCAATTCAAAGTGAATCCTATGCCGATCTTCAATTGTTATCGAGAAATGGGCGTCTGAATTTGATACTTTAACGCATTGATATATTTAGACTAATCAAGTTAGATCAAAATGGTTGCCACTTTCTTATAGCAAGATCCATTACCTATCCGATACCATTAGTCATAAATAGTAGGAAAAAGCTGACCACCAGGTGAAATTCAGAATAAGTATTGTTGGATGTTAAGAAAAAAGTGGAAGTACTTTGACTTGATCTTTTTAAACGCCACAAGATCACAAAGTTAAAAATTGTGAATAATTCGACACCATTTTCTCAAAATCATTTGAAAATCGGGAATGTAACTTAGAATTTCAGATGCTAATCAAAAATAGGGTCCCTATTTGAACACATTTCTACTGACATCCTTTTACTCTAAAATAAAAGTAACTGCGTAATATTTCTTCAGGGCATTTTTACAATAACGAAAACTTGAATTTCAAATGAATGTATGCCGTAATTTATTGTAGGGAGAACTTACTTATAAAATTCATTGTGGGTTTTTTCAGTATGTCCCATGAAGTGGGCGAATTGTTCACTCTCTTCCTTACTAAGGTTAAGAATTTGCATTACCGTTGCAATTTGCTTCCGTAATCTGTTAGAAGATATTTGTTTGGGAAATTCTAGATCAGCTTCTTGGGCAAATTTCCGTATAATAACATCCCCTCTTGTCCACTTCGAAGTTCCAGGACACCCAAATAAATATGGATTATTTTCGGGTACTAAGTGATGTTCTTGGCGGATTTTAACAAAGAAATCTATATAGGTTTGTAATGTTTGAGGGAATAGAATAGCTATGGGTCTACTACCTTTTCCACCTGTCACAATGCGTTTATAATATTTTGTTAGTATTTTTTCTGACTGAGACAATGCTTTTTCACACTCCTCTTGGTTAACCGGTTTCCAGTAGTTGATGTATGTACTTAATTTTGTGTATTGAACGTCGCCTATTCTTTTTCTGTTAAATAATATCGTTAAAATAAGAGAAGCCTGAATCAACTTTTTCATTTCTTTCCTATCAGTTGGATTGAGTGTTAGACAGGTCATTGCTTTATTTGCCACATTGGTAACGTAGTCTTTGAATTTCGTTATGTCCCGAGTTAAAGGTAACATTGCTGGTTTCTCCCATTGTTTTTCATTAAGGTCTTTAAATGCTAAGCTACTGATTTCCGTGGTCCACTGTGTATTTATGAGTTCTCGAAATCTGTTTATATCTCTTAATGCCTCTTCTTTATCAGAGATTCTTAAAGCTTCATCCTCTTTCAGGACCAGTCTTGTGAAAAGTTCACAAACTTGTTTTAATGAAGTTCCCAGATGTGCAGGTAGGCTAGGTGCACGATATGTCTTAGAATATTTTTCATATCCCCCTACATGTTTTGCGCATTCGACTGTCATATCAAACAATTTTGGTTTAAAAACGTCTTGTAGCCTGAATTTTGAGTTATTTGTCATTTTTCTGAATTGTATCAGAAACCGTGCCAATTCTCTCATTTTATTGGAACAAACTGTAACGAGTTGTTCTCTTCTGTGTTTTTTGAGATAGTTTTCTCCAAAGTTATAAATTAGGTAGTCGGATTTCGCAACCAAGGAGATATAATCAGGTTTCATTCGGTCAAAGACTTCCTCTTTTACTCTCAGTTTGTGCAAGTTACTATTATCATCAAAAGAACTAGCTATTAATGTTTGTGATGCTGCTAGTGAATTCATCTTACGAATTTCATTATTATTCGTGTGTTTCAGTATGCAGTTTTTTTTATGACGTGACAAATACGATTTAGACAGCATTGCTTTGCAGCGTGAACATGGGTAATATTCTTTAGATTCTGTCTTATAATGATACTTAGGCTGTACATTGCCTTTAAGATACTCTGTAAAATTTGCTGCATTTCTCAACAAACTTAGAATTTTTTTCCTTTCAGGATGGCTTTTTGGAAAAGACATCATATCTTGTACCTCTTTAGTATCATCGTGGTTCCGCTCAAGATGCCTCTCAAAATTTGTTACATCTGTCTGACAAAACTTACACTTTGTTCTCTTTTTTTTCGTTGTTGTCTGAAAAATGTAAAAAAAAATTGATTTTTTAAATTTCTGCAAAAATGCTGATAGAAATTGATAATGAAACAATACAAGTTTGAGGGAGAGGCTTGGCATTTTCGGTGATATCTTGATTTAAAAAATGAGCTGGCCTGGCTTTTTTAGCTACAATATTTTATGACTGATAAATTTTTTATATTTTCTGACAGTGAGAATCTTGTCAAAGATTTTTGATGACCAGCAGTTATTTACTAGAAACAACGATACAATGGTGCTAATTTGAGACTGACAAAATAATTTAATCATGCCTTTAGGAATAATAGGTGACTCAAGGTAAAGTTAAAAATATTAGTCTAGAATTTCAAAGCTTATAAATATTATATTCCCACAAAGTAAGAAAACGTCTAGCAAAATATTTTACTCTAGAATTAAAGATTTGATTATCAAGTTAATAAAATATCCGCAGTAATATTTTGTATATGATTATTTCCAAGTGAAGTTTTTATGGTTGAACTTACTTTAGTTTGAGTCTCCGATATTTGATTGAAATTGGACACATCAATGTTACTCAGGATAACAATTTTAGGGGACTTTTCATTTAGCTGTTCATCCTGAAAAAAATATTAGTAAGTTTCCATCAAATACAGATATACAGTATTTAACTGAAAATTTGCATCATAAAAGGGTAAAATCATTTTTAGAGAATCTGTTTATTACCAAAAAGAAAAAATACGAAACGTTTCACTTGTCTAAAAAATGGCGTCAAGTAAATTGACTTGGCACTTCCCTCGCACCGCCAAGTTTAAAGACTTTGGAAATTTAAGAACTGAAATATTGTCTTTCCAACAAAATGTACGGAGAAATCTAAGCATTGAATTACTGCTTTAGGATACGTACTAACGTCAAAAAACTGAACAAAACCCTCCCCCCACCCTCTACCGCCTTCTGCCACCCCCAACCCCCAATTTTTGACCCCTACAAAAAATTTTAAAAATCAGGAACCTCTGAAACGTCCAAAAACGAAGTTTGAGCGATTTTAATTTTTTTTGTTTTTTGCTTCTAGCACCGCCGCCACTGGATAACTATTCAAAAACTATAAAGGTTTTCCGTCCTTGACATAATAGTAACCTTGTGTCTTGTAATAATTTGGAAATTTAAACAGAAAATTTGGATTTTTTTTTTTAGAATCTGAATATATCTGAAATTATTCTGTTTTACTTCCCTCGCCAACTGGCGGGAAAGTATTGTAATCGCGAAAAAAATCGAAATTGAGATGTTATGTTTTTTGGATATCACATGACATGTACATCACGAAAAACCATGTCACTCATTTCCGTCAGTCTGTCTGTCTGTCTGTCCGCTAATCCTATAAGCCCGTATAAGTTGGAAAGTACCAGTCGGATTTTGATGAAATTTTTACACAAGGTTACTATTATGCCAAGGACGTAAAAGCTTTATACTTTTTGAAAATCGATCCAGTGGCGGCGGTGCTAGAGGTAAAAAACGAAAAAAAAAATAAAAAAGCTCAAATTTCGTTTCTGGACGTTTCAGACGTCCCTGATCATTTTTGGAATTTTTTTGTAGGGGTTGAAAATTGGGAGTTGGGGGCAGCAGGGGGCGGGGGCGGGTATGATTCAATTTTTGGACGCTATTATTTTTATACGTATCCTAACACAGTAATTCACTGCTACAATTAGGATTTATTTCGCAATCAGATTTCTCCGTACATTTATTCAAAAAATTTCAGATATTTTCAGATTCTAAAAAAAAAATCCATATTTTCTGTTTAAATTTTGAAATTATTACAAGACACAAGGTTACTATTATGTCAAGGACAAAAAACATTTATAGTTTTTGAAAAGTTATCCAGTGGCGGCGGTGCTAGAGGCAAAAAACGTAAAAAAATCAAAATCGCTCAAACTTCGTTTTTGGACGTTTCAGAGGCTCCTGATTTTTGATATTTTTTTGTAGGGGTCTAAAATTGGGGGTTGGGGGTGGTAGAAGGCGGTAGAAGGTGGGGGGAGGGTTTTATTCAGTTTTTTGACGTTAGTACGTATCCTAAAGCAGTAATTCAACGCAGCTATTTGTATATATTCCACACTTAGATTTCTCCGTACATTTGTTAGAAAGACAATATTTCAGTTCCTAAATTTCCAAGGTCTTTAATCTTGGCGTTGCGAGGGAAGTGCCAAATCAATTTACTTGACGCCATTTTTTCGAACAAATGTACGGAGAAATCTCATTGCGAAATATATCCTAATTGTAGCGGTGAATTACTGTGTTAGGATACCTTTAAAATAAAAGCGTCAAAAAATTGAATCATACCCGCCCCCGCCCCCCTACTGCCCCAACCCCCAATTTTCAACCCCTACAAAAAAAATTCAAAAATGATCAGGGACGTCTGAAACGTCCAGAAACGAGATTTGAGCTTTTTTTATTTATTTTTTTCGTTTTTTACCTCCAGCACCGCCGCCACTGGATCGATTTCAAAAATTATAAAGCTTTTACGTCCTTGGCATAATAGTAACCTTGTGTAAAAATTTCTTCAAAATCCGACTGGTACTTTCCAACTTATACGGGCTTATAGGATTAGCAGACAGACAGACAGACAGACAGACAGACAGAGCGACAGACAGACAGAGCGACAGACAGACAGACTGACGGAAATGAGTGACATGGTTTTTCGTGATGTACATGTCATGTGACCTCCAAAAAACATAACATCTCAATTTCGATTTTGTTCGCGATTACAATACTTCCCCGCCGATTTTTTTCGGAAATTCATTTTTAATGCAGATATATCGGGAGGCTCCTTTTAAATGGAACGCACTGTAAATATACTTCTATCTGTATTTTAATTGGAAAAATGAAATAAAAATTTCTGCTACTTACAGTGGAAACGATATCCGATCTCATAATTTCTTCCACTGCAGCGTTATTTTGTTCTTCTTTCTTTTTAACTTCCTTTTTTTCTAACTCTTTTTCATTATTTTTCTCTATTGTCAATACATCCTAGAATATGTTTATGAATACAATAGTTAAAAAACTGAATTATCTTCAAGAGTTATAATGAAGTAGAAAAAAGTCAAACCTCAGTTTTTTGAAGATCGAAAAATGTCGTTTGCTTATCTTTAACTTCTGGTTTAAATGTGGGATCCTTCATCGAGTCATCGGAATCGAAATCGAGGAACGACATATCACCAGAAATCGATGGAGCGGGACTACTTTCATATTCATATTCATCTTCTGGAAAATCATTAAATCGAAAATAAAATTATTCAAAACCATAACCTAACAAATATATTTCCATTAAACGACTCCAGACTATTGTTTGAATTAACTAAATAATACATTAAAAATGTGATTTTTTTTTGAATTTTTCATAAATCAATAAATTAAGTTAGTATTCAATTTGATCACCTAATTCAATAGACATGGAATAAATAATCACCTTTATCCTCTTTTTTCCTTGTATTATCTAAGCTGTTTAGAATTTTTCTAGCTCTGTATGTTGGGCTATAATAAAATGCAGAATTATTATATTATTTCTTAAACTAAAATCATTATCACTTACATATTCATTTTTGTATTGTGGAACTGGAGACCGAAACAAAAGCCAATACACACACACACACTCTGAGCACGTTAACTAGACTAACACGACACCGAAGATCTGAAACTATTTAAGCATTGTCAAATAATATTTTCAGGATTCTAAAAATAGCTCAAGGTCAGCAATTTTTACTATTAAAGAACCGGCAACGCCGCGGGAGGCTGATTAGTCAACCAACATAGCAAACTATATACAAACGGAGGTATATTAGCAAATAAGTGGTCGGAGGCATCTTACATTTAAAAGTATAGCGAAAATCTGTATAATTTAAAAAAGACATATTTTTACCCCTCTCAGGGGGAAATGAGAAAAACAATGGACGGGAATCTTTCTGTAACCAATATACACTGAGATATGTAGTATTTCAGCCGGAGGCCAGGGTGCCTGTTTCGTATGTGGAGGCGAGAAGGTTAGCTGTGCATGTATATATATATATATATATATTTGCCCTTAGGTCACAGATTCATAGGTAATCATAATATGTGCTTAATGTGTATCACTTCTTTTTTACACATAGTCTCATTCCGGACCAGTTTCAAAATCTGTTCTTAGCTGATGCTTAATGCACAAACTTCCTCTCTGCGAAAATTACCGCTCATGGGCTAAATACTTTTCGAGGTTTCATGACTGTTCGAAAAACTGTTCACATTTATATGTATGTGCACATAACTTCCTCGATCCAGCCCTGTCGTAAAATTAGTTCTCTGCTGACGCGCCCTGTCCGCAAAGTACCTCTCAGCCATGTTCATATGTCAATAGCGTTCGAGATAAAATTTCGACAAACTTGAGAAGTGATAAGGTTCCCCATCGAAATAATCCTCATCCTTCTACCATGCGTTGAGAGGATATTTGTTATTTTGGTGAAATAAGAAAAGTCAACATGCACCGTTGGATCATTCTTCATCAAAATAATGCGAGCTCTCATATTCTCTCAGCAGCGAGGAATATAATAATTAGCCTCGGCTACATTTCTGGGTCAAGCTAATTGTGGATAGTAGATGGAGCGAAATGCACTACGAAAAAAGTAAATGGCAAGTGCACGTTAGCTACTTTTTAACTATTCCAGTGCACTCAACCTCTTATGGATAGACAGCAACAAAAGGAAAACTAAGTCGTCTGAGAGCATGTCAGTGCTAAAGTAGCCCTCAAAATTCCATGGAAACTAAGAATTATTTTATGATTCCGCTGTCGAATATTTTTCAATATTCATATGGTAACATTATAAAGTCTAAGGCTCTCCAGCGAGATGATTCCTAAAATATTGGGTGTTTTTTAACTACGGTAAAAAACTTCGGAGGGTGGTTCGTTACTTCGTTTTAAGAAAAAGTGTTTTCATAGACATACATATGTCCGGGGTTTTTTCTTTTCTGGGATACAGCGTTGAACAAAAAAATGGTATTTATATCATAAATATCATTGAATCAATCGATTTGGTTGAAATTTGGTTCAATTATTTGAAGTAACGAGGCGCTTATGTAGCTCAGACTAGATTGAAATTGTTAGGCCTTGTGGGGCATCTCTGTAGGCACCACAGCCTTATTATTGTTATTTTTTTGTAATTTTCATGTCACTTCGAGAAAAAAGAAATAAAAATCACTTAAACCTATTCTGAAAGCTGTCTATGGACAACATAAAATAACCAAAAGTTAAAAACAAGCAATGTCAACCTAAAAATGAGCAAAATGACCACCTTACACAGATCCACGACTACAATCCATTTGTCACTCAAATGGACCGGGCGTGTTCCTTATGACATTACAATTGTCAATTATCCGATTCTTCGGGTCATTCCACCTAGTACAGGAGTTTTATAAACAATAGCCTTTAGATGACCCTACAAATAGAAATCAAGGGGATGCATATCAGGACAGCGAGCTGGCCAAAAAGTCCGTGCAAATCTTGCTTGTGAAAAAACGAGACAATTAGGTAGTAACTAATACCTACACAACCGTTCAGTGAAAATTGTTGCTTAATATAAGTTTCTGTAACAACATGAAAATTTTCGTAGGACATTGGATATTGTGAAAGTTCGTATTAACATCTCGTGAAAAATTGTCTCGTTCGTAAAGTATTTGGTACAAAATCATTACTGTGTGCCATAGTGTGAATCAGCTACCTGCAAAACATTAACCTATGGTGAAAATCGCGAGGCATTAGATCTTGTTGTGCAAAGCAGATGTGGCATGTGTAAATGTAATAATAGATGGCGTAGAAGCTGAATCTTTATTTTCATAGTAAAGAATAATTGTATGGTTGTACTTGACTGACCTGATTTAATGAATTCCTTTGTTGTACATTAACGCAGTTCACTCTTTTTTTAATCGTGTCGAACATAAAGCCATTTAGAACTGTTGCCTGGTTGGGTTTGGATTCTTGCGTTTTTTGCAATGCTTTAGCGTTTTCGGAATGGCAGAGGAGATTGGCCAAGCAAGCACATCGACATGAAAACCACAAGATACATTTCAGATGTTACATAATCTCTTATGATCTTCTACCCATTTTTTTAATTGAATACTGGTAGTGGTAGTGTCAGACGTACAGCTGGGCTACTGTATACAGCGATGGTACACAAAGGCTTTATATTATAACGAACAACACATAATATATCACGTAGGCCATGAGAAGGAAATCTTTATCAAAGCTAATGGTGATGGCGTTAAGATTATTTGAATGTCATTAAAAATTCATCATATAGCAACATAGCTGCAGCCTTTATGTTGCCACTGGTTTTCGGATGGTGCGTCCTGGAGTTGTGCGATGTAGTGCCCATTTGGTTAACTTGTAATTACTATAATTATGGTTGGTAAAAGAGCAGGCGGTTATGATTTGTATTTTGTGTGCAATGCGCCTTGGTATTAATAAGTGGAAATGTATAATGGCCCCTAGGCAGGGCCGGAACATCAACATTTTACGATGTCTGTAGTCCTTCAAGAGCTTAAATCCTTTCCCTGTATGATAGAAAGCCTTCGCTGGTTTAGTTAATGGTTCTGTGTTAGTTTCCGGTCATTATTAGGGCGTTCTTAGTCCAAATTGTTATATATATATATATATAGCTATTAACCATAACACAGGACAACCAGATTTTTACCTATAGACCAGAGACCAGAGTACGCTTTGCCAAAAGATTTGATGCATATATCCTTACTCATTTCGGTCGGACCAGCCACTGACGGCTTCCGCGTCAGATGCCAAATTCCATTAAGCCGTTTAGGACCATGAAATAAATATTTCAAAATTATTTATCGAGATAAAAAGTAGCCTATGTGCTATTCCAGATTACAATATATTTCTGTACCAGATCCTTTCGGCCATTTAGGAAAGTAGTATAAACATATGCATTCCTTACTATGCTGTACTCCGGCCGAAACGTATCTGAAAGACAATAGCGCCATCTATCAAACAGGAGGAAACCCAGAAATGAATTTAAGAATCTACCCTGAAAAGAGGCATGGTGTTTGGATGCTATTGTCTCACAGATGGCGGAATACAGTATATGGCTGGCTATCTTCAGGAAGAATAAGTTGATCAATTTTTTTATTTCCGTTACGCTGGATGAAAATATTTTCATCATTCTCAGTTCTCAAATGTACTGCGAAATCTATGTGTTAAATATGTCAAATCAGTTAGAGGTGTAATCCAACCCTGTACCAATTGTTGCTCATACACTAATAAGTATAAACGGACAATCGTCTTCACAGCCAAAGCACAAGCACTATCTTCGACAGAAAGACGCGATGGCTGCGAGATAGAGAACGACTGAGGCGTATGAAAAATGACGGAGCGGCTTTGAAAGAGCTGTTGCTTAATATCATTTCCTCTCACTGAATGCACCTTGGTGAGAAATGTACAATGTTTGAGATTATCTAATTTATAGGACGTCGTCATTAGGAACCATCAAATACCATTACTAGACACAATTGCTTGATTACAAATTAATTAGTTACATATGAGGTACGGATGTTGATGACATTCACATTTGTCAAGCATAAGACAAGAAATGGCATCAAGTAGGTCGACTCCGCCCTTCCCATGCAACGTTGTCATCAGGTCATAAAAGATTACGTTCGGCAGAAGTTAATCCTTAATAAAAGTTAGCCACGAACATGTCTAACATACGAGATGAATTGCTCAAGTCACTTATGTGCCCTACCGACCATCTGATAACATTGTTGTCTCAAGTGCAATTATATTCCGGCTTCGTCTCGTAAATAGGAAAGGTGTAGTCTCCCATTTCCCGGCCAAACCCACGAGTTCAAAGCGCGCACGTAGGGAAGAAAAGCGGCAACCGTGCCCTCTCACCTTACTCTTCCTGGCACCTGGCCTACAAACCCTCATTCCTTGTTCTCGTGCCACGCGGTATACGCTGAGTTACTCGAGTTCGTGCACCAGTCTTTACGTTATCATCAGTGTCGAGGTGCCCAAACATATGAAACGAGAAAGGAACAGCTCCTCATACGAGCAATCGCTGAACAGAAATATTAGACAACTGTAGGTCACCTGCGGGGTTCCTTTCGTGGTTTCAGACGAAAAGATAGCAGCGGTGCATACGTGCATCACCAGCCGCCACAGATGCACAGTCAGAAAGTGGAGTGCCTTTAGATAATTGTCGACTAATCGATTTGTTTTAGGTGCAAGCTTATGAAGCTAGGTGAATGTCAGCATGGATGCGTCACCGACGTTGCAGACCATACCTGACACGACGTTTGGGGTAACGTTCCGATACTGGACCACCTTGTTTGGGATAGCAACCCGGACATAGCTTGTGATAGCTAACTCCATACCAAGGACAAACAAAGATGTAAGATCTAGAGGTAGTACTGAAGGGCTTTTGAGTCAGTGGGACGTGGAAACTGAGTGGGAGCTCCATCTGTCACCATCATGATATTGGGCCATGTGCTGGGTGTCCCTGAAATTTGGCTTCTAGAAGTAACGCAAACTGTGAAGTCGTTGTATCCTGGTGGAGAGCCAAGGACCCCGCTCCACTAATTCTGAAGTTTACCCTACTTGTCGACCCTGGAAAGCTGTCATTGCGGTCAGCATCTACAATCCACCATATGATTGTAGGCTTAGATACGGTAGGGCCTTTGTCGGAAAGAAATATATGTCTGTTTTCCTACCTTAATAACCAATAACTTGAAGTTTCTCACCTTACAGTTTGATAAGAGATTGAGATTTTTTTTGATTTGCTTTAAGTCAGTTATCAGTCTTTTACCCCGAAAGTTACTAACGATGCAAGCATAAGATGGTTTTTGAAGGGCGTTTACAGGTTGAAACCATCTCAACCGAAATAAGGCCCCACTTGAGATACTGTGTTTGCTCTCAACCATCTGGAGGGGTTGCTGGTGATATATGTAGGTATCCGGATGAAGAAATCAGCAACACTGCTAGCCCTAACCTCAGGTCAGAGTGTGCAAACTCTATCCATAATTGAAACAGACAACATCCGGATGGGAGTAATATTGATATTGAAAGTTCTCAGATTTTGAAAATGTCGAGGCCACTCGGGTTGCAACCACTTTTAGTTTTACCGTATTTTACGCGCAAGTACCTATGCAGCCAAAGTATATTTTTGTCATTGTGAAGAAACTTCATCATTCTGCCTCTGTTCCCACTATAACACGTATAACAAAAATAGGTATATACAGGGTGTCCGCAAAGTTGGGGTTTTCCTTTACACGACGTGTAGATATTGAATACATAAGCAATTTTTCTTAGTACCATATACACCAATGTCTTAAGGGAACCGAAATAAAGGGCTCTGCAACATCAAAAATATCTGAATACCGTCCTGTATCCGCGACATCCCCGAGTGGTACTAGAACACTAGCTCAACCCGACGACAGAACTGGGTCGGGGTCAGTGTGTCAGGTCAGTATGCAACCTTCAACCGACGGTTACGGTCAAGCGTGTAGAGGTAATCGCGTAGACGAGAATCCCTCAACAAGCACTAGAGACGTGGCTAGAGACGTGCAAGTATCAAAAACTAAAGTGTGGCAAACGCTGCGTGAAGAGGGGCTGTATCCGTTTCACGTCCAACGTGTACAAGCCCTTCAACCTGACGATTTTCCAGCAAGAGTGCGGTTTTGTGAGTGGTTGTTGCATCAACATGACAATAATCCGGACTTTTTGAAGTGCATATTGGTGACAGACGAATCTACGTTCACGCGTAATGGGGTGAATAACTTTCGCAACACTCATGTTTGGTCAGTAGAAAATCCGCACGCTGTCCGTCGGGCACATTTTCAACAAACATTTTCGGTGAATGTTTGAGCTGGCATGGTGAACGGTATGCTCATTGGACCATTTATTCTCCTAAATCGATTGGACGGGATGCAACACCTAGACTTTTTACGCAACATTTTGCCTTCCTTGTTTGCCTGCGTCTGCTCGGTAGCGCATCAGCTGATTTCATTTTCTGTTGGAGCGGTATGATTTCGGGCAGACACGTACTTAGCCCTTCTCGTCAACTGGAGAGTGAGTACTTTTTCCTTTATTTTTTTTTACTTGGTCACCCTCGTTTCACTACACATTACCTTTGTTATTTCAAGGGTAGTTGTCTCTGAAAAGGAAAACCCCAACTTTGCGGACGCCCTGTATAATTAGAATCTACATATTTAGCATGCTTTTCTGTACAACCTGGAGCTCCTTAAGATTTGGTCCCCTGAGAAAATCTGCTAGCCCTCACTCCTCAAATAGATTTAGAATCAGGTACGGTTTCACAAAGAGTTATCTCTTGCCCATGGACGGCCTGAAGAGATGAATCTCTTGAGAAAAATTCTTGTGGGCGGACATGATCGAAACCACCTTGTATGGACGTTGATCGACGGTATGCAATCCACATCCACATCTACAGCAGTCGAACAGCCCGGGCGACTGCTACACACATGCATTGGCCGGACCGCGCGAGGGTCGGAAACATTTCTCTATCTTTCTATGGAAAAATGGAGGGGCAAATCTCTGATGTGTAAAATGCGTCCAATATGTGCATAGAATAACCGTGGTTGGAGGCTTATAAGTATACCTACATCAAATCGAGATATAGCCTCCGTTTAACTTCTTATAACCCCCACCACCTAATTTCTCAACCCCACAACATTTTTGGAAAATGATCAGAATCCTCTTAGACGTCAAAGGACAAAGTTTGAGCAACTTTTGTTTTTTTTCTTTACTTTTTTGTCCGTAGTTCCGCCGCCACTGGATGGACTTTCCAAAGCTATAAAGGTGAACATTTCATCACAATCCAACCAGAAGCTGGCTAACCAGCTGAAAGAAAAGAAGGATGCTTTCGCCATGCTGGAAGAGCAGATGCGAAACCTGCAAGAAGCATTCTTGCAGGCCAGACAGGAGATTGAAGACCTGAGCGGGAAGCTCCGCAGGGCCAAGAAGAAGGCCGCAAAGAAGACAGGAGAAGAGGAGGAAGAGGACCACCAGGCGACATCGGACGAGATGGACGCCCAAGAAGAGGGCACTCAACAGACCGAAGGACCGAAGGAAGAAGAAGCCGAGAAGAGGACGGACGACACCGACTTCAGTGTCGCCACCAGACGGAGGAAGCGGGTGCGAGTTTCCTCCGAAGAAGAAGAAGAAGAACCCAGGCAGCGAAAGATGCCAGCTGCCACAAAGAAGAGTGGTCCTAGAGCAACCAGGACCACCGAGGCCCCCATGGCAGGAACAGGAGTTCCGCCAATCAACATCGAGGGCACCGCTGATTGGTCATCCTTGAGTAGGATGATGAACAGCAAGGGGATTCAATTCTCCAAAGCGAGGACGGCGGGTACCAGTGTGAAGGTATTCACAAATACACCAGCTGACTACCGTCAGCTAGTCGCACTGCTTGAATCCATCAAGCGGCCCTTCTTCACATATCAACTGAAGGAGGACAGGATGGACCAGAGGGTCATTCGTGGGCTTCCGAGAGAGATGTCAGTCAATGACATCAAAGAGGATCTGGTGAGCCAAGGCATCGCAGACGCCGTGGTTCAGCAGCTGACCTCAAGGACCACAAAGAAGCCACTTCCGCTCTTCCTCGTCAAGACGAAGATGCCGGAAAAGCTTGCAGAGATCCAGAGGCTGGCCATGCTCACGGTCAGCTTCGAGAGGAAGAAAAAGTCTTCCGAGCCCAGCCAGTGCTACCGCTGCCAGCGGTATGGGCACACACAGCGGAACTGCCGTCTCGCTGAACGGTGCGTTAAGTGTGGAGAGGACCACAACAGCACCAGCTGCAGTCTGCCAGCGCCGCCAACAGGGCAACGAAACGCCAAGTGTTGCCTCTGTGGAGAAGGCCACCCCGCCAACTACAAGGATGTAGTAAGGCGCCGAAGAAAGCTGCTTCTGCCCCCAAAGCAGTCCCCACCACAAATAGGACTTCTTACGCCCAAAAAGTGAAGAAGCCTATGTCCACTTCTGCCCCAGCAGCCGCCACTGCTACTGGAACTACTGCGCAGAAGCAACACGGCGATGACAGACTGCTAGCAATGATGCAAGCCATCATAACCCGCCTGGATGCACTCGAGGCCAAGATGCAAGACAAGCACTAGACCCGAAATGTCTACAGGTCAAAACGTAGAATCTCTACGCATTATCTCCTGGAACATCAACGGTTTCAGGGCACGGAAACCAGAAATCCAGGAGATACTAGACCAGTACCAACCAGAGGTGATGGCCATCCAAGAAACGAAGTTGGATGCTGCCCATAGTCTGACGTTCCCGCGGTACGAGACGTACCGCTACGACAGAAGGGGCAGAGGTGGAGGAGTCGCATTACTCGTCAAACGTACCTTGACGAGTCATGTCCTCGACGATGCCGCAGACATAAATGGGGACGGAATCACGGTCCAGGTCCATCACAACCACCGTCCCTACAGAATCACCTCCCTATATGTGCCACCAGGGGAGGCCCTAGACGAAGATGACATCGCTGACCTCCTGAGAGGCCCAGGAGCACGCATAGTCATCGGAGATCTAAACTGCAAGTCTCCGGCTTGGAACAACAACGTCGAAGACAGGAATGCAAGGCAGCTCCAGGAACACGTCGATGCCCTGGCGGGGGTCATCGTCGGTCCGGAGCAACCAACCTACATTCCATTCGGCCTTGGGCGACCTGCGGTACTGGACATAGCCATCCTCCGCAACATCAGAGAGGAGTTCGAGATAGAGACCCTGGTGGAAGGATCGTCGGACCACAATCCGATTCTACTAACACTTGGTACAGGGTCTAGAACTCGAGATAGCTTGAGCACCAAACGGACGAACTGGAACCTTTACAAATCCAACGTCCAGAGGAACATCACTCAAATTCCAACCATCCGATCAGCGGAGGAACTGGACAACGCAGTAGAGGAGCTGGAGAATGCTGTCCTGCGAGCGCACGAGGACAGCACCCGCTCCGAGACTACGGCAGTTCCTAGATACCTAAATGGTCCAGCACCGCACCATATTAGGCACCTGATCAGGGAGAACAGAAGACTCAAGCGAGAACATCTCCAGCTGTTGACAGAGGAGTCGAGAGTTGCGCGAAACAGAGCATCGTTAGCTCTGAAGAACGCACTCGCGGAACTCCAAAACAACAGATGGAATGCAGCCTGTGCAGAACTAGAGACCCAGGATGGTACGGCCTGGTCTATGCAGCGAAAATTTCGTCGTCAGCGCACCACGATCCCCACTCTTCACGGCCAACGCGGCTTGGCCTACTCCAGTGAAGAAAAAGCCGAAGCATTCGCCGATTCGCTAGAATCCGAATGCAGACTCAATTACCATGAAGACGAGGACGACAACCACGAGGAGGCCGTGGAAGTCGCAGCCGAAAACATGAGGAGTCGACCACCTGGCCAGGAGACGGATCACCCCTCCAGTCCAGAGGAAATCCGTCTGATCATCCGCAGGTTGAAGGTCAGAAAGGCGCCGGGAAGGGACGGCATCAACAATAGGATGCTGAAGAACCTTCCCACCAAAGGCATTGCTGCGCTCACCAACATCGCCAATGCCACTCTGAGACTTAACCACTTCCCGCGGCGGTGGCGGGAAGCCCAGGTTATAATGCTCACCAAGCCAGGCAAGAACCGGAAGTTGCCCCAGAACTACCGGCCCATCAGCCTGGTTTCCTCGGTGGGCAAAGTAGTCGAAAAGGCTATCGCCGTTCGACTAGAGAAGCAGGCAGAAGAACTGCAACTTCTCCCCCCAGAGCAATTCGGCTTCAGATCCTCCCACAACACGGAACTCCAAGCGCTACGACTGACGGAAAACATCACCAGCGGCTTCAATCTCCAGGAGGCAACCGGTCTCGTCCTGCTGGACGTGGAACGAGCCTTCGACCGAGTTTGGCACGATGGACTCATCGCCAAAATGGAAGCCGCCGGAATCGATGCGAACATGTGCCAACTGATCCAGAGCTATCTAACACAAAGATGGTTCACGGTGAAGATTGGTACATGCCATTCAACAAGACGTCAGCTGGAAGCAGGCGTGCCCCAGGGGTCAGCCTTAGCCCCCCTGCTCTACAACATCTATACTTACGATGTGCCGAAGACAGCTGACACAATGCTGGCCCTATATGCAGACGACACTGCTATAGCCGCCAAGCATAGACGACCCGAGATCATCCGTAGGAGACTACAGGGTGAACTGGACCAAATTCAGGACTGGTGCGTGAAATGGAAAATCCGCATCAACGTCCAGAAGACGCAGGCAATCTTCATTCAACGAAGAAGGATTGCAAGACCTCTCGAAGCATCCATCTTCGATGAAGATATCCAGTGGAGCGACAATGTCAAATATCTGGGGATCGTTTTTGACAAGTCCCTCACCTGGAAAGCGCACATAGAAGCTGTCATCGCAAAAACCAGATGCCGCTAGCGACCAAGCTACGGCTGATCAAGGCCATCGCCAGACCTCAGCTCGCTTACGCCTCCGCGGTCTGGGGGTACGCTGCCCCCAGCTACCGCAAGCGACTTGCTGCTCTAGAGATGAAGCTACTCCGGATCGCCACCAATGCACCTTCCTACGTAAGGAACTCAACCTTGCGTAGAGACCTGCATTGGGATACCATCCACGAGTACATGAGGAAAAAAGCGGAGAAGACCTTCGAGAAAGCTCAGGACCACCCGAACGAGCAGCTACGATTCCTCATAGACTACGATCCGGACGAGAGGCCTCGCAACCGCAGAACCAGGTACCCCAGACCAAGGTCCCAGTTGGCACCCGCTAACTGGAACCTTGACTAGGAGACTAGGAGAATTTGCGGCTGCTCCCCCCCCCCCACGGCGTGGATGCAGAAGACCAGGAACCACCGGGACCAGGACCCACCGGGACCAGGACCAACCAGGACCCGCCACGACCAGGACCCACCAGGACCAGGACCCTTCAGGACCAGGACCAGGAACAACATATTGGTAAGATGACTTGAAACTCTTGATTTTTCGAAAACAAGAGTTTCAAGAGAAACTAGCAGACCCTCTATCGATGATCGCTTAACGACATCGATAGAATGTGCGAGGTAAAGGGAACCAACCCGGCGTTCCCAGAGACTGAAACACATGAGGAGACGTTGTAGCAGACCGCAGGTCACGCACAACACATGGCCTACCGAGACGCTGATGAGTCGGGCCACGCGGAGGTTTAGGGTTTAGTGGGTATTAGGTGATCTCTTCAAGACCCTGGAGCCCCACACACGTCGTAGCTCGTGCTATGGTATGGTGCGTAAATGCATTCCCCCCTCGTTAAAAAAAAAAAAAAAAAAAAAAAATCCAACCAGTACTTTCCAAGTTATAGACGGAAAACGTATTAGTGGACAGACAGACAGACCGACATGAATGAGTTTTTCGTGATGTACATGTTATATAACATCTAAAAAGTATAATGTGTCATCTTCGAAATTTTTCGCATTTACAGTACTACCTTGCCAGTGCTAGGAAAAAATAGTCAATACAACCTCTCACCCCAATTTGTCATCATAAAAAATTCCAAAGACGATCAGAAGTCACTGAAGCCTCCTGAAAGTTTAATTATTTTTATTTCCTCGTTTTTTGCTGGTAGCTCCACCGTCGCTGAATTTTCAAAAACTACAAACGTCCTTCTTCCTTATCGTAGCAGTGAGTTTCTTCATAATTCGAGCGGTACTTTCCGAGTTATAGAGAGATCCAGTATCAGTGATAGACTTTCTGACAGAAATGAGTGACATGAGTTGTCGTGACGTACATGACATGTAACATCCGAAAAATATTATTATATTTTTTTGTGACTACAATACTTTCTTGCGAATTTGATTTGGTGTTCATATTCTTTGGGATATGGTAAAAGGTAGTGTTGTTTGAACATGACTTTCTGCATAGATCTAAGGTCGTGACGGCTACCTGGAAAGAGTTGGGTTGATCATTCTATAGCTAGAAAGTTCGTTTTCAGCTCGCTTTCATTATTAGCTTGGCCTGTAAGTATGTATGTAATGGAATCTTTGAGCATAATTTTCACCAATTTTCAGAAGTATGATTAATTCTGAACTTCGAACATGCATCAAGGACCGATGACAACCCAATAATTTGATAACAGTTTTCCATCATCTGCCAGGATTGATAAATTCTTTTATAGATTATAGAGAGCTACTCTTTGTTGGTTCGGGCACTCGGCACAGCTCAACGTAGGCAGATACTTTTTCAAGGTAGTGCATTCTCACCTTGTTCATTGCGAATGTAGCCATTAATCCTGAGTTGGGCTTCCAACGTCCACAAGACGCAAGGTTGTACAGTCGATCATGCAGTCATTTGTCTAGGCTCGCGACTGTTTGCTCTGCTGGACTAGCCTATGTAGCCCTTAGTCGAGTAAGATCTTTAGACGGTATTCGGATTGAAGAACTTGATTGCTCTAAGTTAACAGATAAAGACCCATGTAACAGTGAAACTTTGAATAAAATGATTAATACGAAATTATTCGTAATACATTTCAATACCACATGCACACAAAAAACTAATTGATAAATCTAACTAAAAAATGAAAAATAAATGATGATTTAAAAAAACAAAAAAAAACCCGCTTTTATAGCTAACCGAACTAAAAAGTAGAAAACAATTTTTACTTACAATTGACCTCAGAATAAAATTATAATAAAATTTAAGTCAATAACAGAATAACTCAATCCAGAGTAAAAAGCGTGTAATATATCAAGCACCCCACGCTTTTCACTCTGAATTGAATTATTCTGTTAATAACTTAAATTTTATTATAATTTTATTTTGAGGTCATTAATTATGATTGATTGTTCGACCATCTACTACTGTAATATTAACTCTTTGTAATCAGAAATTATTTTCTACTTTTTAGTTTGGTTAGCTATAAAAGACCGGTTTTTTAGTTTCTTACACTATTATTTATTTATCTAATCAATTCAGGAATATATTATTCGGCAACTTATTCATGTTCCTGTGAGTATTTCAATTTGCCACTTAGTCCATATAATGGAATAACAGGCAACTATACTCACACTACAAGCACGTTTTTCTGCCGCTTGTGCTTTGTTTTCACACTCTAATGCCTATAATACACGTATCTAGAAGGTAACTCGGAAATGAAGTACCTAGTTATCTGCACTATTATACAATGCAGCGTGATGAATATATCATTGAGATAATAAAAACGGATGAAAAAAGATCATAAAATCAGTGAATTGCGACACAGGATGCGTTCCCCATTCAAACTCAGTCGACATAATGCATATGCATTTTTCATTTTGTTCATCTATAGCGGAAATATCGCTGAAGTTGGACATTTTTCATCAATCTCAATCTGTAACAGATAACATCTATAATTGGACGCGTAATCTATCATACGTCAAGGTAGTTATAACAATGGTTAGAGGAACATTAACACCTCATACTGTTAACTTCGTGTCCATTGTGTTTGTTTTGTGAGACACCGATGGGTTTACATTGGTATTAAAAGAACATTGTTTTTTACTAATAACCTTAGAAACCGCCTTTCTCACCACATTCCTTTAAAAAGTAGTTGCATTTCTCCCCATAGTACAATAATGTTAATAAAAAACCTTTGGCATATAATGAACATGAAGATTGTTTAAATTGTTAGGCACATAATTTTGATTGCTACTACACTCTGAATCAATTTCTTCAAATTACAAGGAATGTTTGCTGACTAAGAGTGAATGTAAAGTCTCTTCTTCAACCGAAATTACGAGGTGGAACAGACAAGTACTTAGCCTCACGCCGATTGGCGCAACTATCGGAAGTACATTCTCGTAGACGGCTACTGTCGAAATTTCAGGCCAATTTGACTCGTACTTTTGTTTTGACCGCGTGTGGAAGCGGTCGTTTTCGCGGATTATAAAAAAGGAAAAAAAGCAACATCGGTCGGTGATTAAATTCTTGGAAGGGAAATCGTGCAGCAAATTCAAAGAGCGCCTGGATACGGCGAACCTTCTCCTCCGACGCCCAGGTGCCCCGAAAACGATTATCATGGACGATAACGTAACATAAATCCACAAACCCATATTGGCAGATCGCTGATTGAAGGTTCGCGAGATAGATGAGACAGTACGCATTCCAAAAGACCACATGGGTCATCATATCCTGCATTCAATATTGGGCATGGGAAAGCTGTCGGCGCGATAGGTGCCGCGTCTGCTCACTCCGGACAACAAGGTCAAAAGTGAGACTACTTCGGAGCAGCGTTTGACGCTATTTAAGTGGAATCCGAAGGTGTTTCTGCGTCGTTTCGTGATTGTCGAACAAGGATCTACTGGTACACACCAGAGACCAAGGAACAGTTGAAGCAGTGGACTTCATCCAGCGAACGTGATGAACAAGGCGAATACTGTCCTATTGGCCGGAAAGGTGATGGCCACCCTTTTCTGGAATT
This sequence comes from Acanthoscelides obtectus, assembly GCA_963669975.1. Classification (NCBI taxonomy): domain Eukaryota; kingdom Metazoa; phylum Arthropoda; class Insecta; order Coleoptera; family Chrysomelidae; genus Acanthoscelides; species Acanthoscelides obtectus. The sequence goes on from CAVLJG010000454.1 coordinate 606,668, forward strand.
CACAAGGTAAAATCTACATCGAATACCTGGGGAAGGACAAAACGGTCACAGGGCTCTACTATACCGAACTATTGGGCTGATTCGAAGCCGAATTGCAGAGAAAACGGCACCAGTCGGCGAAGAAAAAAGTGCTCCTCCATCATGACAATGCACCGGTTCACACCTTTGCCATCGTCAGGGCCAAATTGGTCGAAGTAGGCTGCGAACTGCTGTTGATAAATAAATCGCCACCTTTCCAAAACTTTAGTTTTCCTTTTGTAGGATTAGTAGTTATTGGACAGCCCTCGTATTGTTGTTGATTGCCTTTATTTGTCCCGTTATTTTGACAGCTTGATAAATTAGAGTATTTGGGAATATGAGGAGTGATTTGTTGTCATACGTAGCATCTTCTAGCTACAGTCTACATGGGGGGGATTTTTGGGCTTCACTGTCTAGGAAGGTTTATCATGGAGGCTGGGGAGCCCAAGATACAGAAAACGAGAGAAATTGATCTGAATCCCGTCCAGGACCTCATGAGAGAGATCCGAAGAAAGTTGCGTCTGGTAGAGCAGAATGGGCCACTACACATAATTCGATAGTATAGTTCAGTTAAGTATTGAGTAGTTATTTATGATAACTAGTTAATGTTTAAGTAAATTGATTCATTAATAAAAATCCGATAAATATTTTGTGCCAAAACTTTTAGGTCATACGTTAAAATATGAACATACTTTCATTCCCAGATCACCAAAGAGCTAAGAAACCAAAAAGTGGCTTATTCTAAATTTAAAAAACAATTCAGACACCAGGATAGTAAGCAGCTCAAAAATAAGATCTCACATCATAGTGGAGAAAAGCTGTAGAAATGATTCACAGCCTGATTCCAGACCGAAAAGAGAACAATCTAGACATACATTCATTCCCTGAAATTAATTGCTCCTGTATTCATGCGACCGCTCCTCATTGAATTGGTGCGCCACGCTTTGATGAGGACAAATGAAACACACTGACCACCAGGTCGGAATCCTCTCCAATCCGTTTCCTTTTCAATGACAAATCCAGGTCTGTAGTTAGGAAACACCGTTTCATCTGATGGTTATGCTACCCTCAAAACCGAGAACGCTCATTTAGTAATAATATAGTTCACAGCACTGTAAAACATCCACACTCTGAAATATATACAGGGTTATCCAAATTAAGTGTCCACCATTAGTAACTTTGTTATTAGTGAAAATACAAAGTTGTTTGAATTAGCAAACTAGTAGCATTTTTAACGCTGGTAAAAATGAGAAATAAAAAAAAACAATTGAGAGTCGTTATTTTGATTTTTTTCAGTAAAATAACATTTTTTTAAATGGAAACCCCTGTATATTATATTTTTTTCTGTTAAAGCATCAAATTTTAAACAAAAAAGTTCATAATGACTTTTCCGCTAAAGTCAAAAATAAAGTCAAAATAACGATAAATATTTTTAATTATTTGCAGTATTATAATATTAAGACGGCTATGAAAACAACATGGCGTTCGCGATTTGACAGCATTAAGATAAGCGACAAATTGTTAAACTGGACATACTCGCAACTGGCTTTGGAAAACAATGATAAAATCAAATAATGTCAAACATTAGTGTAAATACTTGTTTATAAGCTTTATTGTGTCATTAATTTAAAGAAAAATGTTCTCCCATGAAGAAAAGTGTGATATGTTAGAATGCTATTTAGTGTGCAGAAAATCCTCCTTGAGAGCAAGAGAATACTACAGTGAATTATATCCCGCTCGCATTCAACCGTATGAACGATATTTTCTGAGACTTTATCGAAAATTTAGGGGCAACGAAAATCTTTTTGCTAAAACAAGGACAAAAAAAGAATTCATAATAAGCGAGGCCACGGAAATTGCAGTTATTGGATATTTTGAAGCTTATCGTGAGAATTCAATAGCAGATATTCTCAAGGACTCTAATTTCAGTTATGGTACTGTTCAAAGGATTTTAAAAAAATACAAATTTATTCCGTATAAGTACCGACCAGTTCAAACGCTTTTGGCAGGGGATCCAGAGAGAAGACTTGTTTTTTGCCATTGGTATCTTAGCTTCTGTCGCCAAAATGTAAATAACTTTCGTTACCTTTTATGGACAGATGAATCAAATTTTTCAAATTCTGGAATGTTTAATAGAAAAAACCACCATTATTGGTCAAGAGAAAATCTTTTGTTAGTACATCCAAGAGGCCCACAAGTCCGTTTCAGTTTCAACGTTTGGTGCGGTATAATTGGTTCAAAAATTGTTGGCCCGTTCTTTTATGAGGGAACCCTAACTGGTGAAAGATATGTGGAATTTATGTCAGAAATTCTGACTAATTTCTTAGACGAATTGGATCTTATAAGTAGACATCATCTGCATTTTCAGCAAGATGGCGCACCTGCCCACAACTCCAGAGGTACTTATCATTTTCTAAGTACTACTTTTAATGATCAGTGGATAGGAACAAATGGCCCAATACAGTGGCCTCCCAGATCACCAGATCTAAACCCACTTGATTACTTCTTGTGGGGTTACTTAAAGAACCAAATTTACAAGCGAAGGTACGATAACCTTGACGCGTTAAAGACTGCAGTTAGGGAAAAGATAACCCAGATAGATGGTAGGACCATACTTAAGACAGTTCGAGCAGTTGAAAAACGTGCCCAAAAATGTATTGAAGAACAAGGTGGTGTTTTCGAGCATCTTCTTTAAAAAAAATTGTTATTGTATTTTGTAAGATTATAAGTTGATGTTGAAAATAAAGTTTGTCGTTACAATTTAATTGTTTCAGATTGGAGGCCATAACTTCAACAATTTGTAACCTAGGAGAAAAGTTATTGTAAGCTTTTTTGTTTAAAATTTGATGCTTTAACAGAAAAAAATATAATATACAGGGGTTTCCATTTAAAAAAATGTTATTTTACTGAAAAAAATCAAAATAACGACTCTCAATTGTTTTTTTTATTTCTCATTTTTACCAGCGTTAAAAATGCTACTAGTTTGCTAATTCAAACAACTTTGTATTTTCACTAATAACAAAGTTACTAATGGTGGACACTTAATTGGATAACCCTGTATAAAGAAATATGTGTCGTTGCTGTCATGTTATACGATCACAATGCATTGTGGCAATGATGACCAAGAATTAGGTGGATTTTGCAACAGGTCATTTTTTTGGTGGTGGCTCTAAATTGCTTCCTAATTATAAGTCCAAATTGACGTCATGATAGGGACCATTTGCCGTCATTTTGATAAACACATTTGATGTACAATCTGGAAAACCGCCGATCCTATCTAAAATCGTGATAGAAACCATTTCTTAGGGAATCAATCAATTGTTCATCATTTTGCTTCTATAAAAATTTGCCGTATAGTTAACAGGTTACAAGAAATTTGAGGATGCATTTTCGCTTTTAATCGTTAAACTAAGAACATTGTGCGGTAGAACTCTTATAATTCTGTGTCTTCAGGGTCTAGTGTCTAGTCCTGCTTACCAAAAACAGTTTCTTGTCTGTGGCACAATTGTTAAATTTCATCCAATTATTTTTTTTTTTGATTGGCTAAAACATGATCAAACATTCTCAATTCAAAAATGAACCATACACAATTATTTTTGATGATTCGGATAATGCTTCTGGTGAAGCAATCTAAAGACAGAAGGCAGACGATATCACAGTAATTTAGGACAGATACTACTTCTCTCGCATAGTTTAGAATTCAGCAAATATCGATTTACAATAAGAGGACGTAACCTGAGATACGGCTTTACATGTTCAGCAAACCTCAATTTATTGTTAAAAACAGCTCCAAGTATTTTTGCAGACTCAGCAAACTCTAAATCTTGATTATTTATAGGAATCTTTAAGTGAGATGAAGCAGTATTACAAAATAATAATATTGGATTTTTCATGGCTCATTTTCATTTTGTTATTTGGATTAAAGGGGTTAAAGATCGAGGGTTCGGGGCTGTAAGGGGAGGCGAAGAGCCGGTATATTCAAAGCTCCCAAACTCGGTAATTCCACGCACCTATCAGCCACATTTCATACATCATAGGTTACCCCGGACATATGTATTTAAAACAGGCTGATAGAGAAACATTATCGACACGCGTCCCTTTCTATCTGCCCCACCACCCGGCGTACCGTTCGAGCTGACAATAGTCTGCTCGTACTGCAGCGGTGCCACGGTGGGTGCTGAAGCATCCGACGATAGGGGCAACGGTAACCACCAGTAAGACATAGAAATAATGTCTATGTTTGACTGACTTGATCCGTTTAATTTCTCTGTTGTACATGTTTGTTTCTGAGGGTTTAACTTGGGCTGAATTAATATGAACTGATGATAGCGTTGCGTGAGAAGTGCAGAGTCAAACATTTTTTATAATATACCTAGACATTTTTTCGATTCAAAACTCTCATGGATACTTTTGGATAGTTACGGACCTGATAACATCTACGTAGATTAATTATTTTTATCCATCATGGCCAGTGAGAGAATCACGATTTGTCAAACCGCCTAGCGACAATGAGGCCCACAATCAAGTGTGAGAAATAGTCGTTCTCTTTGACCGTCGGTCGCCAGAAAACGGTGAAAGCGATAATCGAAGCCTTTTACAAAAGTGTGACTGCGTGAATAATTTGGAACGTATATGCCGGTGACGAATGGTCACGTTTAACATAAAGGCACTTGAAAAATTGTCGCTGCTAGTATTTCCGCGTAAAGCTGCGTGCCCCTGAGATGAAGCGACGCTAAAAGAACAGCGGCGACAAGCATGATACATTGCCTTTCTTCCGACAACAGTGGTCTATTCATTCGAAGACCTGTGAAACAACAATGTATCCGAAATGAATGAAAATTATTTACTACTTTAAAGTAAATACCTTAACGAACAAATTGGTCACGGGAAACTCCAGTATTTGGAGAATCATTCGACATTACGGTTTTATGTCAAAATTGGAGGGTATCCGTACCCTCGATCATGTTGTGTTTGGAAAATCGTGATGTAGGTAATTTGATGTCATTGTTGTTGTTTTCATGTACACCGTGAGTTGAATTTATTAATTTTTTTAGCTTCACTTCTTATATTAGTATAATTCAAAGAGGTTTTTAGTCCGCCCTTTACCCCCATTGAAATAAATTATGTTTTTGAAACTTGAAATACCGCCAGATACGGTCTAGTATCAGTTTTTGATGGCTGTTGCAAACTATTGAGAAGTATATCATTGCCATATTATTGTATGTGGTCAGATCCGGTAATTAATTTATCCTTCGAGATGCATCAAAATACCACTCAGATGCATCCCTCCATACAAATTAATCTGTAATTTTAACTCAACGACCGCAAAAACTTATGTGACACGCGCCTAGACTCGAATGCCGAACTTATTTTTAATTAGAACTTGAACGACCTTGAAATGATTTTCAGATGCCCTCCTAGTGACTAGTTGATCTCTGATTCGGACTTAATCAGGAAAATCTTAATGACAAGCAGATGGGCTCGATTGTTCGTCTTTTTTTGAAAATGTTCTTGATATGACTTTGAAGAGACCTCCAATTGCCCTCATAGAGGCAGACTAACCCTGTATTAGGAATTAGCGACTCAAAAAACTTCGTTTTACTGAGAAACGTGTAGATGACTCGGAAACTGTGTCTTTTGACAGCTTTTTGGTATTCTAGACCACCGTACCTCACTACAGTGCGTGACCTATCATTTGAGTATATGTATATAGTATAGTATAACCCTGAAAGTTAGAGCTTTTTTCCAGAAACAACTACGCTTGAAATCGACCAGGTCAACGTGTAGCCCGAGAAACAGGAATTTCAAGGTCGAATTTTTTCATCAAGATCATGCATTTTGCTTTTACTAAATTTTAATATTATCAGCATCACTCACATTCAAGTCGAATCCAACGATATTTCATATGTCAAAATCGCCGCTTGGCTTGTAGCCCGTGAAATAGAATTTTGGAATTTTGGATGCCTAAATACCCAAACGTAAAAAAACATATGCCCCTTATGAAGCAATCAGGTAAAGATCCAACTCATTTACGGAGAAATGGAGAGAGAACCTGAGTAAGTTTTAGCTCAGAGTCCGATTACAATAAGCTTTTTTTTTAATATTCAGGAAAATGTGAGCAACCTATGTCATCAAGAAAACATTTTTCCTAGACACCGAATAATCTATGACTGCAAACCTAATTTCGGACTAACAAAACATTTCTATACATCTAAAGGGCTTAAGTCTTCTAATAAGCTCTTTAATATCAACAAATAACTTTTGTGAAAGTCTTACTGTTCCCATTCGTCCCTAATCCAATAAGAGTTTATTGTGGTAGTCGGAAAACTGTGTTCGTTCCTTTCTACCCAGCTTGTTAATACACGTAGCCCAGTGAGTTTAGAAGAAACTACCATTTTTGACATTATGTATACGCTATTACGTAACTTGAAGATAGACGTTATATCATATTTTAATGGCATTCTGCAGGTTTTTTGCAAAAATGTTGATTTAGAACTAGCTGTCATTGACTTCATGTTTACTTGTAGCTGTGCAACTGTAGCAAACATCCATAAAAATGCTATAGTATGTTATATCAATCTTCTTTCTTCTTCTCTTCTCTTCTTCTTCCTTCAAGCATGCAATAGAATATGGAACACTCTATTCCAAAAAAATTGAAAATCTGTCAATTTTGCCAAATGAAATGTTCCATATTACATATGCACACAGACGCTTTCAAGGGAATCATTGAAGTAGGATATCTGTATATTAAATGATGAGACCGGCAAGATAGCTTACCATCTGTCGGCACTGGAGGCTCCGGGTTTGGGAGGGAGAGAGGTGAACATGAGATCCGCCTTCAGTAGAAGTTTGAACTTGAATTGTCAGTAGCGATTTTTTTGTGTAAAATTCTTTCCTATTTTGCTCTAAAAATGAATGACGTCAGTTCGAGCAACGGTGTGCTATGAGGTTTCGCTTCAGACTTGGGCACAATGCCACAGAAAGTCTTTGACATTCTCAGAAGAGAGAGAGAGTCGATTGAAGATGAACCACCAAGCGGAAGGCCTTCATGTTCAAGAACCGATGAAAACATCCGTAGACTTCGGGATCTTCTGCATTCAGCAGATTAACAACAACAAAAAAAAACATTCATTTGGCTCCTCAGCCTCCTTATTTGCCTGACTTGAGTCCTTGCGACCTTTATCTATTCCACAAGTTAAAAAATCACCTCAAGGAGGTCATTTTAGTACAGTCGATAACATTCAAATGGCTGTAACGGACCAGCTGAAGGATATCCCGGTAGCGGAATTCCAGCACTGCTACGAGAAGTGGAAGAACACTCTCAAGCGCTGTGTGGCTTCAGCAGGATCTTTTTTAGGGCGATAATATGAAACTGTAATTCTATTGGAATAGAAAAATTTGAAAAAAATTAGTCTTATCACTTAATCTAAAGATCTTTTAATACTCTGTAGCATTTTTATAGATGGTTGTGAGCTATAAGCGATTTAATGTACAGAGACGGTGAAAATTGGGGGTCGGCCAGTTTGCCATTTGGCACGACAATAAGTTTATATTCTAGGGAAGAATAATAAAATGCTCATAAGGAACTTTAAAACGAGTTGTCATATGAACCTTGAACCTTGTCTTATTCAAAAAAATGTTCCAAGATGACAACACTCTGACATATTAAAACTTAACAATTATCTTCACGCTTAAATATTTCATCCGTGTATCGGTTTGAAACATTTAAAAATGCGTAGGCGGGTAGGACCTATTTGGAAGGCACTGTATGTAGATTTCCCAATGGCCCATATCGTCCAACTTCTTACGCAACTGGCGAGGAAGTACTGTAATCGGAAAAAAATCCAGAATAAGATATTATGTTTTTTTGGATGTTATACTCGTATGGTCGGTTTGTCGGTCTAATCCTTGGCCTATTTATAACCTGGAAGTACCGTATCTTGATAAAACGTTCGCACAAGGTTCTTACTATGCCGAGAATGGAAAGGCTTTGCAATTTCTGGAAATTGGTCAAGTCGTAGTGGAGCTATGGTCAAATACAAAAAATCAAATCTCAATCTTCGTTTCCTGATCATCTTTAGAAAAAACTGCATGGGCTAAAGACTGGATGTTGTGGTTTTATGCAGTGGAGGAGAGTATATGTCATCTTTGATTCTAACAATTAATACGCTTCCAACCCCAGTAATTCCACGTACATGTTTGACATATTTCATACATCGTAGACTCCCAGGATATTTGCTCTTAAAGCTTCACTGATAGGGATATTATTTAAAAACACACGCGAAACTCAACGAATGTACGCACGTCTGCTTCGAATGCTGAGGGATAACTGAGTGGTGGTGCGTGTCTCCGTGTATGCAATACCGTGCTGGATTTGCGACCGGCGAGGCAGGCAGAGCTGCCACGTTCCTGGGTGGTCGGCACTGTCGGTACGGTGATAGGTCAACTCCGTAGGGACCATAGACTAACTGATTGAGCCTGTATGACTGACATGATCTACTTAATTCGCAACTAACTGGTTCAGATCATAATCCTTCATGAAATGATGACAGCATTGCACATGGAGTGTAGAGTTAACCTATTTGATGCATTTTCTTTAATTACGCCTGTACGAGAGATATAGGATATCATCTAAGTGGAAGAATTCTTTCAAATGCACTAGTCTCCAATTTTCCTGAACTAGAAGCCAAGCGAAGGTACGAGTATTAGGGCCGGTTTTATAATCTCTAGTTGACCGGCGGTTGAATTTGAACCGGCGGTCAAACTGAAATTTCTGTATTATAAACCAGAACCGACGGTTCAACCGCCGGTTCAACGCATCTGCGTTCAACCTTAGGTCGATCTAGCGGTTGAAATGTCAACCGGAGGTTAACATCATATCCTAACCTAAATTTATTGTTTACATTTGTCGTAATAGTGTACTTTGTCTGCTTATATTTTACCAACTTGGATTATTATAAGCATTTTCAACAATCAATAAAACGACGATTTAAAATAAAATGTCGTCTTCTTCATCTTCGAATGAAAATATACACGGCAGATTACTTTGGCAAACTAGCAGTGAGGATTCTTCAGATTCTGAAAATGAGAATCGAGTGAAAAGTCCAAGAGCCCCTCGAAATTTTAGAAGACGAGTAGATCACTTACACGTTGGAATGACGAAGAATTTCGAGTAAGATTTCGCCTTAGTAAGGAAACAGTAACAATGCTAGAACAGAGATTTCATAATGTTTTAACACCGAAAACTGAAAGGTAAATATATTTAGTAAATCGCATTATTTATACAAAAATGAAATTATAAATAAGAAAAATATCTCAATATAATGTTTATCCTAGGAACTATGCAGTAACAGCAATGCAGCAAATTCTGCTTGTGCTTCGCTTTTGTGCTACAGGATGTATGTTGCAAACTGTTGGAGATTTCACTGGAATCCATAAGACTACTGCATGTAGAATTGTAAAACGTGTTATTGGTATATTTGCATCTTTAGCACCAGAATACATCCATATGCCAAACACACAAGAAGAAATTGATGAAGTAAAAAGGAAATTTTATACTATTGCAAAGTTTCCTCGCGTAATAGGAGCCATCGATTGCACTCATGTGAAAATAATTTCCCCAGGTACTTAATCTTTGACCTTGTTGTTAGTCATTTTGTTAATTTAGGCAAATTGGAAAGACTTAATATTAAAACATGTAATACTAACTTTTAGGTGGAGCTAATGCTGAGTATTTTAGAAATAGAAAAGGATATTTTTCTATAAATGTACAAGTAGTAGCTGATCCAAATTTATTGATAAGGAATATTGTTGCCCGATGGCCTGGTTCAACGCATGATCAAACAATACTGAACAATAGCTCAATAAAGGCACAGTTTGAAAATAATAGATTTGGGAACTCTGTAATGCTGGGAGATTCAGGATATGCATTGAAAAAATACTTAATAACACCTATTGTTAATCCAACAACTGAAGTGGAACAAGTATTTAATGAATCCCAAATTAGGAGTCGAAATCCAGTTGAAAGATTATTTGGTGTTTTAAAAAGAAGATTTCCTGTTCTCTCCCTTGGTATAAGATTATCTCTGGAGACCGCACAGACTCTTATTGTAGCATGTGCAGTTCTTCATAATATAGCAGTTAATATGAACGAGCCAGAACCTCTCCAAGATGATGATCAGAATAGAGAATGGGAGGAAGAAGAAAATGTGAATGGAAATGATGTTCATAGGTTGGAACATAACTTTAGAGAAGAATTTCTTATATACTTTATGAATCTATTAGAAGAAAATCAATAAACTATTTTGTATGATAATTTATTGAAATATATTTATAAATGTATTTGCAATGGTCTAATGATTTCTTCAAAGTTTAGCTTTAGTAGGTACTTCTATCTTTTTCTAATGAAGTTTAGCAAATTCATACAATGAAACATGTCATGGGATTTATATTTTTCATTATAAATTTATTTTCTATCCTACACCAGAAAAACAACTTCCTAAGTTTTATTAATACTTTATTGATTATGCATCAATTTGTTTCTGCAAGAGTAAAATTTCATATTCTAATTTTTTATTTTGGAGCTGCAAGTTTTTAGCTTTCAACTCGTGTAGTTCCTGCTCATTCTTCATTTTTTGTTCATGGTGTTCTTCGTTTCTTGCAGCTTCTTCGTCTAACAACTTCCTTTTTAGAGATGTTAGGCCCTCTTTCGATGACTGTTCTTCACTCCTTTTTCTTTTTCCTTGAAGGACTCTGTGTTTCCTTGATTGTAAGTGTCTTGGTGTGTAATCAGACCAATCTAAAATAAATACATATATACACTACATTGCACTGAGTATATAGTAAGCACCTACCATGTATCACTTCAACTGCCAGAGGGGATTGCTGTGGTACTGGTACAGACGGTGTTTGTAACTCACATGTCTGTTCTAAAGCTTCTGTGTTGCTTTCAGAATCTGAAATTGTGAAAATTGTACAAATGCATTTGTTTTAAATTTTGTCAAACTATCACCTTCATTTAACACTATAGACATTGATGCAAGATCAACATCCTCTTCATGTACATTTTCTGTATTTTTATTTGACTCGTCCATACAAACAGATGCCGCTTCTGAAAAAAATATATAATTAAAGTATTTTTAAGTTTAGATACATAACTGTGGGTGTTCACTGTAATATTACACAATGTCCATCATAGTACCTTCTTTATTTTCAAATGAAGCATCATCGCTGTCACCCACAGATGGTTGCAATCCATGCACTGATAAGCCAATAATACTTTTAATTTTCTCGTAAAGCATAATCACGGCTTTCTTCAGATTTCTCTCATCAGCACCACCACCAGTCCTCAACAAATTTTGCCTCCTGTGAGCTTCATACTTGCGTACTTCTTTTTTCAAATTATCAAATTTACACCTGAGTTGATCAGCTGTTCGTGATTCGGTTGTGGCAGAGTTGTATAGCTCTGCAATTTTCTCCCAAGCTGCTGCCTGAGAAATGATACTAACATTGAACTTTTTGTATTCAATGAAAATTAAAAACTTCACCTTTTGTTTCCACGTTACGGCGTCTGTCCTCTTGCACTCAACAATATTTTTGTATCTCAGAACGATATCTACCAAACTGTGGCAATGTGCCTCGGAAAACATCAATCTTTTGGTTGGTTTAGCAGTCATTTTTAGGCAGAGATAAACCCTTCTATTTTTAGGTAATGGTAATATATCACGTAATTATGAGAAAACATGGATTTAAACAAAAGCACAGGCGACACAGAGAACTGTCAACACTGACAGTGTTGACAGCTCTTTTGCCGTTCTATGTTTTGTACGCCGTACAACATTTGTCTAGATGTCATTGTCATGTCATCAAATTAAGGTGACAGAACTGCCAACTGAAAAAATTAAAACTGAACCGTCGGTTGACAAACCGCTACCTGAAAGTAGGATCATAAAACACAATTGTCTTCAACCGACAGTTGAATTTCAACCTTCGGTTGGAAAACCGGCGGTTCAGTTTTACTTTTATGCAACCGGCCCTTAGATCGATCCGATAAATGCTATCGAAGTCGGCTTACCAACTCGGGATCTTTTTGTAGACGACTTTATCCCCCGCACGGTGCACTGTATGTGTGTTCCTTCTTGCTTTCCTCTATTTTCTTCACCGATGCGATGTCGTCATGAGAACTGGGTATTTATGGAATTCCTTGATTGCCTCTGAACAAACGAAAAACTATTATTAGTTCCATACATATTTTATGATTACAATACATTAGATAAACATTAAAAGGTCGCTGAACTGGACCTTGTTTCCTTTCCATCTTTGTAACCATAACCAACTGTAGACCTCGCTGTTTTGTGCTTATTAACCACTCGTCAGTGAGGAATAGGTCTTAGATCTAGTCTTGCTGACAGACGAACGGGGAGCAAACAAACTGGTATGGTCTTTTGAAAAACTCAAAATATTGTGCGCAAGTAGATGCGTCAGGCGGTTATGGGCTAGAGGACTTAAGGGTCATCCGTATGGGATGAAGATGAAAATCAGATTGACAAACCATCGGTAGGTGGAAGTCGTTAGATTCTCACCTACTTCCGTACAATATTTTGAGTTTTTTAAAGACCACACCCACTTGTTTGCTACCCATTTTGTCTGTTTCCAAGGTTAGTAGACCTAAGTCCTATACCGTACTGATGAGTTGCTAATGAGCGCAAACAGCGCTGTCTGCGGTTGACCATGGCTACAGAGACGGAAAGCAAATACCGTCAATTTCAGCCGTGTGTATTTTTGTGTATTTACGACTAGACCTATACTGTACAGGTGAGTTGCTAGAAAGCATCAAACAGTGCTGTCTGCGGTTGGTCATGATTACTGAGACGGAAACCCAGCATGCCCATTTTAATTTCTTGTTACGTTTTAGGACAGTGCATTTTCCTGTCATGAGTGTTCCAATGTAGTTTCGTTTACTATTAATAATGATATTATTACTGCATCCATTTTAGTTCCAACATAGGTATGTTTAATTCGTTTTAGCTCTCTAGACTTGTAATATACGTTGAAAATATACAGTAGCTTAAACTCGACTCATTTTGCTAAGAACATCGCCTTCATAAGACAAACCGCGCGTTGAGCGTGTCAGAAGGACCCGTCAGGCTTTTGCTTACCGTCCTAACTCTGTGAAATTTCAAACATCGAGAACAGGGAGCTACGACTGCTCTTCTGTTCCTAGGGTGTCGAGATTGTGGAACAGTTTTCCTGGGGAGGTTTCTTTGATTCTGATAATCGTAAGCAGTTTAAAAACGGGAGCAATGCGTCTGATATCAGGATACGTGGAACGACTCTGGAATACAAGCATACATTCCACAGCTTTTTTGTCATTCCCCTTCTCGCACATTCATCGACGTATAATTATTAGAATCCCATCGAAGGGATCGTTGTTTCTAATCAGTCCACAGCATCATCAATATCAATTTATTTATAGGATGTCCTGGGGCATGGTCGGACGGACGTGTACGGCGCATAAGGCGTCGAAAACACTCTCATTAAAATTCCGCGCATCATCAGGTGCACACCGCTTTGCCCCTCAGTACGACCAAGTACTACATACGATGTTGATGTGGTGTCCTTGAACCCCGTCGATATGCCCTGTGGAGCTGATCATTAGTTTACGTTAGCTGGCGGTTAAGACTGAGTTTAGATGACGCGAGTTCGATGCGCGTTCGCTTGACGCTCGAGTTGAAAATGCACAAAATCAAAAGTGTCTGCTGTCTGCTCTAGATGCAGAGTATCTCAATACGCGCTTCGGTCAGACCTATTTACTGATGCAATTGAAAAGGTTGCCCGTTACATACAAGGTGTTCATTTGAAAACTTCCCACCACATACGAGTATTTATCGAAAACCACTGAATAAAAGAAAAGACGCCGAGACACGTCAAAAGATTAGTCAAGGGGGCAACTTTTTTACCAAAAACTACTTTATACCCTTTCACCCTCTGCCCCCAGCATCATACGAGGGTGACGGGGGGTGAAGCAGGTTAAAAAGGTGTCCCCCTTGACAAATCTCTTGACATGTCTCGGCGTTTTTTCTTTTAATCAGTGGTTTTCGATAAATCCGTGGTGGGAAGTTTTCAAATAATTTGTCAGCTACTTTTTGTTGTTGACAAATCTTTGCTGTTGACTCTACTACTATGTATATATTCAGTCAACGTTAATATACGGCATAATATCCTGGGATAGTTTCACTAATAAAAGTCGAATGTTCACTATGCAAAATAGAGGGGTACGTTTACTTCAAGGTCTGAGCAGAAGGTGCATCTTCTTTAAAATATCTGTGAAATTAACATCGCCATCCATATATACTTTCGAGCTATCGTTACAGCTAAGGTCTAATTCAGATGATTTTCTGAAGGTGAACGCCCAAAAAACGTACGTAAAAAATTCGCTTGGCCTGGAAGCCCTCGTGCACGGATTGTCCTAAACAGAATACAACTCGAATCATTAGGTTATTAAAAAAACCATTAAATACCTTCACGGCTCTGCATCTCATTATTTTCAAACTTAAGCTTGAGGTACTATTAAAAATAGCATGATAAACGATTAATAAGTGTAATACTGACAATACTGTTTATGATAGTCATCACTGTGATGTGCTATGTCTCAATCTCAACTGTTAGATTCTTTATTCATGTTTACACTTCATGCTTTTCAAATTTCATATATTTTATTTATATATTTTAAACAGAACAATCATTTAATTTGTATTTACCACTTTATCTCAATGTTGGTTCTAGCTAAATGTTTGTCTCTTTTTAGGCTACATTTCAATGTTCCTCAGGGCATTCATTGTATTAGGACCATTATTATTCAATATACACTTGAATTATTAGAGAGATATCCAAACAGCGGAAAAAAATTGTGAGTTTTACTGACAATACAGGGTAGACAATTGGAGTCAACTAATAACAGTTTATGAAAATGATCTTAATTCTATCATAAATTGGTTTAAATGTCGCCTTCTAACGGTAAATTATAGTGAAATGGAAAATGCCATTTTGATCATATCTCAAAAATTTGCCTGACTATAAAAACTGAATCGTATCTATGAAAATACTGACAAAGCAATTTCAAGGAAAGACAGTGTAAAACATCTCGGTGTCCATCTACTCGTAGAGTCACATCTCCATTTGCATACACATATACGATACATTGTCAAAAAATTGAGATCTTTTCGTTATAAAATCAAAAACTATAATCAGCTCCTTACAGAAAAACAATTAATAACTCTATACTATGATTTAGCCAAAAGTCATATAAATTGTGGTATCGTAATTTGGGGAGCAGCCAACAAAACTTACAATGATACCTCAGAGAAAGCACAAAAACTAAACAATACACAATAAACCAATTACATATCCAACAGAAACTTTGAATGCTAAAACTGAAATACTTGATTTCAGATAACCATAGCCACATAAAAATAATAAAATTTCAAATTGTGTTGAATACAAGTGTCATACTAGAAATGGATATGATTTTCTGAAAGTTCTCCAGCCAGAAAGGAACTCGTTGCTACGATGTTGGACCCTTCTATGTCGAAGAGCTAAAAAAGACAACCAGGCATTAACAAGCTCTTTAATCAAAAACTCATCGAGCCATCCACCTAAACAGTAATTGCTTGAAATAACCTTTTCCCATATCTCTGGAACCAACAAATTATGTTGTGTATGCACACAAAGCATGTATTGTAGATTCACCTATATAGTTATATTGAGGAATGTGTTATTATTGCATCTTTAGGTTGTGTAAGACCCATGCACAAGCAATTTATATTCATTTCTATGGGACCATTCATAATTATTTCAATATTATTTGTAAGCATCTTGGATACATAACATAATTATTACTATTATCATTAATATTTGCGGTATAACTTTTTGTATTGTACTATTTCTCTATTGTACTATTCCACTGAAGTGTTCTAGGTTATCCTATGACGATCTGACAGAGCCAATAAAGTATCTATCAACCTACAACCCTGTCTCCGACCTGTTTTACCTTCCTTTACCTTTAAAATAGATCGAACCTGGCAACACAGAGCTGTCATTAAACAAAATCTTCTCCACTCACTTCCACTGCGTAAAAAAGTATGTTTCAAAATCCGTATCCACCAGCTGCGAACTAACGCAATCTCGTGTCTCTACCGCAGCTTTTCCTTTAAATCCCAAATCAATCCCAGCCGGAGCCAGTATCAAACTTTCCGCGGTCAACCACCAACGACAAAGGGTGCATTCTTCCCATGCCCTTTGTGCCATCCGAATTTGTCCGCTATTCACGTGAAATCAAAGGTATTGAAGCCACTGCCCTTCGCATACCAGGGTGCCGCCAGTTCTGGCTGCCCCTTGAGACGGAGGTCTGATGGCCGCTTGTTTGTGCGGTGCTGAGCAATAATTTGACAGTTTCCCTGGATATTAACGAAACGGGCAGACCAGAAGCAGCCTCATGGGGCCTTTGTGGTCGCAGGATATTAACATACTGGTTGGTTGATCAGTGTCTTGCCTATCATGATGCTACATGGTGTCTAAAATTATCAGAACTTCAGAAAATGTGAATGGGGATTATAACACCATATAACTTCTAGCAACTCTCAGCATGGCCTAGGATTGATTTCAGATAGGACAACAAACAAAAGCTGAGTCTCTATCTATCCAGAGTATGAGGTATATCGAAAAAATGGTGAAAAAACTAAGCAACTTGTGTTTATTACGAGAGAAATAAACATCCCAAGTTAAGAACAAGTTAATTTTTCTGTTGTCACACTTGACCCTAAGATCCAATGGAAAGCCACATTGATGTTCTATGTATTATATTTTCTCAGAATAATTATGTTCTCTGCAACCTATTAAGAGAAATGTCACCAAATATTTGTTACTCGTCACTATTCCAGTCGTATATAGCATATGCAGTCATTGTGTGGGGCCACTCTGCTGATGCAGCTAGACTGTTGGGGCTGCAGACTGTGACAAGTCTGTATGTGAATGAGTGCTTGATGTTTGTCGGGACAAACCTTCAAAGATTTTCATGAGTATAATATAAAAATAAGTGCATTCTGTTCCCTATACTGGATGTTTCACAACTTATCCGACAAATTTTAACCACCTATGCACTGTTACGAAAGAAGTTGTTTTCTCAAAAAAAAATGTATGTATAATAAAAGTGCTACTGAAATTAAGTTATAAACTTGAGTTTCAATAATAAATTGAAGAATAAATATCTGTATTTTGCGGTCGTCGTGATATTAGAACACGCATTAATAATTTATTGTAGCAAATGTTGTACCAAACAACTGAAGAAAACAAAATACCAAGAATTATTTGTTTTTTCATACTGATGAGAACGTGTAAATAAGTTTAATCTGTAACGTGGGTGATCTGAATGAAGAACGGTCGATTTTTGTGAAGTTAGACAAGAAAGTATTTTGCGATCTTATGTTTTTAGTTATTTATTAATCAAAATAGCACATGTGTACACTAATGAGGAGTTAGTGGACATTTTAGCGTACGGAGAAGCAGGGCAAAATTCCAGAGCGGCATGGTATACCGTACTCCAGTTCAGAATATTGAATAATTGTGTACCAAATCACAGTGGCTGCCGATAATGTGAGCCTCCAGGCACAGCAGGAAGGAGGTGTATTTGAATTAGTGCGCCGAAATTGGATTAGACGCGCCCAAGCTTGCAATGGAAACAATTTTGAACAGGTTTTATAAGTAAGTGAACTTTTAAACTGTATTATCTTATCTCGACACACCCTGTATATGGGCGACTGAGAAGGTAACAAGACGGTTCGGGGTTATGGGCTATTATATTTTTCATAAAATTGCCACTAAATGTAAGATAGTTGCACTTAAATGGTTTTAAGATTTGTATTAAAGATGTTTTGGTCCAAAATGTTTTTTACGAAAATGATTATCTTCTCAATGCAGACATTAACGTGTTGTGGTAGTTCAAAGCTTTTATGTGTACTACCCAAGTGGCTTTCTATGTTATGATGATTGTAAACAATGTTTTGTATTAAAATGAATAAATACATGAAGTGAAATGAAAATAAGGCAGAAAACGTACTTTATATCGACAGACCTTGTGGTCTGTATAACTCAGCTTTCATTCTAAAAGTACGAAGCAGCTGCCCATGGTTAGCCGCCTGTGGTCGAAAGAACGAATGAACCAGAATAGGCGATGTTTCCACTATTGCAGTGGTCGATTTTGATAATAAATGTCACTTTGTGCAGTGTTACTTCGGCAGACCATATTACTTTTTGAATTTTGTAGAAGAAAGTCAAAATGACGGCAGTTACTTATCAAACTAAGTGTACCAAGAGGATCCTTACACTTCGTTTAGAAAGTTATGATTTTTTGTTTGATGAAATTAATCCAATGACTTAATGCGTAAAACTTAGTTTTTAAATTTTGGAAATACTTGCTTGGTCCCCTGTTTGAGGGAAACCGCGGAAAAGAGCATTTTACAGTAAGCCGTACCCAGACATCTAAACAATAAATCCGTCATTGTGAAGATAGTGATAGGCATATTCGTTCTGTCTTCTATAATGATCGTCAGTTAGTTTTAGGATAATATCTGTGCTTATTTTGTTGTCAGATAATAAAACGTGTTTCTTTCGATTTTGGAACAAAGGGTCTTGTGCTCGTATTTCCGATTCTGTTTTATCTACTAAACGGCTTTTGAGCTATTTAACGAATATCTGAAGGCGAAGTACTTTAATTCGATTTCTTGAAAAGCTTAAGAACACAAGATTTACAAAAAGACGTCATAGTCATAGAACCAGTTGCTGTTACAATGTTACGACACGACTAAAAAAAATGTAATGCTTTTTTATTGAACTTTTTCTGCGAGTCTCATTCAAATCTTTGTCCCCTACCAACCAACGTCATACCGGCGCTTCATATTCTGAACACCGACAAAAACGGGAATAAAAATGCGGGTTTTTATAAAAGGCTTAATTACTGAAGTCTGGCTAAGTTTTGAAATAGCACGCCCCTTTTAATCACTTTTCAATACTCGTTTTTTCCGACCTTTATTTTCGGCAGTGCCGCTGTCCAGTGTATTGGCCAAAAAATTTGGTTGAATTGTATTCAATCAACCCTGGTTTAATCTTTTTTTTTTTAATGAGGGGACGAGCTTCCATCGTTCACCCTCGGGAAAGCTGATAGTTCCTTTCAAAGCCACCAATATTTGCAAGTCAAGGATGTGGTGTGTTTACTATAGACTCATACGAAGGTATTGAGTTTTTTTTCACAGAGTTAGTTTGTGAGTCGGTTAGGTTTTCTAACCTAAACCAGATAATTAGACCATTAGAACCAATGGTCGTTCCAGATGCTATGAATATATACGAGGTCCGTAAATTAAGTGATGAGACCGGCAACTTAGCGTTCGATCTGGCGACATTGGAGGCGCTGGGCTTTGAGGCTTAATTCACAGACCTCGTAGCACCAAAATCTATACATAATCGGCTGAATATTTCAAGTTTTGATGGAAAATATATAAATATATAAATAGTTTATAAAACTACAAACGGTTAAAACTAGTAAATAGTTTGACACGCTGCTAATAAATCCCCTTAGAATGACTGGCATTTACTTATCGAGTAATAAAGGTTACAAAGGTCTATGATCAAATCTAATTAAAGCCTGATGCTGAAAGTTCATTTTTTTTGGCATGCAACACAATAGTTTCATAGACCAAATCTTCCTTTTTCGCTGTGTACCTGAAGAAAAATTGTCTCTTCATTGCTATACAGGGCGAGGTTGTTGCAAACAATAGGATGAACAATCACAAATTTGAGAAGGCTATTGCAAGAACCAATCTAAAACTTTTAACCAATGATGAGCAGAGAATATCTCTTCAGGAGGTAACTGAACTTGTTGGTCGACTTTTATAGCCTTTATTGTTTGCCTAATAATAAGAAAATTTCAACCATAAACGCGTCAATCTATATCTAGCTTTAACTGTCGTTTGATGGTTTGTCAATATGCCACAATAAGATTGACTTAATGTTCCATACAAGTACAGTGTGTTCTGCGTGTGAGCTAAAATATGGACATTTTAGTACTTCAGCTGCTAAAAACTCAACGGTCACATCAAATTTGTAAAGGATTTTGTTACTGAATACCGGAACTATCTGAATGCAATTAAGTCTCTAGGTATGTGGCTCGACAAAGATCTGAAAATGACGAGCCTATAAGAAGCAACACTGATAAGGTTAATAATTAATTGCTTCCCTGATATGGTCTAATCGAGGCCTTGGTGGCAGGAGGTGCTAACTGGATTATTCTGCACAGAACCTCTGTCTATAACAAGGCCTTGAGGAAAAATAAACATAGGCAAATGATGTTCAGAAGCCAGCGAAAGGTAGTGCTGCGCGAGGTCTGCGCTTACAGAACAGTGTTGATCGAGGCACTGCTGGTGATGGCTGGTATCCAGCCAATTGATTTGCTGGCTGAGAAGAGATGCGCACTTTAAAAAAGCTAGAAGGGACAACGGACAGTTGCATGCACTAAAAGACTCAGAGTATCAAAACTTAGATTGACAAGGGTGCGGTGCGGATAGGTAGAGAGAGAGAGAGAGAGGGAGTACGCGAACTGGGTATATTGTAACGAAGAGGATACTCTTAATTATCTACTCCAATGTGGTAGACAGATTGACTACCAGTGACAGCTGGAATGGACGCTCGGCGAGAGGCTCACTGCTGACAATTTCGCCAGGCTTGTGAGCAAGGGCAAATGGATTGGTATTCAAACAATCGTGAAGCACATGACACTAGGTGCAAGAAGACAAAAACACGACCGACGCTGAAACTAAGAGAACTAAATAGCTTTATTATGAGAACTTGGCGCGACGCTGCCCATCATGACGAAATGTAGATGCAGAGACCGACTGAAGAGATTTAGCAAATATGTCGCATTTCTGGATAATCTCACACTTCGTGCAAGAACAGCCGATAAGCAGTACTGTCGACCTTTTCTGTCTGAGAGTGGTGATTAAAGCTTTCTCCTGTCAAAGAAAAATACCGACGTATCTGAAACGACCAATGGTTCGATGTCTCTGCAACTATGCTTGCTAAGACGTTATTACCGTGGCTCAAATACCCAAAAAAGTAGAAAAGATGACGTGAAGAAAGAGTAAGTAGTGCAAATTCTTTTCAGCGCAGATTTTTAAAACGTTTCGAATAGTTTCAAATCGAAATTCAAATATGGTTTGTTTGGGAACTGCGACCATTTGCCTGGCTCCGTTGCGCGTCTGTAAACACCTTGTTCAGTGACACCGTCTTCAAAGTATGATGCAGTGTTGGACCTCTTAACATAGGTCTTTTAATAATTGAATGTGGGTGGTATTTCAAAGCGATGACGTGTCAAGCAGACACGTTCTTCACTGTTGACGACTCAATTCATCTGAATTGGGATATAAATTGAGGTTTTTAACGCTCTTAGTAATGCACGTAACATGTAATTGTATGTGATACTCGAGACGGTGTAATTCAGACACTTCCTTTCAATAACGAGAGAGGTTGCGCGTTTTTATACGGAATTATAGAGAGAAATTATAGCGCAATTAGATAAATTAAAGCGACACAGATGCTGAAAGGAGAGCAATAAATAGTTGAAAGAGACTGGCTTGAAGCAGCGTTAAAAATCGATTACCAATGCTCTAAGTCGGCTAATATGATGCTTGACATCACGTGCAAACGACATATATGTATTTTCAAGACTTTTCAACCAGTGTGCTGCAACAACAGTTCTGGGTGGGTTTTCGCATTTAATGGAAGGGTTTTGGTGTTTTTTTTGGTCAATGGAGGGGGGGTGACGTATCTGGAACATTAAGAAACACAGATAGCCTCATACCCGCCTGTGGTTTTGGAGGGCTGGATGCCCTATTTTTTTTTTTGAACCGGAATGCCTATTCCAGATGGTTCCGGGCTCTGTTGGCTATTGTAATAACATAATGTGTAGGAATGCGATACTGGAAAGAAAAAACAGAGCTGTCTTATGGAAGACAGATAAATCAAATATTGTCATCGAACTGAAGAAGGTCTCTTTTGTAATTGAAACGTTCACTATTACAATATTCTTCTAATGTACCATGTATACTAAGTGACATATAAATCCGAACACCCAGTTTAAATGGTTTTATTTTAATAAAATTTTGTATAAGTACTTAATGAAGCATAATAAGTAAATGGTAAAAATTTCAAAATGATTGCACTGCTTTAAAGCCCTTTGACCTTTAATAATGTGTGGATGCACCCTGATGTGCTACGTATTCTCCAACGCGCCTAGCCATGCTTCTGATCAGGTGGTCAATGTCCTCCTGTGGTATCTCATTCCAGGCAACCACCAACTCCTCTCGAAGTGCTTCTAGAGTCTGAGGAGGACGCTGCAAATTGAGCAATCTCCTACCCATCATACCCCACACGTGCTCAATTGGGGATAAGTTGAGAGATCTTGGTGGCTATGGTAAAAATGTGACATCATTATGTTGAAAGAAGTCTATTGTGACTCTTGCAACATGTGTTCGGGCATTAACTTGTCGGAAAGTTGGATCTGCCAGGGTGTCAAGATAGGGTAAAAGATGGGCTTCTAGAACTTCGTGGATATAACGCTGCGCGTTCATGTTACCTCTGATGAAGATTAAAGTGACCTGGAACCATAAGCTATAGCACCCCAAACCATAACTCCAACAGTGTGATGAACATATCTTTCAACAAAAAACTGTGGATTCCTCCTTTCACCACGTCGCCTTCTAACCCTGGAACGACCATCGTGCATGCCTAAACAAAATCGAGACTCGTCACTAAAGACAATACTGTTCCATTCCTGATCCCAGAGTGACCGATGTCTGCACCACTCAAGGCGATTACGTCGGTGTTCACGAGTTAAAGGGAGGACCCAGTGTGGCCGGTATGAAAACAAGCCAAAACTTCTCATTCGTCGGTAAACACTTCGCATGCCAATAGGTCTTCCGTGTTCTGCAAACCAAACATTTGCAATGGACCTGGTAGTGGAGAAACGGTCCCTTAAGGCCAATAATCTTAGGCGGCGATATTCACGGTCTGTTGTTCTACGGCGGCGTCCAGTGCCCCTTGCTCTTTGCGTACGGCCTTTTCGAAGCCATGCCTGACAACACCTAACCACAGTGTCTACACTTCTTTGCACTCTAACTGCAATTGCCCGAAAAGAAAGTCCAGCTTCCCGAAGTCCCACTATACGGCCCCTATCAAACTCACTAAGTTGACGAAATCGTACAGGTCTCCGTACTCTAGGCATCGTAACCGATCGTAAAGGATGTCAAGAACCAAAATCCGCCAACGTTGATTCTTTACTGCGGCTGAAATATTCATTTTTAGAGCGTTAGTGAATTAAAAAAAAGCAGTATAAAAACCGGAATGTCCAACTGATAAGGCTGAAAATTTTTTCACTTGTTACTTACAGTAAGATAAATACATTCACCAACTTTCATTAAAATAAAACCATTTAAACTGGGTGTTCGGATTTATATGTCACTTAGTATATCTTTCTTATTACAATGGTGATAAGGCAAATTCACATAATAATGCGATAACACAGTTGTTGTGTATATTTGCTACGTAAGCGATTATTTTGATATGAATCCACGTGTAATACAAAAAAGTTTCAGTTTAATTTTTACCATCAACAGTGAATCTACCAAATTTCTAACTTATCTTTTATACAATTTTATTCCAGCCCATAACATGGAAGTGACAGGGGACATTTAGCGCCAAAACTATTTCTAATTTAGATTACTTTTATAACCTCCAAAAGGTGAATGTGTAGTTTGTCTTATGCGGTTTTATTAGTGGGAACCTTATGTTACTTTTATAATATGTCTCATTTCTTTCTTGTATGAGAGTATCTTTAACGTGTTTACGAGTGTTTTATTGATTCATTTGCATGGGTCACATCGATCATTAGTGCTTGATGTAGTTTGTATGGCTCATCGCAGACGAAGCAATGGTTTGCGTTAGCTTAAACTTTTTTTATTTTTGCTTCAAAATAAAGCCATGTTCGTGTACCACGACTGATTCTTGGGCAAGTTTTAAAACTAGCGACCATGAACTATAACGTCTAGAATTCTCTATTGTACTAGAATGATCACACTGTAATTTTTAACAAAATAATAATTGAAAAGGCTAGTTCAGGGATACGGCACGAACATGATGCTTTCCTTTACATGTGGGATATCCTGTAAAGTTAATTTCGTAACAAATTAGCTAAAAAGATGATCAAGATCACGTATAATATCATAACATATTAAGTAAAAACTGGATGATAAGTTTTGGGAATCCTGAATCCCATAACCAGTTACGTATTTTAATATGTAGTCAATTCTGGATATACGTAGAGAATATACAGTATGTATAGTGTAAATTATCTTTTACATAACTCAACGATTTTGTTCATCACAGTTATCGTCTTGGGGTAGCAACGAAATAGTACATTACGTTCCTTGGTGAAGAGGTACCATTGTCGGAGCATTTTTTTTACGCTGGCGCTGTAGAATATAATGCTAGTCACGGTTGTCTCTGTGGAAAAAAATCATTTTCCTTTCAGCGAGAAGCGTGAGTTCCAATCTCGGATCTATCAAGCTTAAAATCAATTTACCCTAAAAAACCTGCTGGCCTCGTTGCAAACACCCGATCGCCGTTTTACGGAATGAACAAATCAGTCCCGCAGCTACTTATCGTAATCGGCACATCTCATAAAAAAATAATTACTAGATATCTGCATGTACTTACCATTATCTTTTTCACATGATCACACCTTGACCAGCATATGTTGATTTGATCGAGCAATTTTTCCGTCGCACCTTACCCAGACGTGAATATCTGCCATTCTGCTACCTGCATGCACCCTTGTAGATGAGTTTGTATCAGAGACCGATGATCTAAATGGAAAGTAAAACACGAAGGCAGACAGACTGCCATTAACACTTTTTCCTCGCCGTTTTTGTAGTTATCAGTGTCCGTTTATCCTTCGACGAAGATCAAATCTTGCTTTTTCTTGAGTACTATCGGCAACATGCACATTGGCGTGCTTACGTTGCCGTTAAGGCCACATCAAAAGCAATTTCCACGATTACAGGGATTTTATGCCATCAAAATTAGTGGTATATTTGGTAAATCTTAAGGTTTTATACCGACAATGGAGGAAAAATTGCAAGCCATAGAGAAAACTACTGCAAACGTGAGGTAGTTTTAGTGGGGCCAGCAGTACTCGAAGCTTTCTGCAGGTAGAGCCTTGTCATGCGCACAGCTGTGGATCGGATTAATTGTACAGGAAATGAGGACGTTGTTACCTATGCCTTAGGAACAGAGCCGAAGCCAAAACCGATCGCTCAGGAACAACGGCAATCACATTGTGGGAGGAAGGGGAGAATCCGTCAATTAAGCTGGATATCTTGCGGCCAGAGAAAAGGTCAGCCACACATACGCCAAGCTTCTCTAGGAGGCTGTAGGATTGATGTTTTCGTAAGAGCGCAGCATGCGCAGCTGAACGAAAGGTTCCGTGATAACAAGAGCAACGACCTGAGCCTCACCTTATCACTGTATGAGTTTACTCCACAGTTGCGTGACGTAACGTAGAAGGTTTCGCACCGATTGCTGTGCCGGAATGTTTAAGATACTCTAGAAGCTCCGGACTTATGCGCCTCTAAATCTCCGTACTCATAACGGAATGTTTTGAATCAACAGGATCTAGTAGCTCTCTTTGCACTCTACAAAGTGCTCATTCTTAATTTTTATTTAATGGCTATCGCCATGCTTCTCAGCATGTTAAGCACAACGTCATGCATCTAATCCATATTTTCGAAATGTACAGAAGGCTGGGGTCCAATACTTGGTTCATAGCTGTTTTGTACGGAACTGTATGTTCCCCAGCTGTGTCTAGAAAGGCCGTATCTATATTTCTAAATTGGCATATCGATTTCTTGCTCCACCTAATTTTCTACTTTTGAGCCATATCTGTGTATCATCAGCCCCATAACTTTTCAATTTTGACAGCAAGTGGCACTTTTTTATCTATCTATGTCTATCATTTCTCTTTCATTGACATAGGATGACTGCTGGAACCTCCGACAGATGGCATTAGCCGTGTAAGTGATGCAGCGACTTTTCTACCTTGTCAGTGGTGCGCCTTATATGTCCAATCATTTTCAGATCTTTGTCAAGCAGCACACCCAGACACTTAAGTGCAATTTTGGCCCCGAATGTAGAAACTATAAACCTTAAACGCTAAGGCTAGCAGATATCTAGTCTTTGGTGACGGAGTCAGGCCAAGAGTTCCATCGTACGAACCTGCTAAAGTGACAAACTCTTATTTCTTGCATAGCTTAGCTAGTTCTTTCCAGGAATATAAAAATGTTACATATTGTTTTTAACGTAATTTTGTGTGTGCTAGTGAAAAAAGACATGC
Organism: Acanthoscelides obtectus; assembly: GCA_963669975.1. Taxonomy (NCBI): domain Eukaryota; kingdom Metazoa; phylum Arthropoda; class Insecta; order Coleoptera; family Chrysomelidae; genus Acanthoscelides; species Acanthoscelides obtectus. The sequence continues at coordinate 633,177 of CAVLJG010000454.1, forward strand.
TTGTGCTCTAAAGATGCGCTGCAGGCGAGCTCCTGAAGGTACCCCAACCGTTAGGTATACCGTTTCCCATATTGTGGACAAGATGCAGGATCGAACTGTGGCTTCCTAAATTGCTGAATTGCTACTGATGTGTGCGGAGCGTGAAAATTATAAATACCTGCGACACTATGTGTCATCATTCATTCCGCCCCCCTGGCGCAGTCTCGGATAGCCAAAAGATAGAAGTCAGTTGCTTGGCTTCCGTTCGTCGTCCAGCCTAGCCTAAATTGATGAGCTCCAATAAGGATGAAACAGCACCATACAAGATTGTTTGGACGTACAAAAGCGATATGTGATTTTCAGTCGATTTTGCCTGATTAAAAGAAAAAACGCTGAGACACGTCAAGGGATCTGTCCAGGGGGACAACTTTTTAACCAAAACTACTTTCACCCCCTGCCCCCCAGGGTTATTCTCTTAAAAATTTTAAATTACCGGGGGTATCGAGTAATAGCTCGTTTGAGAGGTCCTTCGAAGTCCTTCCTTATTAACGTTTGATTTTTTACAACCGGTCGATCCATTTTCATAAAAATTTAAAAAATGTTTATTTAGCTTAATTTGTTCAGATAGAAAACAAAAATATCACTTTTATTTTAATAAGTGTGAAAAATGTTATTGGCCAAACGATGATATAGGCCATGTTCAAATTCCTGACGGACATTTTCAAATACATGTTGTGAGATATCATGGCAGCTTTCGATGATGCGTTAACGAAGTTGATCCAGACTTTCAGGTTGTGGAGTAAACACAATGGATTTCAAATAGCTCCACAGAAAAAAGTTTAACTGTGTCAAATCAGGAGATCTAGCATCCACTTATCTGGAAACTCGTCGTCTAGCCATTGCCGATCCGGAAGAACATAGTGAGGACGAGGTCCGTCCTGCTGGAAATATATTTCAGCCTCATCAAATATAGGGTTTCCATACTCTTCGATTTGGTTTTCACTGGTTTAAGTGATAAGCGGATTGATGGTATTTTCCACCATGTCCAAATAAATGTCTCCATTCAAATTTCTATTAAAAAAAATAGCCCAATCACTTGTTTTCTTAAAATGCTTGCCCATATTAATTTTTTGGGTACGCTCTTCTACAAAAGCATAAGGATTTTCATTGTTACAATACTTGCAGCTATGCTTAATAACAAATCCGTTTAGATAAAATGTGCATTCGTCACTGAAGCAGATGTTCTTTACATGAATGGTATTATCATTAATCGCTGCAGTCATTTGTTCACAAAGCTCAACTCGCCTCGAATTCATCTAACCCTTGCAATATTTTCATTTTGAACGGATGAAAGTTATGGAGTTTAGTAACTGTGTGTACAGGGACTAAAGAGACACCAGTCGCAGGATTTATTCCAAATTGACCCAAAACTTCAACTTCAGCGGCTTCATCCAAAATTCTCCGATGATCACGTTTTTCATTTGCAACAGATCCAGTTTGAGTAAATTTAGTAGCAGAGATTTTTCTAATTTTCTCGAAAACGATTCGACTGATTTTAAAAATCAAACGTCAAAATAAATGACTCCGAAAGACCTTTCAAACAAGCTATTACTCGGCACTCCTTGTCACTTAAAATTGTTATGGGAATGACCCTGGGGAGCCGAGGGTAAAGCAGTTTTTGGTTAAAAGTTGTCCCCTTGACAAATCTTTTGACGTGTCTCACCGTTTTCTCGTTTAGTCAGTGGTTTTCGGTAGATCGTGGTTGGGCATTTTCAAATCAACCCTCTGTATGGGAAGTGCATTTTTCTGTGCCCTATGTATCTGTTACCATACTTCGATAGCCTCTGCCAAATTTTGCAAGCCTAGAGATAGAAAAACTAAATAACTAAAATATCATTAGCTTGTTACTCCAACACTGGCCGATGAGAACCTAATATCGGGTCCGACGATCGCACCTGATGCAATTATATCCAGAACTGGTCGCGTATATGCAAGAGTGGCTGTCAGAAAAACTGTAATGAGTGCTGACTTTCTTGATCTATTAAGCAGCTATGCAGTCGTTTCACGCGTCGGTACTTGCTGCATGCCGTGCTTGCAGTTCATTTTTAGCTCTCTTTCTATCTCACAGATGCCGAATGAAAAAAGACCTTGTCTTTCCGATTTGAAAAGATTTAAGTACAGGGTCGCTCACTTTATTCATTTCACAATGCGTTTGGAGAACTTGCTAGCGGTCTCAGAGATGCATACCATCCCTTACCCCATCAATTTCCAGGGGTACAGTTATTCTTCCCGTTAAGTTGTAACGCAGTTTATTCTCACTGAAAATACTACTGCGTGTAGCACCGTTGCATAGAGCTATGGCTGGTGGCGTTATTTCACCGGATAAGAAAACGCACTTCGTAGTTCCCGAGTTTCTCAGATGTTTTTGAACGTAGAAGGTTCAAATTTCAAAATTGGTTATAAAGTATAGTTGCCTTGTTCGGATTTCACAAAAAAAAGGTTACGGTTTATGAGATATAATTTATTTTTGACAAAAAATGACCCTAACAGAAAACATGTTTTATTCCGAATTAAATAATTTTCATATGATTATTGAGCTGAAAACTGCATCAAAAAAGGTCGACAATGAGGCGAGATATCCTGGAATATCTTTTGCGGTAAGGTAGAATGCGCGAATTCTTCATAGACAAGGTCATAGATGTAAAGTTAAATAATCATCTACATGTTGTTAACCCAATTTTCTATATTCCTCAATAATGTATATTACCCTCATAAATTCAAGCAGATCTAAACATCTTTTCCCATTTTTGAGGTTATCCATAGAATAATCGAGGATTCCATGACATGGTCGCATTTAATGGAGTTCACAAATTAATTTGGCCATAACGTTAAATTATCAGGGTCTAACGATCTAATTATCCACGATTGAACATAGCGTTAAGTCATCAACATTTAACGATTTAGTCATCCACAATTAATCTTATTGTAAAATGTGGATTCCATAGAATATATTACAAACTCGTTTATTGTACGTTAAATACGACAAACTTTTATAAATCTAGTATCTAGTTCACCAAACACCTTTAGTTTAACGTTCAGCATTATTACTCGTATGTGAAATGTTGATGAAACCAAGCTGACAACCCTAAAATTTTTTAGTTTTGTGTCAAAGTATTTGGATAAGTAAAAATGCTCAACTGAGTGACTAAAAGAGATGCAAGCAATGTACTTTGCTAACTAATCAGCAGCATTCATTGACTTTTTTGTGCGTAGTAAAACATTTCAGTATTCAAAGTAAGAATGAAGTTAAAAGAACGAGTCCGGCTCTGGATTCCTTAAAGTTGTCTAGTTTTGCGTTACTCGTATGTAACTTTACTGCCGCGCAAGATTTCATCAAAATCGGCTCAAAAATGTATGAGATACAGGGTGGCCCAACGAAAAGGTCGCACCCCCATTTGTGACTCTCCTGATATATTTTGGGAAACACGCTCGGACACGTCAGTTACGATTTGGCGTGTTTAGATAAATCATGGTGTATATCCATGAATGATCAATCTAGAACATTTTTATTTCCAGATACGTAAAGGTAAACTACTCACTACGTTCATTCAAGTACGGAACACCCTGTATGTCTCTGCAACGTTAAACTGCGATGCCTATAAGTCTTCTGTTAAGTAAATACTAACGGAACAATTTGAACAGCCTACGTAGCTGGCTCCAATTTCAGTTTTATTAGCAACTAATTTAACCTAAAACAAGAGCAAGTCTCGCATAACAGTAAATAGAAACGCCGCTGATTCCCCTCTGATGATTAGAGGATAATTACTCATTTCCTATAGTTACGCATGCTTACTATGTAGCGCAGACAAGTGCACACTACTACCGTGAGGTAAAAATCTGTTTATGGATGCTCACGGAAATTGCATGATCCACCATCTCGTTCTTTCTCTAACGGATCAGATGGATTCACCTGCGATGATATGCACGATGCACTGCATAATTTGTAATGCTGGAAAGATAAGGCTAATCGGATAAATTAGCTTGATCTGTGGAAAGGTTGAACTGTATAAATATAATTGTCTACAGCCCCTAAAAAGGTTGAGGTTCAAGTTTTGCTGATGTAATGTACACGAGAGAGAAACCCGAGAAGCGTCCTGTATGTATGCTAGAAGGAGTGCGCTGATGGCGTGCGTGGATTCGTCACTCGGGTTGCTAGGAACGAGGTACTTCTATCTCTTTCTAACACACGTATTGCACGCTTCTCTCTCGTATACATTATGACGTCAATGGTATTTGGTTTTGAGTGTAGATTTGACCTTTATTGTTCAAATCAAGAAGGTGTGATTGCTAGACACACGGTTCCAATGTATCTCAAAATATTTACTATTGCTTTAATTTGAGCACAATAGCTTCATGCTAAAAGGGTGAGCTCATTATACTATTTTCTGGCTATTAAAGACGATTCTATTAATTATATACAGGGAAAGGTTGGGAAATCTCAAAACTAGAGATACTTCAGACCAAATATATGAATTGACCTAAACATACTTCCGTCCCAAAAGTTGATAGTTGGCAAGATACAGTCTTTCAAAGTTACAATTTTGTTTTCTATTTCTCCTTATTGCTTGAGAAGTGTTTCAGATTTTGGCATAAAATAGGGAGGTTTTCTTGTATGAGAAACAAGAATCCGTTATTTTTTATGGACAAACTTCTAGAGAGCGCCACTTAGAGCACTATCTCGGAAAGTAACTTCTCATAACTTTTTTGTGCTACGCTGTATACAACAACTGACCGAAAAATCTTATTTTCTAGAATTTCCACAACAACAAAGGTTTACACTTCTAACTAGTGTTTAAAGCTAATAGTTTCCGAGATATTAAGGAGAAGCCAGAGATTCAGCATCTCAGGAGAAATTTTCTGGGAAGGATGAAAGAATATAGAGGAAAAAATCGTCTCATAATTGGTATGGATAAAACTCCATCCATAAATCACAAACGCATGAAAAGAGTTGGAGCGATAATACCAATGACGGCCTTCACAGGCCAGTAAAAATGGTTTCGTGGAAAATGCACATATGAAATTTATATCCAATACTAAGTAGAGTGATTATCATAGTGAGATGAACTATAATAACTATGAAAAATGGCTTCAGGATAAACTGATTCCCAACCTACCACAAATAGTGCTCTAGTTATAGACAACGCTCCGTACCACAATATTCAGATAGACAAATGTCCTACTATGTGCTGTATGAAGGATCATATATATATATATATATATATATATATATATATATATATATATCCTAATGATATAGATTCGTTAACTGTATATTATATACTCTTAAACTCAATTTTATAATGCACATAAACTCAAACCATTGAACACATTGTCTCTAAGAGTTTTCGAGCCACATGAAATACTACAGGCAGTAGGTAGCTTAAGATCGGGTGCTCGCGATGATATAACGCTGAAAATGATAGCACTAAGGCCCAATTTCACCAACATTAATATTATGGACCAATGGGAAATACCTTATCGAAATGCAATTTGACAGAAGCTGTCAAAGGTCTCTGAATATTAGTGATTTCTATTGAAATATTGAATATAATCGTGAAAATTCGACTGTATTATAAACAAGACCACTTTTTGGTTCCAACATGATGCTTTTGTACAAAAGAACAGGACAACTTTCATGTATTTTGATATATGTCATAGGTTTACATTTAACAATCCGTTATCCCCCTCAGCGAATGGGAATGCGGCAAATAATAGGTCGATTTTCTAGCTGTTAAATTTGGCAGCAGATTCGGACGTTTGCTAATGCATGGCACTCTCGAATTTACCAACTTCAATATACTGAAAGTATTCATTACATACCTGTTGAATAGCGTGGATTTGTCTGTATTTTGCAACAAAATAGAATATAAAATACATTCCATCCAATTCGTCATCGTCCTTTACGTCATAATAGTAATCATTTATTAATTCATGGGTTAATGAATTTCTTCAAAGCAATAAGAACATTATGTCCTCTCCATCCTAAAACACAGATAATATGTGTAAGCCGTCTCAATCCCTACATTTCCCTGATGCATAATGCAATTACTATGGACATAGACAACAAATAATGAAAAATGTTTCACAAATAATGTCTCTTAAGTCCAAAAATCATAAAAACTAGTAATGTTTATTGTCTGTCTTTTTGACTGGCGAAGATATCTATTTGTCACTCGCAGGGCTGTCAAGTCTAACGACGATCACGTCCCGTGGTGGAGGGTGCGAAATTAATCTTTTACATTTGCTGGTTTTGAATTTTTTTCGTGAAAATTTACTATCTTCTATTTATGAAAATATTTTTGGTATCATCTGACCGTTGCAATCAGTGCAGAAACACTGTGACGTATGATTTATAGCATAACCCGCTGCCCTATCAATACAAATTTAACATACAGGTCGCATAGCCGTGGGGATGCAGTGGTCGGGATGAATATCACGGCAGCAACTAATGATTTGGGCATGTCTAGTAACAACGTATGAAGTGAAACTCGCTAAATTCACCATTTTGAAGATTTTGTACATTTTGGACACAGTCCGGATCGAAAGATGACGATACTCGTGAAATGTCTTGATACTTCTAAATATAGGGTCGTATTGAACATCTCTACTGTCAAGAAGTATAACCCGAGGTACCGACGTGGCGTGGCGTCATGGAAATAATTTTAAATTTTCATTTGCATTTTTTCAAGTGTTGTGCAATGATTTGAAAAAATGTCACGAATAGTCTTATAAAGCATAGTAGAGTATATTTCAATAGTTGGCGGAACTTACTCCACTGGGACCAGGAGGGTGAAACGGGATATTAATCCACAATTTGGCAACCCTGTCGCACCCTCACAAAATGGCCGCTGACAACACACAAGTCACCGTGTTGTCATTCAATAGCATGGAATTAAATCTTCAGAGTATACGTTTTGTGACTGGTACCAAGAGTTGACAGATCCCACACATGTGTCACTCCTTGAAATTCAATAATCAGCTGTATTCAAATAATGTCTAATATAAATATAACCTAGAATGTGTACTCGTCAAAAAGAAAAATATGGCAAATTTGTAGTGTTTTTTGTAGGTTTTAGGTTGCTGGTGGCTTTAGGGCATATATTTGGGAATTTCCTAATCGCTGTGAATATAGTGTGGATGTTTGCTCAGTTCCTGAACAACGAAAAATATTCAACTTTCATCAAGTAGGTGCTTAATGGCTATCTGCAATAGGTTTATAGGAAAAAACACCCAGTATCGCATATCAATTGAAGAAAATAATATAAACATGAATAAAAAATCAACAATAGTAATTAAAACATGAATTTTATTCAAAAATCCAACATTTATTTAAATTTTGACTGAATTATATGTAATATCTTAATATTCAATAAGCTGGTGATGTTTCAATGACAAGCTGTCATCTCATACTTTGACAGTATTTGGTTTTCAACATTACATAGCTATTGGTTGCTAAAATTTGTTGATTGGAACTTGAAGCTCATTCGTTGTATTTGACGGTCTTGTACCCTATAGGTGGAGAATAACGGACTGTTGTTGGTGAAATAGGCCCTTAGTCTTGTAACGTTAATGAAGTTACCAAATTTAGAATATTGGGCTCACAAAAAGATATTTAAACTTTTGAATCATGAAAACAATTTCGATTAAAAAAAGCAGGCTTCACATAATACGTATTCCATTATTGAAATTATTCGATTAATTTAGGACGCAGACTGTACCAATGGAGATCGAATGGCACGTATTGCACGTGCCGTCTCTTTTGCTCCGAATGCGTTCTCCCTCTCTCGCGTGCGCAATCCCAGCATATCCTCATATCTCTTCCTACACTTGACGAACTGTACAAGATTTTGTGAGGAAATGCCTTACTGGATACAGTTCCCAATTTGCTTACAAATTACAATACTGTCTGTCACGTAGAGAAATTCTTGTAATGCAATACGATATAAAAAAACTATAACTTCGAACTGCCATTTATTATGTCAAAGTCATACTAACCACATTGTTCGTTGCGGCTTGCTACTTTATCACTTTAAACGAATAGAAAATTCTAGAAAATCGAGCGATCCCGTAACTCGGATATATCATATGCGACTGCGACATCAGCGATCTGCGTTGTAGCTGCCCACCTCATGAAAAAACGAAGTAAATGAAATCGTAAAAGATTTTTGTATGTGGAAATGGATCGGGGAGAGGGACAGGAGAATGGGTGTGCTCCAGATGCTAAATGAAGGGCCTCTAGAGCCTTACTGGTTCTAAGCTCATTCTGATTTTATCCAACGCGTTTTTAAGTTTTCCAGTCTATAGCAGCATACAGCTTAGCTGGAGAGTTTCGCGAAACTGATGAACACAACTGATCACAATAACTGATGAAAGTGATTGAGGTTAGGTTCGTTTTTATTTTCTTATCATCGTATCTAATCATCACAAAACCTCAAGATAATATCAACGAGCTAACACAAAACATGTAATTAGTAGGCACCTGCTCACTTTTAGCATGATATTACTTAGAACAGATCCTAACAAATTTAGCACTCAACTTGTTCATTCAAAATTACGCACTAAATGCTGTCTGACACTATCCTTAATTTTCGTGTCGTGGGTGCCTTTTTACTGAACGGTATTCGAACATTAGTTAGTGTACAATTTTCTTTGTCGCCTAGCAGGAAATATAACTGCATGCTTCGGCTATAGAGATTAAACTTAGAACGAAAATATCCATAACCAGACAATCTGAAGCTGGATTCGTTAAAATACGATAGACATTTCGTACTACATAATATCATTCCAAATGTTTTAGAGTTGGTCACAAATTTCTAACAAACGCAACAAAAGCAATCATGAATTCCATCTACTGCATTAGAGAAATATTGTTCGCCACACACAAATATAAAATATTAACATTTAATGATGCATTATGAATGTGTGTAAATAGCCTGTTGAAATCGTTGTATTTTATTGTTTCCATTTAATTTGGTTCATTATTAATGCTTGTGCAGATGACTGTGAAACGCGTCACATTTTACAGTAAACTAATAATGTTTATAATGTTGTTTCGTTAGCAAATAATCTCTTTATGCATACCAATTTATTATGAATCCTATTAGGATTCAAATTGAAGTATATTTGGGTAACGCAAAGAATAAATAGCTTTCTAGTAACCTGCAACGGTTACAAATTGATTATCTAAAAAACAATGTTCATTTTAAACAGCGCTATGGTTGGCCCCCTGATTTAAAGTTGGTGAATATCGTAGCCAATAACACGAAGTGGCGTATCGCAGAAAATACGAAAATTGGGTTAAGTCGATTTTATTACTTAAAAAAGGTTGCTCTTCAATATCACGAAGTGGCATAAGTCAGTATCTAATGCCTTCAGAGTTATAGAAAAATAATATTAGATTTATCAAAGATAGATCAGTTCGTTAAATTGTAGTTTTAATTTTATCACTATATGTACTGTCTTTTTGACTTCACCTTCAGTACGAATACAGCCTTTTTAGGTTGAAAAGAAAAGAAAATTCAATTCAAAAGATATTCCTTCGAAGTTCTAAGTGCAGACCAAAAAAAATTACTACAAAAAAATGTATGGAGTTATACGGGTAGTTCGTTTACAAGAATACCGAAGATTCGATTTAAATCTTCTTCATGAGTAATAGATGAAATACTAATCATTAATTAGTTCATACTATTATATCATTATTATTTGAGTGAGTCTTTTGTTTGTGCTGCCATACTTAACTTGTATAGGGAGTTAAATAGTTTTAGATACTAGCGGGTACTTATTTCGCCATAATATTCACCGTTCCCCTTTTTGTAACCATTTTGTCTTGTAATGAAACATTTTTTTCTTTTAAATTCCATGTGTTTTGACTTTTCATCACTTAATATAATGCGGACGTAACTAAGTCTTCGTTCTATGAATTACGACACTTCAATTTCACAAAATGACGTATCTACCTTTTTTGGAAATTTTATTCACAATTTTTAAAAGCTTGTAAGCATGAGCAGATTTGCCCACAAATTCAATTATGTAGCAATAATATCTTCTTGTAAGCAACAACCCAAATCTCGTGAGGATATTTAAAAGGCTGTCCTGCAAAATTGGAAAAAATGAGATACGTGTTATGGACGACGATGTCTGATAGTGACCCTTAAAATCACAGTGTGAGAGAAACTAACAAGGATAAGCTGGATACACAAAAAAAATAATAAAAGAAAAAAAAGAAATGTGAGTGAGCAATGTGGAAAAAGAAACTGTTTACAATAGTCACATACGAAAAAGCAAAGTAGTATGAAACAGGAGAAAGAAAGTAATATTACAGCTTGAACAGATCAAATCACAGTACCTTTGCGCTATCCCATCACTTGTTTCTTGATAAGTCTCCTGAAAGGAAATTGGATCAGTAGAATTATGTAACCTAACAGCATGAAAGATAAAGCTCTGTTGGGGAAGGGCTGATTAGTGGACTGGCATCGCAAAGCTTAGGTTTTATCTGAGCTTTCCCTGATGATTGTTACCTCTGGTACCAGCATTTCTGAAATATACGATGGCCTTTTATTACTAACTATTTTATAGACAAGAGGCTTCATATCAAAAATAAATTGCAATGCCAGCTTCAGCCAATTTAAACATCGAATCTTCGAAAAGACATGACTATATTTACGAAGTCCAAATACAAACTTACAGCAGATGTTTAGAAATTCCTGTAATCTATACCGATCCGACGAGCGCAAATAAGAATAGAACAAAATGATTCCTTTCAGCGATTCTATTCCGTACTGTTTATTTTGGATGGTCGGAGGACTTGATTTGGCTCAAACACATCTGCTGAGAAAAAGCTAGGCTATTAGTTTAGGGCTAAGAAGTATTTTTCTCCACACAACCTCCTCAATCTGTAGAAGACATAAGGCCTAGCCTCGAGTACTGCTTATATGTTTAGGATACGGCCACACTGCTTACTTGATGCTCGATGCTGTTCAGCGGAGGGTTATCCATGAAGCGAACAGCCTCGGGGTCCTTTCGCACCGACGGGCCGTTAGCGAACTAGCTCTTTTCTACCGCGACGCCAAAGGGCTTTGCTTCTCAGAGCTCTCCTCCATGAAGCCGCCGCGCGATATGTCGAACTTCGTATCTCCAGCGCTGGCCGATACGACCGCTCCTTTGTCCTCAGAGTATCGAGATTGTGGAACAATAAAGTTCCTTTAAGGTTTCCATAGCAGCCGCGGTGCTCGGGTATTTCGGCTTCCGCCTGCGTGGCTGCCACGGTATGAAAGATTCGCAAATACAGAACGACACAGATACAAAGTACAAAACAAAGACAGTGTATTGGTGGAATTTCAAGATATAAAATTGGATATTGTTTCAAGATAAACTTTTGCTTAGAAGCCCAGTCTTGATTTGCTCTACCGATGTATAGAAAACATCTATATCACACTATTTATAGGAAAACTGTTGTCATTGATCCACTATGTTTGCTTCAATTCTTATAATAACTTTGGAAGCTACAAATGATATATACTGAGTGACAGAAAAAGGTAAGCACGTAGTATGTTTATCCGATTTTAATAATATTTGGCATATATGTTCAGTGTCCCTTACTAGTAAAATGATTAAATTTTCAGCTTGATTCGTCAACTGACTGCTGGTTCAATAATGTGTTGAGGATCCACGATTTCTTATACACTCATTGACACGCCTGGGAATCGTGCTGATAAGGTGGTCGATATCCTGTTGGGGTATCTCATTCCAGGTTACTGCAACTTCGTGGGTAAGAGCTGCTAAAGTCGGTGGAGGGTGTTGCAAATTTAAGAGCCTGCGACCTATCATATGCCAGTGGTGTTCAATAGAAGATAGTCAGGCGATCGTGGTGGCCAAGGTAAACGGTTGACGCGATGTTGATCCACGAAGGCTAACGATGCTCTGGCAACATGCGGTCTGGCATTGTCTTGCTGAAAGATCGGGTTTTAGATGGTATTTAGGTATGGAATCAGATGAAGCTCCACTACTTCCTGAATAAAGCGTCGGGCTGTCGTATTGCCTCTGATGAGAATAAATGGTGATCTGCGACCATAAGCAATAGTACCCCATACCATAACTCAAACGGTATGCTGAACGTGACGTTCTCTGTCAAATTGTGGGCCACCACGTCGCCTTCTCACTCTTGCCCGGCCATCTTGCATCCTCAGACAGAAGCGGGATTCGTCTCTAAAGACCACCTGATTCCATTCCCGGTTCCATAGAATTCTTTCTTAACACCAGATTGCACGGTTACGCCGATGTTCAGCTGTGAGAGGTAGCACCCAATGTGGGTTATAAGAAAAAAGGTCAAGCTGTAATAGTACACGATATACCGCACGCATACCAACCATCCTTCCGTGCTCTTCAAACCACTGACTACCGATAGTTCGAATACTACTGAATCTGACTCTCAGAGCCAGAAGTCTTAACCGGCGGTCTTGTCGCTCTGGGACGTCCAGAACCCCTCGATCGCTGGCTTTGGCCTTCCTGAATCCACGTTCGTTCACACTGCAGTATACTGCGTAAAGATCTGTTGGTCATCCCAAAAAATTCTCTTATCGATAGACCGGCTTCAGGCAAACCGACAATTCGACCCCTCTCAAAGTCACTTAGCTGGGACACCCGGCGAATTCTACGCTCTCTAGGCTCTCATAAAAATGCTTCTCAATAAGCTACACGAAATTTAATATTTTTCTGACGCCGTAAATGTACGAAAACTGAATGCTTCTTTATCACCAAACAATTCACGCAGCCACCACTAAAACTTGAAAGAAAAGCCTGACCAATTTATCACTTGTTGTTCATCGCAAGATAAATCGATATGTAAAAAATTTTTGAATTCTAATAAACATACGTCGGTGTTACCTTCTTTTGTCACTCAGTATATACATATATTCAGTTAAATCGCATTTTTTATGCTTTGAGTTCATACTGACATTGTGAATGAATGAAACATCATTCAAAATACGCCCAAAATTTGACAATTTTAGTTCACTCAGGCTCGATTCCACCATCGTTGATCAGTTTGGACCAATAGGAAAAGATCTTATTGAAATGCAATTTGACGGAGGCTGTCAAAGCTCTCTGAATATATATCAGTGATTTCTATTGAGATATTGAATAAAATCTTGAAAATTCGACTGTATTATAAACAAGACCACTTTTTGATTCCAACATGATGCTTTGTACAGAGAAAACAGGACAACTTTCATGTATTTTGATTTCTGTTATAAATTCACATTTAACGATCAGTTATCCCCCAAAGCCAATGGGAATGCGACAAATAATAGGTCGATTTTCTAGCTGTTAAATTTGGCAGCAGGTTTGGACGTTTGTTATTGCATGGCAATCTCGAATTTGTTAAAATAGAATATAAAATACATTCCAACCAATTCCTCGTCTTCCTTTACATCATAATAGTAATCATTTATTAATTTATGGGTTAATAAATTTCTTCAAAGCAATAAAAACATTTTGTCCTCTCCATCCTAAAACACAGATAATATGTGTAAGACGTGTCAATCCCTACATCTCCGTGACGCATAATGCAATTACTATGGACATAGACAAAAATTATGAGAAATTTCTCACAAATAATGTCTTTTAAGTCCAAAACTCATAAAAAATAATAATGTTTATTGTTTAACTGCCTTTTGATTGGCGGTGATATCCGTATCACCTTATTATTCTCTTGTGAGCAGTTCAAAAAGGTCAATTTAGTATTATATAAAACCTATTGTTGTATGTTGGACATATTGTGTAAAAGAATCGAATAAATACAATTTATTATTATTATTATTATAATATTAGAAGCATGGAGGGACCCAGGTATCATATTTCTTTTAGAATAAAGTATCTGAGAAGCCTGTCTTGCAGTCATCTTAATTTCTGTATGGCCAATTAGATGAAAGAAAACTTTAACTATGCCTTTGAAACTAGTACATTGCTGCATGAGATGCTGACGAATACTTCTAACTCAAATCAGACATTCTGTGTTTACTTCAACTTCAATCTCCAAAACTTGTAATTAAATTTGTTCAAGATTCCCTATTAAAATTTATGCGCGACGCAGCTCTATCTGCGAAAAGCTATCCGGACCCACCGGATTCCTGGGCAATCACCTTTAAGGATCGTGGTTGAGAATGTGGCGTTATTTACAAGTGGATAAAGTTTCTGGTATGCTGATTCACTGTTTCTACTTCCGATCTAATTAATTAACAAAATTTCCGAAAACTCAACGAAACTTTAACATTTTTTGATGCCAGAAATCGGAACCACTGTCCCAAAATTACCAGACTATACCGAACGTCGTTCGAATATAACAAGAAGAGACGAAACCGGAAAGTTTGTATCGAGAAGCTTTCAAATTTAAAACACATGGTTAACCGAAATTTTCGTCTCTCTGCAGTCTCGGTTGTAATCTGCTTCATTGGTAGACCGGATGCGTAGATCACGAATCTAATGTCCGTTTTAGCTGAGATGGATACGAGACCTCAAAAGTATTATTCTCGTTCTGCATACTCGAAGTCATTGTCTCGTGTAAGGGTCACTAGGCGACGAGGTGAAAGACGAGATTCTCAATTTTCTATGGAAACACATATACATTATACTGGAATATGATATCGGCGGCTATTGCTTATGGGTAAGGTCAGTATAACGGGGTGTTCTTTTTCCTATGCCACTTAGGATAGAAAGTAGAGTTGCTAATGCCTTTTTACTCCAATAAATAAAGTACATTCCGTTGACAGATGTCCATATGGAAACTAAACCCCAAGCTTATTGCATTCCTGGAAATTCTCATGTAGCAACACAAAATTTTCTTTTCACGGTTGTATAAAGCCGTGTATGGATGGCGTGTTATCAAAGAATCAGTTATATTCCATAAATATTTAATACAATTTCAATTTTTTGTCTGCACACGATAAAAATCATAGCCGCTATTTCAAAATTTATTCCCACAAAAAGGAAATTGCTATCAACTTGTTCAAATAATTTACATATCCTGTCACCTTTCACTAGCATCGCGATTACTTTTAATTGGCATCTTGAGATTAATTCCGCTCTTAAATACTTGTAAATTGGAAGTAGTCATACTTCTTTGCGCTTAATTGGTCTTGTGCGTTGAAACAATTTCGAAGGATATTACGTGCATGTGCGCTTAGTAATCTGGTTATCGTCAACATGTCATAAAGTAATCTATGATGGCTCATCCAGGATCTCTTGAGTGTTTGATACTTAATAATGGCGTTGAAGAGTTATGTGCACTTCATGCTTGCAAAGGATTAGTCTCCAACTGGTCTTCATTACAACCCGCAGCAAGGGATTGGTAGCTTGGAGCTATGTTAACGTTTCGATGTTTAAACATTAGAATTAAGAGGAAATATTTCGTTTGCCATTTTTCTGTTTAAATTAATAGATGGTCGAATTGACAGTCCCGGAATTTTGTCGCAAATAAATTTTAATGTACCTGCTTTTCCCGCCCGCAACCATGTTACATTAAGATCTGCTCGAGCAAGAACCAATGTTTTAGTTAAATCGCCAGTTCACATTATGTGTATGTGTATCTTTTATAATTTTTTTGAATTATTATTTTTTAACACTGTGCATGATTTTTTGTTAATTTCCATGTTCTATTTAATTGTCCTATAAATGGGTTACTGTTGGACAATAAATCTATTATTATTATTATCATTATTATTATTATTATTATTATTATTATTATTATTATTATTATTATCATTATTATTATTATTATTATTATTATTATTATTATTATTATCGATCTCAGATGATGAACATTGCATAGAAAGTAGTTAAGGGGCATATCTCCAGAAACATATTTCGTTATTCTACAATACTTTAAATTACTATCTACTGAAAGTTTTAGGCCAATTTTAGTCTGAACGGCCGATGACTAAAATACCTAAATTACGTTTTTCGGTATTTTTATCGTTCTGGACACTTTGTAGCTGCATAGCAGCTAATGCGAAGCTGTCATAGGAAAACTGCTCGTTTCGAAACGTCAGAATACTGAAAGCAGCCCCACGTAGATAACATCGCCCTGAAAATTTCTTGGTTTCAAAAACAGCTGCTTACGAAGCATGGTGTATTACTGGACACAAAAATCACCATAATAAGTTCAGATTAGCTCTTCTTTTCAAGATAATGGATCTACTTAGGTAAATCCTACTACGCAGTAACTTGTGCTGTGCATAATCCTTGATGAACTGATGACCGGGTTGCTTGGGAAGTGCAGAGTCAGCCTACATGACGCCAATTTTGAGTGAAAACTGCCTTGCGTGTTTCTCAAATTGGATCACATTATAAAACATATTTAAACCCACACTTAGATGTGTGGGTTTAGGCGCTCTATATTGAGTGAATTGGTTATAACGAAAGAGTGTCAGTTGCAACAAGATCCTTTTGCCTTGTGTTGAGACGTATTAAATTCTCATGTTTGGAAAATAAACGTTTATTCCGATTGATATTTAAATAACTCTTAGATATTTATATACAGGGCAGTGTCAGGTCCGCGACAAATCTTTAGCCGACTTGTTATATGGTGAAGGTTCCACAAATATGAGCCGAAATTTAGAGAGATCTTCCATGTAATGAATAGTAGAGATAGGAAAAATGTAATAGTATTTGTTTACCAGAAAAATAACTGACCGACAACACTACGTGGAGATGGCAACGCTTAGCGCTGCGACAAAACTATAGTACGTCTCAGTCCATCTCAAAGTCACATACAGAGAGAAAGAAACGTATAATTTGTATGTTGTGACGTGTGTACGTATTATCGAAATTTTTTTTTATTTTGTGGTAGAAAATGCCTTGTGGAAAAAATCTTAATGCTGTAGAGATGAGGATTGTTGTTCAGTTACGGGAAAAAGGTCGAAATGTCAAACATACTGCCCAAACGATTGGAAGGAGTAGAAAGGTAGTTACAAATATCTTGAATGATCCCGAAAACTACCGGGCAGCATCTAATGCTAGAAGTTGGTGTACATACCAATATAAGAAATGTGCAACGCATTTTGCATAATGCTTCCCATTTAAAACGCCTCAAACTAGCAGAAAAACCACCACTTACTGAGCAGCATAAAGAATCACTCTTAAGGTTTGCCAGAGCCCACGTTCAATGGCGTAAAAGATGGCGAACGTTTATTTTTTCGGACGAAAGAAAATTCAATATTAGTATCATGATCTGAGGAAAGACCAAAAAATGTTGAGCAAGCGGCAAATGAGTGGCGGAAGCGTTATGGTGTGGGCAGCAATTGGTTATAAAGGAAACAGTAATATTTGCTTCATATCGAATCGTTTAACTGGCACTCGATACATCACCCTAGTCCATGGACAGCTATCGAGAAATAGCAAGAAGATGGCAGGGATTCATTACATTTTCCAACAAGATAATGCTCCAATTCATTCTGCTCGCTGTGTGAAAAGATATTTTGACCAACAACAAATTGCTGTTTTGGAATGGCCAGCTCGTTCACCTGACCTGAACATAATAGAAAATTATTGGGGTCAACTTGCCAGAGCAGTTTATGCAGGAGGTCGGCAATTTCAGACTGTTGATCAGCTAAAAAACGCAATCAAAGTTGAATAGGACAGAATAGAGCTGGATTACATTCATAGTCTTTATCACAGTGTGCTAAGCCGTATTCAGGAGGTGTTAGTAAAGAGGAGGTACCACCCAGTACTAAAGTATTATTCAGGTAGTTCGTTTTTTTCCTTGAACTTAAATTTAGGTTAGGGGTGCTATAGCTTTGTCGCATCTTCTGTTTTCATTTTCAGATGCAATATGTAAAATAAATACAAAAATAGGAAAGCTCTATTATATTTTATTAACATGTAGTTGAGTGCAATTATATTTGATATACTTATTAATAAATTAAATGTTTATATATCCATTAAATATGGCTCTTCCACTATGATGTGATGTGAATAGTTTTGTCACGGACTGTATTTATAGTTTTGTAAAAATTCCCCGACCTGAGTTTGTATGAAATATCGGCAGAGCACAGTTTTTGCTGATGCTATGTTCCTCCAGAAACAAATCCGATACTTCTATCTCAACCTACATTTAATTTAAGGACAGTAAATAGTCAGAATTTCTATATTATTCAAAACAGTTCGAACGTTAATGAACATAGTTTGGATTGGATAATAGATCATCCTCAAAACTAATTCCTAAAAATTTCGTTATTTGAGTAGACTAAATTGCATCATTGACGTATGTATATATTGCCGCTGCATTATTTGTGTTCTGGAAGTGGTATTTACCATCAATCTATTAAGCGAGACTGGATTGGTTTCAGTAGCGATGTAATCAAAATCTTCACAACTTTTAACCAGGGCAATTTTTTGGAAAGGCCCATTTAAGAAATAAGTGTCAATGATTGTTAACGTAGCAAAAACTTTTTTTTAACAATAATTGCTGTTGTAATGCACAGGATTTGGATCTGAAAGTGGAAGAATCTGAACCAACCCGTTTCACAGATATGCTACTTGATGCAGATTTAATGTCATCATCAACTAAGAAACGCATCCTTTCAAGATATTCAATGAATTATGAGGAAAATGTGGACAACAACCCATATCAACATTCTAATGGTTTTTGACTATCAAGTTGATATTACCGTCGAATTGTTCTATATACTGAAATTTACAATGATTACAACAATGCCTCTATTATGATTATTTTATACAGTTACCGTAGTGTTGTGTTCCGGTACAATTAATGTCAGGCCAAACATAGCAACTGACAGCAAGGCCACTACTAGCTACCTCCAGGCAGGTCGATTTAAATTTTCAGTATCTGGAAAGCCTCCCAGCAATGCAGAAACTTATTGCGTCTGTTTGTACAGAATAAGTATGCGCTACGCTAATTTCAGCTAATTAGAGGAGAAAATTTGCAATTGAGATATTACGTTGAAGTTAGCCGAGGGAGAAGTAGGTTTAAAATAGCGGTGAATTGGACATCAGTGTTGGTTTTATATTACGCCTAACCGCACAGTAAACTTTCATAGAGCAATAGAGCTCTGGCTTTGGCAGTTACATAATTATTCTTTGAAGTATTGTGTCTGTCTAGGAACGTTACATGTATTTCTATATCGTATTAAGTTTGTTGGGGTAGTCTACGTTCTAGTATGGATCTATTGTGCCACTGTCAGAGTTGTTTGGACATTTATAGTTACTCTGAAAAGTTGTTATAAGCTCGTCGATTGAAAATGTTCTTTCTGTTCTTTAGCAGTGAAAATATCATATCAACAAAAAGTATAAATCAAAAATGTAAAGTATACTATGCAATATGTGTCCAGACCGACAAAATATTGTTTTTACAAATATAATACCAATAGGTAAACAACTAATAACCAAAACCCAGGAGTTCGTGATATCAGTCTCTTCGTCTCTTGAAAGGGTACGAGTTTATCCGAATATTTAATGGAAAATATAGTATATTTAAAAAAATCAATTTTTATATGTGGGTCAAAATTGAGGCAGCCAGTATAACTGGGAGTATTTTGCTTTAGCTGATAGGCAGGCTGAACCTAAACAGCAGCTTTTGTTACCAAACATAGTGGACTGTTGGCTTGAGCATGATCATGACATACCGCCTAATCGTAAACATTAAATTGGGAGTTACCTCCAGGATGAGAAATCTCCAATCCAAGAAAAGCACTCGCAGCTCCATCGTGATTATTCCGCCTTATTCTGCAGGGAGCAACAAGTCCACCCTTTCCTTTGCAGGTAGAATAGTAATTCGCGTTTCTGGTTGCACCCCCTGTAGAGATTAATTAAGGGGAAAGTAGGTTTCCTGCAAGGCGGAAAATTAGATATTGTAATTTCGTCACCCTTTGGAGCAGAAATACGGTTAGGTCTAATTTACACCCCGATCACGTGGATCACAGTGATGGACGTAACGCGGGAAGAGGAATTGAGTGTACGAAGAGTAGAAAGAACTGTGGTTCTGCTTATATAGTTTTCGTACTAACAGCCTGTCCTTAATTACGTATTATTTATCAGGCAGAATGTTGGTTTTTAAAATTGTTTTTCTAACACTGTAAACATTAACCACGGAGTTCTCCAAGGAAGTGTCATAAAACCGATTCTTTTTTTTTATTTACATCAATGATCTGTCAACCTGCATATTATTTGCGGATAATACATCAATATCCTCTAGTGATAATTTTGACCATTCGAAAACTCAATCTCTTTGACTCAGTACTCGTCCATATATCAGTACTTTAATAAGACCCTTGAAATTCTTTGGAGTATTTATTGATGCGAATACCACTTTGGAATCACACATCACAACTTTATTATTATGTTTGAGAATAATTAACATTTCAGGCAGTGCTGGAAGATGGAATGTTAAAAATAATTATAATGATTGCAATAATGAATTAATACCAGAACACACGAGACTATGAAAAACCTAAGGAGAAACTAGACAGGAAGGTAACTATACTAAGTGACATATAAATCCGAACACCCAGTTTAAATGGTTTTATTTTAATAAAAGTTGGTGAATGCATTTATCTTACTGTAAATAACAAGTGAAAAAATTTTCAGCCTTATCAGTTGGACATTCCGGTTTTTATACTGCTTTTTTTTAATTCACTAACGCTCTAAAAATGAATATTTCAGCCGCAGTAAAGAATCAACGTTGGCGGATTTTGGTTCTTGACATCCTTTACGATCGGTTACGATGCCTAGAGTACGGAGACCTATACGATTTCGTCAACTTAGTGAGTTTGATAGGGGCCGTATAGTGGGACTTCCGGAAGCTGGACTTTCTTTTCGGGCAATTGCAGTTAGAGTGCAAAGAAGTGTAGATACTGTGGTTAGGTGTTGTCAGGCATGGCTTCGAGAAGGCTGTACGCAAAGAGCAAGGGGCACTGGACGCCGCCGTAGAACAACAGACCGTGAAGATCGCCGCCTAAGATTATTGGCCTTAAGGGACCGTTTCTCCACTACCAGGTCCATTGCAAATGAACGGTTTGCAGAACACGGAAGATCTGTTGGCATGCGAAGTGTTTACCGACGAATGAGAAGTTTTGGCTTGTTTTCATACCGGCCACACTGGGTCCTCCCTTTAACTCGAGAACACCGACGTAATGGCCTTGAGTGGTGCAGACAACGGTCACTCTGGGATCAGGAATGGAACAGTGTTGTCTTTAGTGACGAGTCTCGATTTTGTTTAGGCATGCACGATGGTCGTGCCAGGGTTAGAGGGCGACGTGGTGAAAGGAGGAATCCACAGTTTTTTGTTGAATGACATGTTCATCACACTGTTGGAGTTATGGTTTGGGGTGCTATAGCTTATGGTTCCAGGCCACCTTTAATCTTCATCAGAGGTAACATGAACGCGCAGCGTTATATCCACGAAGTTCTGGAACCCCATCTTTTACCCTATCTTGATACCCTGGCAGATCCAACTTTCCAACAAGATAATGCCCGACCACATGTTGCAAGAGTCACAATAGACTTCTTTCAACATAATGATGTCACATTGTTACCATGGCCACCAAGATCTCCCGACTTATCCCCAATTGAGCACGTGTGGGATATGATGGGTAGGAGATTGCTCAATTTGCAACGTCCTCCTCAGACTCTAGAAGCACTTCGAGAGGAGTTGGTGGTTGCCTGGAATGAGATACCACAGGAGGACATTGACCACCTGATCAGAAGCATGCCTAGGCGCGTTGGAGAATGCGTAGCACATCAGGGTGCATCCACACATTATTAAAGGTCAAAGGGCTTTAAAGCAGTGCAATCATTTTGAAATTTTTATCATTTACTTACGTATATTATGCTTCACTAAGTACTTATACAAAATTTTATTAAAATAAAACCATTTAAACTGGGTGTACGGATTTATATGTCACTTAGTATATTTCGGTGTGAAATTCTTTTTTGTTCTGCCCAGATTTTGTCAAACACTGAGCCTAGCCATTTTTTAAATAAACCTTGAAATAACGACTTTATAGACTTTGTTGCACACTAGTTGACTATTTGTTTTATTACTTTGTGGTTTTTGCAGACTTTTTTGCATTGCTTTTTATTGTTCAAATGCTGAGACTTTTCTCGACGTGTGTAAGCAGTTTTGTGTACAAACACAAATCAATTATCATTATTAGAGTCTTTGGAACTATTCGCTGAGGCTATATCCCAACTAAGCAGTAGAGTGAGTAACTTGATCAGCAATTAAGCTATAGTTGTGTAGCTTTCATGAATCGGTAGCACACTAATAATAATAAAATTAATAACAATAACAATTTACAATATTTATACAATTTTGGTGAATACATTCAAAAAGAAAATCACAAAGGAATAGTGTCTGCCTGGTTGTGAATAATCCAGATGTCCTTAAAACTAGGTGTGCATAGTTCAAATCAATTTAAAGGCAATGTGGTATATGTAGCCTCAAATTATTTTATATGTATATATATGTACATAATTTTTTTATGATCTCAAAATCTTAATGTGTTAATTGTCAGTATGAGTAAGTGAATTTTGATGTTATATAATTTGGTAGATTTCTTATCCAATCTTTTATTATTTTAAATTGGTGACTTTTATATATAATTCGTTCTGTTGGTATATGGTTACATATTAGTGGGCTCTGGAAGATAACACATCTTATCATAATGTCTTCTTCTGGTGTGAGTGGGCGACTTTCCGAATTTTTGTTTCTTGCATTATAATGACATCTTCTATATTCTATATTGTTTTTATTCTTATGTTGATCTATCATAATTGTGTATAGAAAAAGCTTATGTATACTAACATTTTTTGAGGAAGTACCTTTGCATGTGCTCGGAACAATATCCCGATTCTTTTTCTGCATTATCTTATTAACGACTCTGCATGAGGCTCAAAAATGCATCCAAAATGTTTTTAGATAAATTACAAAACAAATTCTTTTGTCCTGCTTCCTAAATATTCTTTTAACGTTCATTAATGAAAGAACTTGTTTTCAAATGAACGCTGAATGTATATTCTGTAGCGGATTGTCTAAAGATTTTTCATCCTTGGCATATCAGTAAGCTTGTGTCAAAATTTCATCAAAATCCGAGAGCTACTTCCCATCTAACAATGAACAACATTTATATCACAATGAATCCCTACTTACAACACCTCCTCGCCAATTGGTATGGGATGTAAAAGCTTGTCGTTAGAACTTCATATACAGTATGCCTTATTTCAGCTAGACATCAGCTCAATGATTTTGGAAAGGGGCCGTAAAACCTAAAGGACGGTTCGGAGCATGTGAGCTCACGCCGAGTTCTCGTCAGGTTCAAAAAAATAGGCAAAATGGGTTTTCAGGAAACTTAACAAAACATCTTTGTCCTAGGAATACACCGCCGAGTATTTTCAACAAAACGCGCGAAATGTTATTAGCATTATCCCATCGTAAAAAGTATTAATTGGTTATAAAATAATTGCTGATGAGGTAAGTGACTGGCCTCACAAGACCACGATTTAGTCGCCATCGACAATAAGATCAGAGATAATCGAGATGCAAAGGAGATTCAAGTGGCTACAGGGAATTAGGCGTTCGCGTTTTGCACGCTGACTGCTGTAGGTTTAAATAAACAAGCCGCGGTTCAAGAGCGTCATTGTAGCCGCTAATGACGGGGTTGACACGCCTACTTAGTATTTGCTGAGTGATGGTAGGTTGGCCATCCAGTCAGTGCCGTTCGTCCAAAAGTGGACCTTACAAGCTTACAGATCGGTTATTGTCAAAATGTTCCTGAAGACGTAGTGTCCAGAAAACAATGAATTATGTGCAGGGTGTGGCATAATAAGTTACACTTCTAGATAGGGAATATCCTGACTGTTCCCAAATCTGAAAATCAGGCTACAGGTTAATCTCGTATTACAATTCAATTAAATTCTTTATGTAGTGCTAAATACACAGTACGAGTTTGCAGAAGTAACGAAAGTGCAATGATGCCGCAATAAACATGAAAAATATACACAAGATCAATAAAACACAATTTCAATCAAACGAGATAGAAGGAACTACTGGAATTTTGAAGAGTCACTGGTGAAAATTTCAACAAAGTTGTAGTATGCTTTGTGGATCAAGATGCACTTTATTTTCATTCTGGAAGGCTCGTCGCTAAGGAGCTTGACTTTATCTGGTATTGCATTATAGAACCGAATGCCGTGATAATTAACACATTTACTAGCAGTTTGACGGTACGGTTAATATTTTCAGTTGGATAAAAGCATCATGTAGCCTAACCCTCAGATACATCTAAAACAACGTCTATGCATTGCAAAAACTTTTTGCATATGTGCTGAATGACCCCAGCTGAGGAGTACGTAGGACGTCTATATTGGAATGGAAAAGTCCGTAATATGATGTCAGTAAGACATTCGTGGAAACAGTTTTGTGAATTTTTTAACATGTATATTCACCTTGATGATCCTTCATTACATCTTATATGTTATATGTGTCTTCCAGGTCATACGAGTATGTGCATCAGTAGGTACCTGAAGAGTTTAGCTGTCTCAAGTTATTCGATGATGTTTTAGCAAAGTGATAACCTTAGACTGTGACTTATTACAATTGAATTTTAGTTTTTTTGATGTAAACTAGGTTTCCAATTTACCTGTCATGCTTTGATCTGACAGGGCTTTAACCGATGTATGATTAAACATAAGCTGAGAGATAAGCAGTATCAAAATATTCCTCAATTCGTAGGTATTCGACCTGTCAAAAATTTCCTTCTGCTAGTGGCGCCTCTACCTTTTTTATGTAAATGTAAACTTGATTGGTAAGGTTTTCCATTGTCGTCGGAACCCGTGTTTTGTAGCTAGCTCTCTCCAAAGCATGGTGCATGTAAGTGGCTTTTCTGGCCACTCTAAAGCCGCTCGATTTTCTTCTTTAAAGTGCTTAAACCATTTCAGTTACACTATGGTTACTTTTTGGTTAGTCGCATTAATCAATTATCCGACTTTCTTAGAGCAAGGTGATGCTTCCAAATATTAAACAGATCGACGGGGAAAATTGATAACTCTCCTGTTTCTAAAAACTGACTGTCGGTAATCCATTGCCGTTCTTTGGATAATCCCAACATGATGGAATAACTCGTCACATGCTTTGCTTTGGACACGAACCACTACACAAGTCTTGTTTGGTCCTCTTTAGTCGTCGGACAGCATTCTGGATATCCAGTGCCTTAACAGCTCCTGGATGTTGACGCATATTTTCTTCGTGCCTGGCAACTTCTTACTTAATCTCCTCGATAACAAGACTATTAAAATCGCAATGAGTATCCCTATTACGAATATTCCAAGTGGTTTTGATTACTCCTAATGACCTTGTTTTATAAATTTTGAATTTGGAATCCTAAGAGCAACCCGACATTTAACAACGATAGAGCCATACACGTTTTAAGATCTGATTACAAAACCTGCGTTTGTTATGGAATCTGTACATTTAATCATAATCCGAATGACCATGGTCATTATTGCAATAATACTGTTTGTGACGGAGGTTAAGTCATTCCGCTGTCTTAGATTTGGAGTAGTGTAAGATAATACTTCTAGATGCCAACAGGCAACAAGTGAGATCGTCCTCAGAAAACTCTAACAGATTCTCTTAAGAAACCAAGAAATGATATTATTACCATAATTACATTCCGCTCTAAGAAGAACGAGTTCAGTGGGGATGCTATAAAGCTATGCCTCAAAAGTGAAGAGCTCACACACAAAATATCGGTATTAAACTTAGGAATAATCTTTGATGAGCACTTAACTTTTCATGATCATATTTCTAAGGTTGTACAGAGCTCTTTTGCTAAACTAAAAAGCATCTACAGCTTTAAGCACGTGTTGGCTCAAGATACTAAAATTAAACTTTGCGATTCAGTCATTTTAAGTAAGTTAGAATATGGAAGTTCCGTGTTTAGTGCTTGTTTGACTGAAGCCGAAGCTTACAGACTTCAGAAAGTGCAGAACAGCTGTATTAGATATTCTGTTGGAATCCGAAGAAGGGAGCGAGTGTCTCCATTTATTCAAGAAGTGAATTGGTTGACGATGAGGCAGAGGTGGTTGGTTCACATTTTATGTTTGGTTCATAGCATTTTATTGACCAAATACCCTATATACTTAAATAATAAGTTATCCTTGAGAAGTCAGCATCATGCAGCCAACCTCCGTTTCGTTGGTTACACCCTTAACACGCCCCATCATAGAACCACCCTATTTACTAAGAGTTTCTCTTTTGTTGCACCCAATCGCTATAATATGCTCCCTGTCAGCTTTAAAGTTTTATCTGTTCCACTTTTTAGGTCAAAAGTAAAAAAAATTGTTTTTGAAAATATGTCATAATTCCTTATATTATTTAGTTTTTAACTTATGTAATGGTGTAACTGTTAACTGTGACTATATATGATTTTTTCTTTAAATTAAAAAAAATGCCTATTCTTGGCATAATAGATTTTTCATTATTGTTACTCAACAATGTTTATGTCTCCCAGATTTTGTATTATAATTTTGTTTGGCCCTGGTTGGTATGAAAAACAGCTTTTAGCTGACACCCGCCAGGTTAAATAAAGGCTATTATTATTATTATTATTATTATTATTATATATTGCTGGACGTAGCTCAGTAAGCAGTCACCTATTTGAAATATTTCGACAAAGATATTGAAGTTTTGCTTTCTTGACAGGGGATACCTAGTCACCTTGGACAATTGCTTTTATGTTTGGAGTGTGATTCTTGTAAATAGCTAAACTAAATACTGAAAACTTGAATGCCTCTATTTTTATTGATACCTTAGGATAGTTTGAATACAATACGTTCATAAATCCACTGCCATTGCACTCTCACCTTTCATTTTGGAAAACTCTGTTATCTCAGTTTGTGGTAAAATAAATCCTTCATTTTTTTAATTTTGGGCACAAACAACGAATGGAACGAGCAATGTAACGCCACTGTCTCAAATTGCAACACGGTACAGGTGATGAATATATTTCATAATGACAAGCAATTTGGTTAATTTGGTACTGAAAAATGTTATTGTCGTTTCAGAATGTGTGCATACGCGCATATGAATCGAATAAGGATAATTATACAGAAATACAAACTGGTTCCTCTGTATACAGTGTAGTCATGTCTCTCAGAATACGTTTTGCTTTCATTTTTACTGTTTATTATTTGCTGTGCGGGTAGGAAGAAACAGGTTAATTATGGTTTCTTTCACGTGATTCGAGATCAGTCATTACAGTTTTCACAAAAAGCCACTTCAAGTGGCAGTTTCACACACTAACAGATTACTAGTCTAATTGTTCTTGAAAACCCAAACTAGATAATTATATTGCTTTCCTCCTCCAGGTTCCTAAGTTACAATATCTGACTTTTTTTGAAGCAATCTGGCCTCGTGGACAATTAATATAGTAATACAAAGTGCGAATATTAACAATATCAACTTGAACTATTCAAGTGACTTTTGACGATTCTTACAAAATTTCTGGATAAATAAACATTCTTTACACTATGTATAGATTATAATACGTTTTTATTGCATCGGTGACTGGGTTACTCAATTGGAAATCTGGTACAAATTATGTGATGTTGTTACATAGCCATGCACATCATGTGTGATCAGAATTTTTGAATTACACTTTTGTTGGTTACTTAATATTTTGAAAATCAATTCACATTGTTCTTATTCCAACAACTTACCTGGTTTGAAAATAAATAAGCTCCAGAAATTCTTTGGAAGAAAAGCTCCGACCGAGGATTTTTGAGATAAGTATAAGCCCCTAAATCTTTTTAAGGACAGGGAGGTGGCCAATTTTCCGTGGGGCAGCCAAGTCTTGAAGATCTTACTAGGAGTTTTACGATTTACTAAAAACTGCGCTTTCTCATAAAATAATTACATGTATTTAATGATATCAACTTATTATGATCTCTTTCAGGTAGATATCTTGAAAGATATGACACAAGTGTTTTAGTAACTTGTTATAACTTTTTGAATTATTTTTCGAATCTGTCACAGTGACAATAAAGTTAATCCTACCAAATCAAACGTACCTGATTTTTGACAGGCTCTCATTTCTGGTAGTACTTTGTTATTGTACCAATATGCCAAAATCTGTCTGTCTGTGTCAAAATGCATCAATAAGGTTTTTTTAAGACCACTCAGTCTTGAGGTCCTAAATGGAAGCTATCTTTTTGACTGATCATCGAAATTGGTTGTCGCTCCAAACTATTTTTAAAGACTATCAGTTTCATGCTCCATACGGCATTTCAGGATCTGCAATATTCTTTATACGCTCTGTAAAAAGTATTTTGAGCCCTGTTCAATACAAGAGTTAACATAGGAAATTCTTGATGATTTCGTCAACAATCAGATAAACCCGAGCAATTCGTTAATAGCAGGGGAAATCTGGAACGCGGTGAATCAAAGCCTGACTCTCTCTCATCAAGAATTTGACTAATAAATCACCTATTCGGATAAATAACTTAATCCTGTGAGAAATTTTACACCATTTAGCACCTAAAATGAACAGCACCGTTAGCGGAATGGATTCCTTGAAATATCAGCTATTGGATTATGACGAGTGACCCGGATATGAGAAAATCCAACTTATGCATGGTGAGATAGACGAACGACTTAAAAAAAATGAATCATAATTTTTTATTTGTAGCAACTTAAGGCGCCAGCATGTACAGATGATTTTGGAAATGAATTTTGTGATGAATGGTTCAGTTTTTAATGAGTTTATTACTGATAGGTAATTGTAGTAGTAATTGAAGTTGAGTCATTAATTTTCAGATAATGATTGTAGAAGGAAGAAACCACAATATGTGTGTAAAAATAAAAAAAAATAAAAATATGTTTACCTGGTTTTATAAAGTATCCTCCCGACAAGTATTTCAGTGCGGACCTGTATTTGATCGTGAGGTCTTGGAGCACCGGCATGCCGTCCATATGTGAGGTCTTAAGTCACCTGATTCACGAACCCGTTGTACTACATTAACAAAGGCACGAGGGGTTGGTTGCACTCGATTGGGAAACCGATCCGCATAAACATGTGCCATTTTTTATTTCGTTTGAGCCACGCAACAGACACTACAATTCACTACCGACTGACAATGACTGTATACAACTAACAACTGGATGAAATAATTGTAAAAACATCGTTCCAAATTCTTTCGCTTTTTTGTTTCCGATGCGATGAACCGATAAGGCGGATTATATCCGTTGTCGCCAAACACGAGCACATAATATTATTATTGAGACAGGGCGGTACTCAAACTTCCAAAGTGCTATAACTTTGTTACTTTAATTTTACCAGAAAAATGGTAAAGGATAAAAACATTTCTTTTGATCAGATCTACTCACTGTTAAAATAAATGACTCAACTTCGAAGTCACCCTGTATATGTTGTAAGAAGAATTCCATTTGTGTATTCAGATTCTGATTGACTATGTAAAACAACTTAGGCACATCATGATAAACTAGGAATTTTTACGCTGGATCGCTTCGTAGTCATGTTTTATATGACTCTGAGGACACAACACTTTATGAAGGGCAGTCAACAAATTTGAAAGATAAAAAGGCACTATTACGTCTATGCTAAGCGACAAGCTGTCACCTGAATGTTTTTTGCTGCTCCCTCTGTGCTTGAAGCCAAATCCTAACGTCCGAGTGCCGTCGATTCAAAAGGTTCCCTACACTATCTGGTCCGGAGTTGATTCCTGCTACTGTACTCAAGAGGTGAACGACTGAGCCTGACCTCGGCTTCTCATCCTTACCGTGTCAAACTTCGTACATCCAGAAGTGGTCAGTTCGACTACTCCTTTGTCCTAGGGTATCCAGATTTTGAAGCTATATACCTGAGGAGGCCTTTCCCAGTTTCACTAAGAGGCAGTTAAAAACCGGATTGACAAGGTGGTCTCAAGCTCTTCATATCAACCGCAGTGCACGGGTGTTTAGGGTTCTGTCTACGCGGCTGTTTATGTATTGAAAATGACATTAAAAAACCGGCTATCTTCCAATGGGCGTCAACTGAACACAAAATTATGAGAATGAGTAACTTTCTCATATAGAATGCTGAACGGACATCGAGGATCCGTTCAGAGACAAAATAGGAGGCATATGCTAAGGTGAGGTTGAATGGACCTTTAGGTTCAAAAAAAGCAGCATGAAACCAAATACTGATTAGAGAAGCTGTTCGAAGAATAGAGAGGGAGATGTAGAAAATTGGAATGAGTGTATCTGTAAACGGGGAAGAGAAAGGAGGTATCGTCCTAAGCATTTCGAGCTTATTAAAATCTTAAGACGCGGACCACCGTTTAAGGCTTTACAAACATTGTAACTTCAACAAAAATAATAAGCAGGACAAAGTCATTGAGGATTAAAAATCCTTCACTATGAATAAATTTTTCCCAAGGGCTTTTGTAACCTTCATAAAATGACTGGCTTTCTTTTTGTGGGGTGCTTTTAAAAAACTGTTGATCAGTTACAAGAAAGAATAGATAATGCGTTTTTCTTTACTCAAAAGATGCCGCACTTGTATCCATCAGAATAGCTTTTTAAGCATTTACTGAAATAAGGCCTTGATTATCTAATTCTTTTTTTTTTTCTTTTTACGAAATCAGTGCACTCTAGGAAAAAAACACAAAAGTAATTATTTGTAGCAAATTGAAGTTACAATTCTAAAAATTGCGCGTTTTGATAATAAAAGTTGGGTTCTATTTTTATTTGGAAAAATAATTCCACCAATCTTCTGTATATCCGCCCCTGGTGCAAGGTCATTTTAAGTAAAGACTTTTGAATGTGGACAATACTTAGGTAAATCCACATACCAATTTTAGTTCATTCCAGTTTACGGTCTTGAAGATATTAAAAGAATTGTGTTTTATTTTTATACTTAAACACCTATATTTTTAATGCAGCCCTCGAGGAAATAATGTTGCATATAAGAGCCCCCTTAAAATACGGTCCTGGGTATGCTGTTTCATTTTCAGTCACGACTTGTGAATGACCCTGAATATGCTTCACTGTTGAAAAAATAAAGAATTTTTTTTAGTACAGACCGAATTTTTATAAATAACTGGAAACCCATTAATGATGACGTTTAATAGTCAATTTACAAGTTTCTTAAAACACCTGGTCAAACTGACAACTTCTACTCGATGCAGCACGAAGCACATTTGGCTTTCAATTCAAATTGGAAAAAATGTTTCAACGCATTCTATCCACATAATACGAGTAATAAAAAACGAGAAAAAGATAAGTTCTTATAATTTATAAAGGAAAATAAGAAAATGTATAATTAATTGCCCCACAATATAAAATTAATATTTCATTAATCTTACAACAAGTACCTTAGACAGTTCTTACTCCGTAGTGTTCACGTCTAAAAAAATTAATTTTTCAATGAACAAACGAAATATAATTTAATCTGCTATTTTAATTTGGTTTAAAGTCATTCATGCTAACCTATTCAGCTGACTATACTCTCAACAACAGAAGGTGAGTTGAAATATAAACATCTAGAACGTTTTACATTTTATGCTCCACAAAAGAGCACTTTTGCATTTTTTTAAAAATTCAACGGTTTTTGAGTTACTTTAAACACTGCACTACTTACTCGTTTGCACTCTTGCTTAACTGAAGCATAATCTAAGGTGGACCTGATCCCAGAAGTTTCTGTTGCACTGCTATTACTTTTAACATTACGTGAAGCTCAAATGGCAAAAAAGAACTGGAGATTTGTTGAGCTTAAGCTGCACATAATCTGAAAATACAAGGAAATAGTTTTGTTTTGACTTTAAATCAGGTTCTCAGGGTTGTGAAGCGGTTTGTGAGGAGATATCATGGAACTTTTAGATGACTTAGATGAAATAAACTCCATTATATAGGGAGTTCCAACAATAACAGGTTTTCATCAGCAACTTGCTTCCGAATAGCTTTTTCTATTGTTGTGTTAGTATTTCCTTAAACATTTACTGGTCCTACAATAATTTTTCGGTGATCGAAACTGAAGAATTTGTAATCATTTCCCAGGTTTCATTCTTTTTCCTCCAAGTGGGGCCGTCGGTTGTCTTTTGTTCTATTATACGTGTATTCGGATATAATATTCAGTAATGAAGATTCTTCTGATAGGGAAAAATTCGGGCCTCTTTTTTTGCATGTGTCAGATATTACGATTTCTGACACGATGATATGACTGCGCAAAAGTAGGATTCACTTGGTGCGCAGTGCTCAGTTCAAAAGTAGACATTAGTTATATAGCGAGAGCACCTCGTATATCGCCCTAATTGGTGTACTTATATCTTACGAATATCTTTATAAACAACCCCATATTATAAATTCTTGTTTGCGCGTTTTAGGCATCAGTTTACATCAGCTATTACTTTAGGTGACATCTATTAGTCAATCGCTTGTAAGCTCACGTATTCTTAGGTTTGGTAACAAAACCATTCTTGTCTGAACCGATACTTGTACTTTAAGTAAATAAAGTGTATCTAATCGCCTGTAAAACGTTTTTTAAAAACGCGAACTCGCGACTCGATACCTAAATTCATCCCTAAAAATATACATGATTGTCAAGTCGATAGTACGCTTACCTAGGCAACGGCGCAACAATAATTCAATATAAGGTGTACTTTAAAGATAAGCACCACCTTGATAAGTGGTATATTTAAGAAAGCCGGTATAAACGATCGTTACAATTTCTTTGCAGTTTTAGAAATACGTCCGGACCCTTTTGCAACAATCCTCCTCCTAATCCTTTCGTAGGCAAAAGTAGGATTGAGTGGACTGATTAAACCTTACCTGATACCTGGAACTGAAGTTCTGTTTAGTCTCACTTACCTCCAGTAATTATAAAAAATGGTCAAGCACAGCTAGATTAGTGGCGCTAATGCAAACTAACAGAAAACATCGATACACCACCAATAGCCGCAATAGTGTCCTCGTCGAGAGCGAAGCTGCTGAGTGCCTGTTAAATACTTTTCCGTGCCACTTAATTGGTCGCATGGATAAAGGAGAAATTTATAACTTTATTATTTCTAGATGCATTCTCGCTATCAGCCTATTTCTGGAATTTATAGCCAAATTTTAGATAGCCCATAAATATTTATGTTTGTCAGAAAGGCTGTCCGCTGATAACGCGAACATATTGGCTGATAAAAACTAACAACTTGTGTATAATAACAAATGAGTATTAGCTAAGAGTGTGCGTGTCGACTTAAGAGGGACAAATAGGAGATGAGTTTTTATTGAAGAGGCATATGCAGACAGCTTGGTAGCCTAGGAGCTGGTCGTAACAAGATAAGTTGGTGCTAGACTACAAAACTAGGATACTCTCAGCATGACCTTTTGCGCCAAGTAGATCGATTCTGCGCTTACGATCTGTACAGACTATCTCCCTTTAGGAAAAATACACAATTCGACAACGTTGCGATCATAGCTCCGATTAGTAAACCTCGCTGGCGGTCACCTTATGATATGTTTGACTTCTATTTTTCTACGCTTGGCATGTGTATAGAAAATATTTCTAGGTCTTGACGGCAAGTGTACGGAGAAACCTGCAGTTACCGGAGTTGAAAATCCAGAAATTGAGATGCACCATTCCCCACCCACCTTATACAATCATTTCCTCTTTATACAGGGTAGCCAATACGCTCTAAGTTAAATAATCAGTCGATTGTTGCAACGATTTGAAAGCTACGACAAGATTTCGGTCGAAATAATGTGCCCAGTGTCAACATCATTCGGCAGTTGTTGAAGAAGAAGTTTGAACAAACAGGTGAAGTTAAGGACTTGCCAAGGTCGGGCTGTGTTCGAGCTGTTCGTACTCCGGAAAATATCGAGAGAGTTCGTGAAAGTGTAGTGGAGCGCCCAGAGACGTCTACCAGACATCGTTTTCAAGAACTGGGTATTCGTCGCACGTCATTATGCACTATTTTAAGAAAGACTTGCATTTGCGGCCATACAGAACTTACAGCCTAGTGACCATGAAAGTCGCCGACAATACATTTCACAAATATTCAAAACACAAACCAGTCAGTTACATATCGGCCACCCTAGTATCCGATCCCCAATTGTATACATCTAAAAAACTCCAAAAAACTTGCAAAGACTTTGGGAATGTCAAAAAGTTGAAGTTTCAATAACTCGGCCCTCCCATTTTCAAAACTAGGAAATTTCTTTCTTTCTCAACGTAGTAGTCACCCTATGTCCAAATTTCACCAAAATCTGAGCGATACTTTCCGCATTATACACAAAACTAGGACTAGCGGACAGACCGACAGACAAACAGACCGACAACAATGAGTTGCACGGCTTTTTGTGACGTATATGTCATGTAACATCAAGAAAATGTAATATATAGCTTTGGATTCTTTTTACACTTGCAAAGCCTATTGGTTTACGAAGTAAAACAGGTAGCGTATAGTCAGCCTTATATTGGACAAAACTGCTTGCAAATTTAGTGTTAAATGAAAGGCATTGTCCAGTTTCACTCCTTAGCGGCCTGTAAATTGAAGTTTTGAACTTTAGTACTGCAGAAGGGCGGTTCTTCAATACCTGTATATTATTCAAAATCCCCTATAGTCTAAGAATCAATATGCCTAAACATCTATGTTAAAGATGTGTCACGTAGTAGTTGTCATCCCTTGAACATCGTCAAGTGTGGACAGCGCAGTTGAAGCAGCAGCTCCCACAGCATGTGAAGGGTGCTTAGAGTGAGATAGATGGTAGGAAGTACGCCCTTGGGGAGAGCCTGCGGGTGCTCATGATCGTTGCTATGACTAATCCCGCGTGGATAACAGTGATGACCCTTGTCATGTACAGCGACATCTATGATGAGTGAAATATGTCTAATAGGTGCGTAGAATCACTGGGATTGGGGGCATATGCATATACCAACGTCAAAACATTGAGATATACCCTTCCTCAAAGCTGCAACCACAAAATATCGATTTTTAATCCCTGCAAAATTTATTCCGAAAATAACCAGGAGTTTTTGAAACGCAAAAACAAAGTTTGAGGTTTTTTATTTTTTCGTTTTTGGCCTTGTTTTTTCGCCGTCAGCGTATAGATCTTAAAAAACTTGAATTTTTTTAAAATATCCAAATCCAAGCAATACTTTTCAAGTTACTATTAACGGACAAACAGACCGACGGAAAGAAGTGGCATGGTTTTTCGTCTTCTAGATCA
The DNA here is from genome assembly GCA_963669975.1 of Acanthoscelides obtectus. NCBI lineage: Eukaryota > Metazoa > Arthropoda > Insecta > Coleoptera > Chrysomelidae > Acanthoscelides > Acanthoscelides obtectus. The sequence continues at coordinate 668,440 of CAVLJG010000454.1, forward strand.
AAACCATCAAAAGAGGTAATATCTCAGGATCAAACGAATGGATGATGTTACACCAAGTGCATGACACGAACCAAAAAGTCTTCAGTAAACTTGTGTTGCCTAGCTCTCCACAATGCTGAAAATATCACAGCATATTAACTCATTCCTCCATGTTGTGAATACTGCCTGTAGTTACTTAAATCCCAATTCGATATTTTTTTTGAAACAGCTGAGCATGAGTAGAACTTTCTGAGGGAAATAAATATACTTGTTGGACACTCGGTATAATCACCTGGAATTCACGTAATCTACGATAATGAGTAGAGACAAACCCGACCAACGACCTCCACGATTCACCAGATCCTCCCCTTACCAACGTACCTAATAACACCGAAACGACTTTTCCCTCCATTTACCTTGGCCGTCTCCAGCGACACCCGAGGAGCCGTTTTGGTATCAAATTTGCGGCGCGACATATTGAAACAAATGTGTTTGCTCGATCGATATTAATCTGATCCCTACCTACCGCTGCTTGCTGGTTCTTGCTCCTCACACTCTCCTCTCCCTCTTACGCTTAAGTCAACGCGGCTTGCCAGAGCCGTGCGGAGGGCCGAACACGAGGTACGCTATGGTGACAAAACTAACTGCCATTCGCTATTAATACCGGTCTTACACTAATAACGACAAGTAGAGACCGTTCTTAAAACTGATTCAGAATTAGAGTAATTGGGTGGTTATTGGCATTGGGTGCCTTTCCAAAAATATTGGGATAAAAGAAACTTTTATTTTGTTTAAAAGTGCACCAACACTGATTTAATTCCAATAATCTTATCAATCATAAAGTTCTACTACTGTTTTTGTACTTCTTCGTGTTTTTCAACTCGTTGTAGGTAAATATCAGTCTTTTGTTTGAATTTTACGGCCAAAGGGTCCATGATTTTCACAAATCAAGCCGACAGTGCAAAATAATAGCGAGAAAACGAAACTACTTTCCGTATATACGAGCCCCTTCTCACTTCAGTTGGCCTAACTATTGAAATCTTAGTTTTTTTCTTATCAAACACAAATAATAAAAATGTAGCAGGGTGTTATAGGTTTAAAATATTAACAATGAATATTTTGATAATACAGGGTGGGGCAAAAGTCACGACGGGATTTGAAAAATTAATAACTTTTTTAAATTTATTTTGTTTTCATTTTTTTTTCAGGACCGTGTAAAATAAATCCTGGAGATTAATTATGGAGCGTTACAACCTCAATCAACGAACCAAACTTATAGAATTTTATTTTGAATATCACCATTCAATAATTCAAACTCAACGAGCATATCGTCGTCATTTCAATTTGCGGAATTCGCCCTCTGAATCAATGATTCTACGCTTAGTGGCACGATTTCAGCAACAAGGCACAGTTATGGATCTCCCACGAAGCGGAAGGCCACGTTCCGCAAGAAATGAAGGGAACATTCAACGCGTTCAGGAGAGTGTTCAGGAGAATCCGGAAACCTCAACCCGAAGACGTTCTGCTGAGCTGCAGATGTCTCAAAGGTCTTTACGCAGAATATTAAGAGGAAATTTACATCTGTTTCCATATAAAGTGCAGCTAGTGCAAGAACTAAAACCAGCAGATTTTCAAGAACGACTAACTTATGCAGTTCGCTTGCAAAGAATGGCTCGAGAAGATAATGAATTTATTCATTCTCTGATCATGAGCGATGAAGCCCATTTTCATTTGAATGGCTTCGTAAATAAGCAGAACCGCAGAATATGGGGTACCGAGAACCCAAGGGTGGTTCATCAAAGGCAATTACATCCGCTTAAATGTACAGTATGGTGCGCAGTTACGTCTCAACGAATTATTGGACCATTCTTCTTCGAAGACCACGATGGGAATGCTGTATCTGTAGATGGCGACCGATATCGTGATATGATTCAAAATTTCTTAAGACCAGCTCTTGCTGACAATCAAACGATGACTTTCCAACAAGATGGAGCCACTGCGCATACTGCTCGAGCCACTATGCACCTTCTAAGGCAGATTTTTGGCGAACGTTTAATTTCGAGAAATTCAGGATTCAATTGGCCCGCCCGCTCGCCGGACTTAACAGCCCCTGATTATTTCCTTTGGGGATATCTGAAAGGAAAAGTGTATATTAATAAACCCACAACCCTGCAGCAACTAAAAGATAATATTCGAGCAGAAGTAAGTGCTTTGGGGCCAGATATTCTGACTCGGGTAATGGAAAATGCTCTTGCAAGAGCTGCACTTTGCGAGGCTGAAAATGGCGGTCATTTGCGTGATGTAATCTTTCACACTTAAATTGTAAACAAACTCCAAACATTGCATTTTAGTTTTGTGTTAGGGAAAAAAATTAAAACTAAAATTTAAAAAAGTTATTAATTTTTCAAATCCCTTCGCGACTTTTGCCCCACCCTGTATATAGTAGAAAACACCAACTTTATCACTCCCTAATCAAATTTGCAGCATAAAAATAACACATGTTGCAATTACGGCATATCAACCTATTTCATTTCAATGCAAAATAAGTCTATAATGCATAGGTGGCTGTGAAAAATAAAAGCCATGACAATTGTTTTTATTAATCACAGCTGTCAGAATACGTTTAAAATAAGTTTGGGTAGTTAAGGTTTTCAAAATGGGTAAAGGAAAGGTTATTAGTGAGAAAATTCAGTTACTGATAATTAAATTTTTTAATTCTGGGAAATAAAACTCGAAAATTGCAACTTTGTTAGACTTATCGCGGTACAGTGTGAGAAATATTGTTAGAAGATATAACGTAACTGGTTTAGTTAATATTAAGCCACGATATGTGAAAAAAAGTAATATCACAAATGTCGACCGAAGAGCATTAAGAAGAATAATCGTGAAAAATAGGTTTGCCAATTATTTAAAATCAAGGGCTCTGTGGAGTGACGCTTTTGGAAGGAGAATTTTGAGGTCCACAAACTGGGATTTAGCACTTGCAGGGTAAGTTTTCTTATAAAAAAAAGTGAAGTAGAAACCCTAAAGTTGCACAACTTGTTTATAGGATAAAGAAAAGCCACTATTAACTCCACTGCAAAAGAAAAATCGGCTTAGATGGGCTAAAGAACATAGACAATGGATACCTAAACAATGGTGTGCAATACAATGGAGTGATGAGGCCCAATTCGAAGTTTGTGTTGGTGACAGTCGCAGTAGAGTTATTCGAAAAAAGATGAAGCATTCCATGTTGACTGTCTGAAGTGAAAAGTGAAATTTCCAACATCCATTATGGTCTGGGGCAGTATGTCATCAAAAGGAGTAGGAAAACTTCATTTTATTGATGGAAATGTGATACAAACAAATATTTGGCAATTTTAGAAGAATCGCTTTTACCAGTGATGGAAGAATGTTTGACATCCGGCCAAGATTTTGTGTTTCAGCAAGATGGTGCAGCGTGCCATACCTCAAAAAAGTCTATAAAATGGATGGAAGAAAATAATGTAGCACTTTTGAAATGGGTTTCTAGCAGTCCAGATCTGTCACCTATTGAAGCTTTGTGGCACGAGATGAAAAAGGTTCTACGACAACATCCTGCTCGTACAATCACCGAACGAGACAAAAGCTTCAAGAAATATGCGATTGTTTTACACCAAATTTTTGCCAAAACTTGGTTAACACTATCCCCAAAGAATTTCAGCCGTAATCAAAAATAAAGGTGATGTTATCCAATGGTAATCTTTCAATTGTTGCTTTGTTAACTTCGCGCATTTATCGGCACATTGTTTATTTGTTCAGATGGTCTATTAGTTATAGGTCTAAGTGATTTCAAATATGTATTTTTTACGACTAGAGTGTATCTAAAATGTTTTTGAGAAAATAAATTATTTTAAAAGTAAATAGTTTCATCATTTTTAGTTTATAAAGGCGTATTTTAGTACAAATCTTGAAGTGGGCCAACTGAAGTGGGAAGCGGCTCGTAACTTCCTTTATTTGCGAAAACTACTATAAAAATTAAGGGCATTCGCATAAAGAAAGAAGAAAATCTTGGCTGTTCCGCGATTCTAAGCATCCTGTAATAGTGGCAGGGACTAATTTTGTTAATTGCAAGTCTTACTTTTGTTTTACTGCGCCTGCTTATACGTCAAATGCGGCTAGCAATTATTAGCGCCTGGCTTTATTGGACCGTCAATAACTCTCTAATATAATATATGTTTATTGCCCAACAGAAGTATCCACTTACAGGACAATCTAATTGAAGCAAAGCATTAGATTACAGCATGCTTAACAAAAATAATGGCCCAAACAGTTTTTTGAAAAATTGGGGAGTACATTTCTACATGCCTTTAATGTTATAAATTAAATAATCAGGATCTGTATATTTTTTGATGATGCTGGCAAGGTTATCCGTATCCTAAACTTCAGCAGGCCTAAAGAAATAGTGTTTCGTCAAGAGCTTAGGTTTTTTGGTGACGTAAGGCATTTTCAGAAGGGAGGGAGTTGATTGCGGACGAAGCACGCAGAGGAAGGCCTTCATCTTCAAGAAACGATGGAAATATCGACAGAATCCGGGACCTTGTGCATTCAGATCGTCGGTTGACAGCCAATTTGGCCTACACCACCGTTTATCAGATCAAAAACAACTGGGTGTTGCATCACGATAATCCTCCTCGTCACACAGCTATGTCAATAAACGAGTTTTTAGGCACCAAATACATTTATGTGGCTCCCCAGTCTCCTTATTCGCCTAACTTGAGTCCTTGTGACTTTCTTCTCCTCTCGAGGTTGAAAAATCACCTCAAGGGAACTCGTTTTCGGGCAGTGGAAAACATTTAAATGGTCTATTCAGTGTCGGAGTTTCAGCACTGCTATCAGGAGTGGAAAAACCGTCGACAGCGCTGTGTGGCTACAGAGGGAGATTATAAATGTGACACTATAAATTTTTAGTTACATTTGAACTAAAACTTTTTATCGTGATGAATGTCCCAATTATCTGCTATAGCGTTAAATCTGGATCACATAGGTGTGTGGCTTAATCATGGCATTAGAGTTTAATGTTTTCAAGCAAAAAGGCTTCTAGAAATTCGGGATGATACACAAAAGCAATTTTTGCTGATAACGCTGGAGAATATACTTCACTGTGTGAATTTTTAGAGAAATTTAAGGCTATTTGAAATTTCAAATCCGCCCAACATCGCAGATCGGTCAGTATCACGACACCATCCTTCTTGAACGTCAAGTGCTGAAGAAATATCCACTGCACATTATGGATTTGATAGTGCAGCTTAAAACGCACATATTTGCAGTATAGACGTCATGGCAGATGGCACTATCGTATTAATATGATCAGTGAATTCTAATTTGGCATCATACAACACACCCAAATCTCATACTTTAGGCCCGTATCGTCAGTCGTCCCTACAATTGTAGGGCGCGTTTATGGCCTCCTTGATTGTCACACTCCATTCCCTCCTTCAAAAATTTCTAGATTACACTTGTCCCGTGTCAGCGTCAGCGCTCTCCTATTGTGAGGATATGTTTTCTTTTTAAATTGTAGGAAATTTTAGGCTGATAAAACATGATATAACTCAAAAGCAAGCACAATTTGATGCAAATAGATGTTTGTGAGATAACCTCAAAATAGAGCGCTGACAGGGAGAAGTAGAAAACTATGACAATCAAGGAGGCCATAAAGGCGCCCTACAATTGTAGGGACGACTGACGATACGGGTCTTAGAGCAACGCATTAAGCTAAATCCTTCCAGCGTATAATCGAAAGCTATTGGATTTGTTTTTCTGGTAAAAGAACAGAACTTGCATTTGGTAACATTCGGAACTAATTTGTTAGTTGAGCATCATCCAGATGTATGATTCTTTAGGTTAGCTTACAATATTAGACAGTCATGCCGTTGATCTGAGCATATATTTTCAAATCATCGGCAAGTAACAGTGAAGGATAGGTTAAACAGTTAGAGAGCTCATTAATAAAATGAAGAAAGAGGAGAGGACATCATTAAAGAGGCCAAAAAATACAAAAGAATTTTTTGACATTTCAACCATCAACCACTCCGCATATTCTCCTGATATGGCACCGTGTGACTATTTCATGTTCGGTAAACTACATTGACCATGAAGGGTTTCATTCGAAAACCTTTTGGTACGTGCAAATCGCTGTATTACCTCTGAAGGAAATTATTTTGAATAAAATAAATTCAATTTTCCTAAACCAAAAATGTTTGTTCATTTTTTGGTCTGTCCTGTTTACTTTGCGACAGACCTTGTATATCAAAGCAATGCATAAGATCAGCAAAGGATTGTATCGCCGAGTAGGTGACATTTCTTGGCAGGTTAGCAATATATAAAAGAAAAAGTAGCGGCCCAAGGACCGGTCCTCATAATTCATAAGACTGTACAGGATAGGATCAATCTAGTGCTTAAAATATAAGCTAACAGTTAGTATCTAAAATCAGCGTCCCATACAACCTCAGTGTATCAAGTTTACAGGAATATTATTGTAGAGCGATTAAAAATACCTTTGCATATCAGAAACCTCAATAAAGTACCGTTTTTTAAGTAACTCGGATACATTGGCCACGAGTCTAATGTCAACTGCTGCTGAGATGAGTTAGCGCTGAATACCGAATTAAACTCACCTGTAGTAACTAGAGAGGAAAATGGAAGCCTGAATAAAAAGGAAGAAACATCGAGATCTTAATAGTCCCGATCATCAGAGCTACTAAATTTGCCATAATTGCGTTCACAGGTTCGCACATGAGCCAAATCGTTAGTAATAACTTTTCATCATAGAATGTCTAAAGAAAAGTCATCTATCATCATGATCTCTGATGAACTTGATCGATATTTGAATGTAGATGTTGAAACAGAGTAAAGACAAAGAGTGTGGAAACCAAAATACGTACATATAGTCAATAAATCTAAAAACATGGTTGTTAATTACTCCATTCGGAAAACCTACCTAAGTCCAAAACGATAAATAATTCTACCAGAACCAGTTTGATCTCTTTTTGTCTTTTATCGTGCCTTATGGGAGATACTTTTCTTGTCACCAGTAATGTATTGTATGAAATATTTTTTTCTCTTCCATCCTGCCCAAAGAGTTTCTTTGTCTCGTTCCTCTGTGAAGAGTACTCTAATAGTTCCTAACTGTATCCTGTTGCCAGGGATTCAAATGAAAAATATAATAGGTCAAGGAATGACTAACATTAGGTGAATACATTGTACTAATACAGTGAGTAGACCCAAAGAATAATATACAGGGTGGCTTCGAAGTTGAGTCATTTATTTTAACAGTGAGTAGATCTGATCAAAAGAAATGATTTTTTCCTTTAACATTTTTCTGGTAAAATTAAAGTAACAAAGTTATAGCCCCTTAGAAGTTTGAGTACCGCCCTGTCTCAATAATAATATTATGTGCTCGTGTTTGGCAACAACGGATATAATCCGCCTTATCGATTCATCGCATCGGAAACAAAAAAGCGAAAGAATTTGAAACAATTATCACGATGTTTTTAGTTGTATTTAGTCAATGTGTCAGTCGGTAACGCGTGAGTGAATAGTGGTGTTTGTTGCGTGGCTCAAACGAAATAAAAAATGCCACATGTTTACGAAAATGCTGAACTTGTGGACATGATTCTTATTTACGGGGGGGGAGTCTCTACAAAATGCTGCCGCGGCATTACGGATTTATGCGGATCGGTTTCCCAATCGAGTGCAACCAACCCCTCGTGCCTTTGTTAATGTAGTACAACGGGCTCATGTATCAGGTGACTTAAGACCTCACAGGGGAGAGCATGCCGGTGCTCCAAGACCGCATGATCAAATACAGGTCCGCACTGAAATACTTGTCGGGAGGATACTTTATAAAACAAGGTTAACATTTTTTTTTAATTCTTATATTATTTTTACACACATATTTTGGTTTATCTTCCTTCTACCATCATTATCTGAAAATTAATGACTCAACTTCAAAGTCACCCTGTATATTCAGGACAATAGAAGCTTCTTTTAATTGAAGCTTTGCTTTTTAGAAAAGTTTTTCCGCTTTTAATTCTTAAGGGAAGCTTGAAGTAACTCAACATACTAGTTTTTATGATTGATGCACGATTGCAATCAATCAAGTATCCAGAGAGTTGAGGTATACCTGTTTTAAAGAACGTATGTTCTTAGTAACTTCACTTACTCAAAACGCAATATCTTCGATAAAAATGATCTGATTTATAAGTTTTAAAAATCAACTCGTTCAGAGTATATGAACTAATAAAAAGCCAGCAACTCTGGTCATTAAGTTTTTCTATAGAGAGACAGTACTGTTATGGATCCCTTTAAAATCTCTTAGTTACGTGCATGAACGCCGTGTGTGTATACTAAGGTAATTGACTTTCCTGACAGCAGAAGACAAAACGGAGCGCTCAAGATGACATTGGACCCATTTATTTCTTTATTTTTACCGGGGTTTTTCTCTTTTAAAACATATATATAGTTTTGATCGCTTACTGCGATGAAATATTGCCTTTCAAGAGTGAATTTCTTGTTCTTTTATTGAGCCTTTCTATTACCCTGGATAACCTAGTTTCTGTATTCTAGAATCGATTGCCGTCCGTTGACATTTATTCATGACCTCGACCTGATACGGCGACTGAAATGGAGTATGCGGTTCATTTGGAAGAATAGAAAGAAAATTCCCCAAGAGCTGGTAACGTTTACCTCTGTTGGTTTCTTGTGGCTATGAAAATTACAGCAGGATTAATCTTCAAAGTTTATTTACGCAAAACATCAATGTTACCGGTGTCCGTAGTCAAAGTATTGAAATAAATGGTAGCTCCCGGATGTGGCGAATAGTAGCAACGATTGGCTATGTGCGACGATCGAAATTCAACAATCAATTCAAATCAGTAAAATTGTTAAATTCCAACATTTTGTTGAGCAGTACAGATCTACAAACAAACTTGTAGAATTGTCAAGCCCAACATTTTTGTCCCGCAGGTAGATCGAAAAGTCTCGAACGCGCACCTGTTTTAAGTAGAAATACCGTTGACGCATCTTTCTTTTTCACTTTAGCGAACAGATCCGAGCAGTACTTAGCGGATAGAGCGACAGACAGACAGACCTACAGACCGACCAAAATGCGTGACATGGTTTTTGGTGATTCACATGTCATATAATATAAAAACAATCTCTCGTTTTGGATATTTTCGCGGTTGCAATGCTTCCTCACTTGCAACGTAGGAGGTAAATCAGCTCATAATAGAACAATTCCCAACTAACAATTATCACTCACATTAGGGTTGCAAGAATGATTATACAGTATTCCTTACATAGCATAGTACAACTATGTTGCAAGAACATTGGCAAAATCCTTTTAGAACACCTATAGAGCGGAATTTTTTCGTCCATATTGTCTTTGGTTTATTAGAACATTTTGGTGTTATCTGCAGGTTGACAAATCTCTGAAATGAAATACACTTTTTACTCATAGTTTGTACGAGATCTTTATCTTCTGTTTCAGAAGTTGATAAAACCTTTAAAGCGAATATTCATGAGTTACTTTCTTAAAATATTGGTAACGGCATTTAACCTAATAAGATGACAGCAGAAAATTAGGTTCTGGTTAAGCTGTATACCCATACATTTAGCAACAAATGTATGCCGACCACAACAATTTTGTACTATAAAAGTTGTGATAATGTTGCAGATGTGAAGCCTTTAACAGTTACTAAACAACAGTTTTTTATAAGTGCTTCCTTTGGGAGCAATTTATTGGCTAAAGTAGTAATTTTGCACATTAAAACAACAAGGCCCTGGTTTGTTGTATAAATGTCGCCATGGATGCCACAACAGAACTGTTTTGACTACCGCTCTAATATGCCGTTTAAAATAGTTGTATAAACGTTTATGCAACAGTTCAAAATTTTTCCTATAAGATGTTGCATAAATATGCTACAAAAATGTTTAAAACACCTCATTTTAGAGCAAATGTTACACAGCATTATGCCAGCATTTTGGTGTTCAGGCAATAGCAAAACAGAGCTTTTACCTTGCTAGTTGGGATAGCCATAACCTTGTAGAAACATTAAAAATGCGAATTTTTTTCTGTGGTTATTGCGTCAATTATCTTCCGGACAAAGAGTGACGTCCCTAAAAATCTCGTTTCACTCCTCGGTACAACTGTTTTGTGCGTTAAGAGCTCTGTGCCGAGCTTGGAAAACCGAAAATGAATTTCTAGTCTGCTAGCTCGTTCAAGTAAACTAGGTAAGTGATTAAATTTGCATGAAAGTGCCGTTTATGCAAAGGGAGAGTTTTACGGGCTCGCGTATGTGATTATAAATCAGAATAATCTTAACGTTCGATATTTTCACCATATAATGGGCATATTTATGGTTATGGTGATGGTTTGCCTCATGAGCTGCATCATACGTGTCGTCCTGGACATGCGTGGTACAGATTAACTTATGTCATTGTCCATAATCACGATTACAGAATAGTAATGGAACATTTCACAATCTTCCCTCTGGCTAAGGGAAGGGTATTATTGTCTGATTTACGTTTTCTTCACAGAATCCAGATCAATCAAATTGACTGGTTTTACCTCTCATCGAAAGTCAATATAAATGTACCGATAAGAGTGACTTCAATATTCAGTTTTGAAGAACCAATATTGGTTTAAGCTCTCAACTAGTACGAATGCAAAGGAGTCATTACAACTATGGCAAATTTGCTGATATTTTTGCTTGTGAAATGTTAAAGTTTAAATACGTTATAAAAACTGAATGTTGGTCACTCCCTAGTAAGCTGCGTTCCCATTCTCTGTTTTATGTTTCTCATTACTGAATTCTATATTGTATCATTGTATTTTCATGTAAGTATGTAGATTATCAATAACAACGCTTACAACTTACTATGTTTGACTAGAGTTTGGATATCTATTTTGTAAATTTCATCAGTGTGTTACTGGGTGGCTATATGACGGAAACATCCTCGGGGTATCTACATTCTGCTATCGTTCAAAAAAAAATTAATGCCTTGAACTGATGTCATAATAAATCCTGGAAAGGTCACCTGTTAGGACTTGATGGATGGTATACAAGCAGTTTAAATCAGTACAAAGGAAAGTTGAAGTAATTCATTTTGTAGTTTTTACTTATTTGAAGAGTGATATGATGCGCCATTGAGGATAGATGTTGGATAGAATGTAACATCTGAAGCTTATCCTGGGTTTTCATGTATATAAACCCCCATGTTCGCTTAACCAATTAAACCACATGTTTTTAAAATTCTTCCTTATTGTATACGTTTTGGCTCAAACGGTGAGATTCTTCAGTTTAATTGAGACCCTTTTGCCAATACACTTTATTAATCTGTCTTACCGGTTTCGTTTGTTTTTTTTTTATTTGGTCTTCTCTTTTAATTTTCACGTTCCTATTGTGTGTTACTACGCAAAATCAACATAGCCCATCACGTCCTGGGGTGGGCCGTCCCACTCCTAAGAGAGCGTCCAGCCCTACAAAGCGACGAGCGGGCATGACGTTATCTGTCGTTTTGTCAATGCACCAGTTACGTCACCCTCGTGAATTGATCTGAAAGCTCACCAAAAAATGAGAAACCCCTTCAAGAAATGCGAGAAATAATCCTTCGACATCTAAAGGGAACCATTGTTTGTCCCATGAGAAAATGACATAAGACAAAACAGCATGAGATCTAACAACAAAGAGAGAAAACCTGGATAAGAACTCACGATTCATTGGTTAGGTAGGTGAATATCAATCGGATCTTTTTTTCAAGGATTTTCAACCAAATTGGGTCAGAGACCACAGAAGAACTAAATTATTTAATTTGATATAGGCCGATTCCTTTATGTTCCTTACGTAATTGTTGTCCAGGTTATTTCTCATAGTTTGGAGCAAGATCTCGAACGCGTAGATTTTTTACCTGGCAAAATTCGGTTTTTTCGCTTACCTCCAGAAATACTCTGATTTGCAAAACTGTCATGTTTTTGATTACCTAAATACGCGAATTCGACTCCATTTGACTGACTCTACATCTCTTATCATTCTGAGATCCCAATGTTAAGTGTCAATCCTGAAACACTGGTATATCGTTAACGTATGGAAGACAATTGTCATTCCATAATGGAGGTTTGTATGTGGGTCTGTATAAGTAGTCCAAATCTTTTTGATTATTTTTGAGGTATTTGTACTACATTTGAAATCATAGTAGTAGTAGTTAGTAGTAGTAGTAGTCGTAATGCAGAGTCAGAGAGTACATTATATCTGCCTGTGGATATGATTTTTACTTGATTTGCATCTTATATACAAGTAATTCCAGGTAAAAAGTCGAACCAAAGCAACCGATTTTCTTCCACTAAGTTCCATAATATCGCAAAAATTCTTCGATAGCCGGAGCAAAATTTTATATAAATAATCCCGGATGAGTTATGCAAGACGTAAAAATGGCGTGATAACAGCCGAAATAAATCGGCTCGGCAAGAAGGCGAAACAAAGAAAAGAATAAATTCCGCATTCGGAAAAATGACGGACATTAAGCTCTCCAGATAACATCCAGACGCCATTTATTACATCCACTTCCATACCGGATTCCAATTTCATCATTCCCAGTTTTAAAATTAGAATGAAATATCGCAAACTCGCGTTCTCTCGTTAGACCCTTGAAAAGCGGCTGTGCGCAAGGACCTTTGTCAACAGTAATGGAGTTTTGTCACGTCACGTTACTCTCCTAGAAAAATTATGTAATTCGTATACATAGGCATATGAAGGGAATGAGCAATGAGCGCGTTCAGCCTTCGTAAAGCAATCCAGCGGTATAGCGCTTCTATTCATTTATCAATGCTGAATACCAACTAGCATTTTGTTAAAATATGTTAAAACTTCAGAAAAAGTTACCTTTGTTTGTCAAAATTTAGTAATTATGAATACCTTCAAAGATTGGATGATCTCGGGAGTTGAATCCTTTGCCAAAAATTAGTAGCTACGCTACTATAAACAGAGCTCTACGTGAAAGGAAAACCATTTGGAAAATTTTGACAGCCACAATACAGCCACGGACAGCTACGCGGACAGCCATGGGCAGCCAAAAATACAGCCGCAGCTGCCGCCATCTTGAAAATCGGAAACTACTCCATATTTTGAAAACTATTGGTCCTAGTGGATACATCAGAAATAGCAAAGTTGTAAATAAATTGGTTGAATAAATCTTGATTTTTGTCAGAAGTGCTAATAAATTAAGAGATTTTTTGATATGTATTAAAGCAAAATCACAAATAACTGACACGTCAATGCTACAGATATAACTGATATAAGAATTTGTTTAATGTAAAATATGATAATGACTTCAATCATTATAAATAATTATATTTAACGCTCTTTTAGTTTCTGTATCGACAGACCTTTGGAATTATCCGTTTTTTGAAGTCTATCGCATCTTTGAGCATGTCCCTCTGACTGAACTTTGACTTGGATACAAAAATTACATACAAATTGGAGATATTGTATTATTTTTGAGAAGAAAAACACACGTCAAAAGACCTTAACGATTGAAACGGATATTTCGTCAAAAAATACTTCCAAGGTTCAACTGGAAAATACAGAAAATGTATTCACAATGAGAAATTATGTAATAGGTTCCACCTTTTGTATGTTGATCAGATTATGAAGTGCCATTAGTTCTAGTTAGAAATATCTTCAAATAAGTTCACCAAACAAAGGATACAACTAAGTGGGGAGGGGCGCAGTACCGATCAGCCTCAAAATTTGTTGAAGAACAAAAAGGTCCGGACATAAACATTTTTTGTGCTCTCAAAACTATTTGAAGAGCGGGGCGACACAAACTTTTCCAATAATTGACAAAGTATATGAGGCGACAGCACTCTCCTTGGCGAAAAGGTCACATGTCTCCTGAGGATACTTATGCTTCCATAAACTTGATTCTAGTACTATGTAGTTTGCAATGGTCTGATCTATACGTATAACCATTCCAAGTAGTATGTATTATTGTCTTTGAGAAGTGATAGAAGTTCGGTGCATATTTGAAATGTTTGAAATGTTGTACTCGATTATTTGGAGAAAAATGAACTAACAATACTTTTCCTCATCATATTCAAGAAATACGTGACCTGCTGTAAGGGTTTCCATAGCCGACCAATAGCAAACCTACCGTAAGAAAGTCGATAAAAGTGCGTAATTTCAGTTTTTGTCAAATCAACAATGCGTTTTTCACTGATATTTTTTCTACTCTACGGCGTAATGTCAGAGCACAGTCGGCAAAAAATGAAGATACCAGATCATACGAAAGTAGACTGAGATATGCATATACAAAGTCCATTTGTTTAGGATTGCGTGGAAAGTGCAGAGTCAACCTCCTTAACGCTATTTTTTTCTTTTATTCATTAAGAAAATCATCCTGTTGACTGTAAGAGTAGTATTCTAACAATTGCCTCTTAAGAACGCTTGCATACGCTGTTATGAATAAGGATGAGACAGAATAGAAGGCAGGCACTATGCAAAAAAGCATGGCATTTTGACGTGCATCCATTTTGAAAGAGCGCAACGTCAACGCGTCGCATCGGGAATGTATGCAAACTGTGTATGAACTAGGCCATTTGCTTTCATTCGACATAAATTAGCATACATTTATCATAATAATGTTATATAATTTCGCTTAGCAGCGCATACGGGCGGACAGTTGGAGCGATGGTTTTTCATAAACTGGCATTGCATTGTTTACGTTTAGGTTAGTGATGATAATGGTAGGAAATGGGGTGCATTATGCTCCACAAATCAGCAGTGCTAATTTTATAGCCTGCTAGAGCTGCGACTCATAGCCCTTGTACTTAGCCCCTTCATCATTTTGTCAAAATGAATTCGTCATCTGTCAAGAAAGTATCAAATAATTACAAATTACTAATAAAAGTTGTTATACGTTTAAATTCAGAGTAGATTATATAGCCACCAACGTAGGCCGGTTTATAGTGCCATTCAGGAAATAATGAATGGTACTTCCTAAGACTTTATAAATGAAATGAGCCCTAGGAGAGAAGAGTTGGAGGAAAAGTAGCTAACACAATAAAGTACAACGCTAAAGGCATTGAGACGTAAAAGCAAGATTAATAATTACGAATTGAGAAAATGCACTGAAGTGATAAAAAAACGTGAAACGTGAAATACTTTAACATGTACAGCAGGTAGAAAACTCGCACACAGTTTGCAAAGCTTTCCATAGATGAAAAAATTAGAGGTTAAGTCGTTAAGTGTTAGCAAGGCAAGTCAGTCTTGGATCTGCTTAGGGCTACGAAACGGCAGAAAGTCTAGAGGTTCATGAGCACTTTAGGACGTTGCCAAATTGTGGGGACTACAACCTTTATTAAATCCGTTGATTTGCTATGAACTTTGTCGATCTTTTTATCAAATTTCCCTTCTCGCATACCTTGTTTATTAGCTGTTCCGTGGATTCATCATTTGAATTGTTCCTTGTCACTGCGGTACAACAACAACAGACGGCAATAAAGAGCAACACAGGATTTAGATTTGTCAATCACATGCTACTTGCCCCAACAACTAACTATTGTAAATCCGCAGCTTTACAGATCGTTAGCTTTCGTTCGCAGGAAAACTGAGACTTTTCACATCAAAAAGAGTGGTTTTATGGGAGAGCATGCAGATAGTCTACATGGTTTCATTCCTTGTATCTTCATCAACGAAATCGAATTCCAAGGTTAATCCACACAGTTGGATGCCAGTGGGTACTGAAAGCAAGTTAAAAATAAAGCTAGAGCTGGAAGTCACACTCGCGCATAACTATCCCGCATCCCATATCCTCTGAACTTCACTTCAGCAAGGTATTTTTATTATCCATAGTAAAAACATCCACCTACTTTGTTATTTTTTCCCAGACCGAAACGATCGTCCGGTTATTTTAAAAACACTTCCAACACTCCGAACGATGCAGTTTGTGGATTCTAATGGCCTTTGAGTCGGCGAATAACGTTCATGTTATGTGAATTTTATAGGAACTGTATTACAGTTGGTCGTTCGAGAAAATGACATATAAATAATCGACGAGATGGGATACCTATCGGTTGTAAAGACGAGAGATCTTTCGATCCGGCTCAGACGCATTGGTTATAATATTATGAGACTTGCCCTAGGCGTTAGAGGTGATAGTAAAGCCATGAACAGAATAGTCGTAGGCAAATTGATCATAAATTTGATCATGGACGGAGCTATCAAACACAAATTGGAAGACGATTGGGAGCAGACCTTTTAGAGAGACAAAAGCTAGGTGCATAGCAAAAATTGCATGAGGATGTTAGTAATGCTATATACAAACTAATCCACAGCCTATCGCTTAGAGGTAGCACATGGTAAACACTCCTAAGCCACCTCTTGTGGATTTTTCCACAATCTCGACATCATAGGGACAAAGATCTGGATGTATTGGAAGCACTAAACTTTACAAGATTGTTGAGATCCCAAGCAGTGATAACCTCCAGGTTTCTTGTCAGAACTGAAGTCGCTGCTAGTCTTCCTTTTTCCAGCTCACCGGCAGAGATCGGCTTGTTGCTCTGGATTCCTGCATGTGGAGTGTTGCCATCAGCAAAGCTGTGAATTTGTTTGATCGTACAGGAATGGAAGTACTCGATATGTAAGGGGAACAGAGTCCAAGCTAAGACCGACGTCTGTGGAGCACACGCGTTGACGTTGTAGGATGAAGAGTAGAACCCATCAATTACAATGGGCAGAGATAAAGTCAGCCAGCCATCTGCAAAGCTTTTCTAGGAGGCCGTAGGATGGAAGTTTTGATCGAATGCTGTCGTGATATAAAGAGCAACGACATGAGCCTCACCATAAAAGTGGATGTGTTCACTCTACAATTGCGAGAAAATAATATAAATTTAAAGTTGATGATGAAATTTTTGCATTTAAATACTTGATAACATATGTATTTTGAACTATAATATTTTGTTCCATTATATTACTTGATTGTATTTAAAAATAAACACCAATTTTCAAATATTTAACTATCTATGCATCTGAATATACAAGTGTCGATTTACTGAGCCATAAAATAATGAGCCAAAAATAAGAAGTGTGCAAAAACACAATTTCGTTTAGAAAATGTGGCTTGTGTCTCGAAAATAATATAGGCCATATCGAGAATGCGCTTTAAAAACAAGTTAAAAAAATGTATCGTCCACATTTGTCGATACATTTCCTTAAGTAGTGGGTAGACACAATGGATTCTGTGCTTGTAGGTGGTAAGGAATCTGTGACATGAAGCACTTATCATAGTATGAAATTTTCAGATCTCATTATTAAAGTGTTTTAGTAGTTTTCACAATAGAATACATGCGAGGAATGTCTTTTAAGTTTTACATATGGAAATAAAACAATACGGTAGGCAGTTCTAAATGACTTTATTGTTTTTCGAAGGAAGATTAATACACATCTAAATGCGCTCGAACCAATTTTCGAAGCACTTATTCCACTCATTTGCTGGCAGATCCAAAACGGCATTTTTGAATGCGTCAACTGCTTCTTCTGTTTTTAATTTTCGGGTAAGTAAAGAAATCGTTAGGACTTAGATCGGGAATATATGGAGGATGGTCCAATAATTCCACGTTTTATTCCGTTAAATACTGCCTTGTATAAAAATTTGAAGTTTTGCAGCCATGAGCTCATGGAAAAAAATAGTTGAAATATTCGAATATAAGTGAATTTTGGCACTCCCAAATCAACCCAACGCATCAAAGAGTTAGGAAGCTGGAACAGGTTAACACTGCTTTGGGTAATGCACGAAGGTTATGAATGGATTGAGAAAAGGCTGTTACTGTAATTAGCCTAAGCACATTTTTCGTCAAGTTACAATAATTACAAACCAACCACAACAAATTTGAACATGTTTAGTATAAGAAAGTTAGAGGTGGTTTGCGCAATAATGCAACACATTACTTGAACACGATCCCTTATCGCATTGCTGATAGAATTTGCTAAAATAATTAAATCCAAACGGGCAATAAAATTTATCTTAAGCACTAAGACGTAAATTGCCAACGATGATTTTATCTGCGGCAATTCGAATTCCGATAACAAACATCTGAACGTATGTGCTTATTACTCGAATCGTATAAATATTTTTATTTGTTTAATGAACATTGCAAAGCGAATTCTTCGAGATAACGATCTTTCTATTTATTTATTTTATTCATTACGAGAAGCAGTTCAGGAGAGTGTCATCATCGTAAATCTTACCTTACACCCTGAGATTGCGTCGGATGCGCCAGCAAAACAAAAAGTGTCTGACTTTGCGTGGATAGGGAAAACGAGAATACTAATTCAGTGCTCAAGGTCACAATAAATCCATGGAAGAAAAAAATGCAACATACAGCAGTGTCGATAGGTACTTACTCTGTCTACCAGAAAGTTCATTTTTAGATTCCAGTCCTTAGCTGCTGTATGACTCATCAGACTTTAAGACGGGTGCCCAATTTTGTGGGGTTTTGGGGAACCAGTTTTAAATTTTATTGTAAATGGTACAAAAAGAAACAAGCTCTGTTGCAATGACCCTCGATGTTGATAGGTCTCTAAGATAATTTATCTTGAAATTTCTAAAGATAAATATAACTTTATTCTTTATCGAAACCATAGCAGTTGAAAGACGTCATGGTTAGTATATATCTACCTATATACAGGGTGGCGCATCGAAAACAAAACAGACGCATTTACTGGCAGCTCAGTTTTTTTTCTTTTGAAAAACGCTCATACCCGTCGATTTTGTTTTCGAGGGGGACACAAGTTTGGCAAAAAATCACGTTAATACGTGCAGCCTCTGGGCAGGGGTGACACCAACCCTAAAATCTTAAATGGAAAGGGGGGTCGAGTGATACCATATTTTAAAGGTCTTTCAATTCCCTTTATAATGATGTAAAATACATGAGCTTCAGTTCAGTAGTTTTGAAGATTTATTGATTTAAAGCCTAAAGTAGACTTTAATAGGTACATCAGATTAGTTTGTACTACTTTCAGAAGAAATTTGGCTAAAAGAATTTACTTAATAAGTAAATGCTTTTCTTCACTACGCCCATGGTTTGTTTATCATTTTGTTGTCGTAAATAGCTATTGGAGCATTTTTTTTGTGGCAAAAGTGTTATTTCTTGAAGCAAGATAAGGAAGTATCTCGTAGTACATAGTTTGCGATTGATTTGACCAAACTTTGTGGCTAAAATAACTTGTAACGCTTTATTACATAAACTAACCATGGTATATTCCACAGCAGAAAGAGTTGAAATTATCGAAATATTTTTCGGAAATAATCAGCGCGCTAATAGAACAGCAGAAATATTTAATAAGCGACATGAGAACAGTAACGTGCATCGTAAATATGTTCTAGAACTTGTAGCTAAATTTCAGGAAGCTGGGTCAGTCGCCAATAAAAAACGCAACATTGAAAATCCCATAAGGTACGAAGCAATAGAATTGGGGGTCTTAGGGCAAGTTTATGTAGATCCTACGTGAAGTACCCGCAAATTGGAGACTGTGTGTGGTGTGGACGTACTGTCCAATGGATTCTAAAGGCCCGTAGTTTTCATCCGTATAAAATTCACCTGGTACAAGAACTTAATGAAGACGATTTTGATCGGCGATTACAATTTTGTGAAGATATCAGTGAACGAATTATAAACGATGTACATTTTCTATTCAACACTTGATTTTCCGACGAATGTTCCTTTTTCTTAAATGATGTAGTAAATCGTCATAACTGCCGATATTCTTCCCATTCTAATCCCAGAATTTTTCATGAGGTTCATACACAGCAGCCACAAAAATTAAATGTTTGGGCTGGTATTTTTGGCGATCATTTAGTTGGTCCTTTTTTCTTACCTGGAAATTTGACCGGTGAAATGTATTTGGAATTACTGGAAATCTGAATGATCGGCGGTACATTGCGAGTAGGTTGATATTCCAACAGGATGGTACCCCAACACATTACGCATTACGCGTTCGACACTATTTAGATCAGACGTTTCCAGATCGATGGATTGGTAGAAGACGTGCCATTGGATGGCCCCCAAGATCTCTAGATTTATCACCTTTGGATTTCTTTATGTGGGGTCATTTAAAAAGCAAAACCTATGCTACTCAGCCAGCATCATTAGAAGACCTGCGACAAAGAATTGTGCATGAGTGCCTTCAAATTACTCCTCCAATATTGCAAAATGTGCGGCAACGTTTTGAGCAAAATTTTTATTATTGCATGGCCGTTTTCAAAATTTTGCTTGCCTAACGTCAGTTCATTCTTCATTTTTAAATTATTTTGCTACCAAATGTATTGATCTCCACTAATGATGATGTATTAGTTTTATGTAAGCTTTAAATCAATAAATCTTCAAAACTACTGAACTGAAGTAAATTTAAAATAAGGTATCACTCGACCCCCCTTTCCATTTGAGATTTTGGGGGTGGTGTCACCCCCGCTTAGGGGGCTGCACGTGCCAACGTGATTTTTTGTAAAACTTGTGTCCCCCTCGAAAACAAAATCGAGGGGTCAGAGCGTTTTTCCAAAAAAAAATGAGCTGCCAGTAAATGCGTCTGTTTCGTTTTCGATGCGCCACCCTGTATATCTGGTGGCTTTCATCAGAATAATGTTGCAAAATCGGTGCGGCCAACAAGTATGGCAAGTAATTTTATTGTTTATTCATATAAATAACTTTGATACTGTGGACACATCCCACCGTTATAAGTCCATTTATACACTGACTACGGTATTCAAGAATAGCCTCATGACCTGACCGTAGCGAGTTGGCATCGTATGGCTTCTGTCAGCCTCTGCTGGAGCTTGGCGTTGTTTAAAGTGTGTATGGACCTTTCCGAAATTATGCAAAATAGTAACCACTAGACATACATCTCAAAAACGCCAGGTAAAGCTGTAGTATCATTACATAGGAAAACGTTCTGAATCATTTTTTGGTTCTATCTCTGGAACCCTTCTGTTTTCGTTGAAACTAACATCATATCTTGATCATCTGCGTTAAGCTCAAAATTGGCTTCCTTCTTGTTATCTATAAAACGACGCTGTTTGGTACCAACCGCGAAGAATCTATACTTTTTGCAAAGAAGTAAACATAGCCGGGATACATTTTTTGGGTGTGGGTAAATAAGTCTATAAAAGGCGAACTGTACCTGCTCTGTTGCTCACGTTAAACAGTACTACCATAGAGAAGGTGGAAAGCCACAAATTTCTGGGTGTCTACATGGACGAAACGCTTTCCTGGCAAACACACATAGAATATGTAGTTAGTAAGCTTAACTCGGCATTTTTTGCATTAAAAAACTCACAGGAACTAGTTACTCGCAGGTGACTCCTAGGTACTTATTTTGCAATGTCGTACTGCCACATGAGGTACCTGATTATATATTGGGGCATTTCTTGTGGCATAAAGAGAATATCCATTCTGCAAAGGATGATTACAATAGTATACATTTGGTCTTAATCCACTCGACAGCTGCAGACCACAATTAAAGATAATAAAATTTCAACGTTACAGTCAATATTTTTTGTTAAAGAAAACACAGATCTGTTCCCCAGCGCCTGCATTACTAAATATAATACTCATAATTATATTAAAAATTTTAATCTTGTGTGCTTATAATAAGAGTCCGATTATTTACGTAGTGCTATGTACAATAAACTACTTTTAGATATCAAGCATATTACTAGCTTATCTTTGCTTAAAAGAAAGCTTAAGAACATTTTGCTAAATAAGGCATTTTGTAGTACGAATGAATTTTTGTGCGAGTCACTTGTTATTCTTATATGTGTCTCTTCGATTTTTTTTCTTTTGCTCACACAAATAAAGCCCAACAACAAGGTTATTCTATTTATTTATAAGGTTAATAAAAGAGGTACGGGAACAAAGTTTTAAAAAATTTGTACCTATTGAATTTATTCCGTAATAAAACTTCTTCTCTGTCAATACATAATTTATATCTTCATTCATGTACGAAGGACGCTAATAAAAAAGCTGCCTGGGATTAATTTTTGCGAAAACTATTGCATAAATCAGTGCGGAACTTTTATTATTATATTATATTAAGCTTGGTTAATCCAAATCTGAAGTCTTTGTTGCCTGTTAGAAAGGTGCTGATTCAATCTACACTACCCAAAAAATTAAGGGAGCAAGAAATTTTTCGGTGATCTTTGTCAGGCTGTTTTTCTGTGAAAAACTGTCGTATCGGGCATTTTGAAGCTCTAAGACTTTTCAGGTCTTTTGGCTGAAAAGGAACAATAGTTCTCATGCACTTCTAACAACGCGAACAAAATGTTTTGCAAAATTTTTGACTTCTTTTTAGTCCACGGGCTACGATCATTTTTTTGTGTTAGGTTATCATATGGATAGGAGAACCCGTTTATTTAGCTTTAATATTCTTTTTTAAAAGTCTCGATACGATCTTTGGGCGCGGAGGTATCCGATTTTAAATGAAAAAGGATCCCTTTGTCATCGACCACGGATATCTTGTTAATCAGCCATCGCACAGAGAATGTAAGGGTATTTCTGAAAACTGGAATAAAGCTCCGATAAAATTTGACTGGAATCTTTGAATAATTTTTTTGTCTACTTAATGATTTTAAAAAAAATTAAAAACGTAACTTCTCTTGTTTTGGAAAACCTACCAAATTTTTGGAACTGCTAATGAGAAGGTTAACGTTTTCAGGTTTTATTTATTCTTCAATTTCGATCATTCAATCAATCCATTGGACGGTTTCTCCGGACCGATAGGTCGAAATTTGAAAGAAATCAAAGGAGCAAAATTTTTGTATTCTGAGTGAAGATGGAGGAATCATTTTTCTTCTTTGTTGTTTTGAAAAAAGCAATTGGAAAAGTTGTATTTCAGTTTTCGAAAGTGGTCGATGATGAAATGATCCTTTTTCATTCAAAGTCAGATATCTCCGCGCCAAAAAATCGTATCGAGATTTTAAAAACAAAATAGACGGGCCATTCGGTTCATATAATGAACCCGTTGACTAAAAAGAACAAGTCAAAAATGTTGACAAAAACGGTTCTTGCACTTTCTGTAACAATTGGGTTGCTCCTAAAATTTTATCTAAAAATCTTGAAAACAAGGATCTTAAGGCTTTAAAATGCTTTTTTTGAATGCTAGATAACGACGATTTTTTACCGAAATACTGCTTCTTAAAAACCACCGACTATTTTTTTCTAGCTCCCCAATTTTTTTGGTAGTGTATTTCTGTCAAACCTTTTACCAACATGTCACGCTATAGGCTTTATGAAATCGCAGTATTATAGGTTTTTTAATATACAACCTGAACGTTGCGTTAACACACAGTGTATTTTTATACAGAAGCCAAAATGTGGAAAAATCCCCAAATTTGTGTATTATCTATTGACGTTTTTATGACGAAAATATATCTTCGAACTTTCTACATATTTTTTCAAGATTTGGTGCTTTATACCTATACTCTTTGTAGCGACCATTCATTTTGCTTTCTCTACACCTGTCTTGACAAGAACGTCATCTTCCTTCTCTACTAGTACCGTTCGCGTTGTAAGTTTGCAATTGTCGAATATCACAAAAAAATAACAACGAAACTATCTCACATGCAACCTTTCCGCAAATCCGCTGCAGCGATCTTTATCAGATTATCCACAGAGCTTTAGATACGAACTTGGATAATTAGGAAATAGGTGATGATCTAATAAACATGATAACCACACTGGTTACACGTATCCTAGTGAAAGCTCGCCTAATTAACGCGCCTATAAAGAGGAGTTTTATCGGCGATAACAATTGGAATTGGGTCATCCCTAATTGCAGATGCAATTACACCGGTGCAAATGAGCAGTTTATCAGCTTTTAGGGCGACCAGCTACCTCAATTGAAACAAAACAATGTTTAGAAGTGTAACATGCGACCGAACTGATAAATAATTTAGTTTTCACTATAAATCAGTGGTTGTAAGTGTAAATTTTCCACCAGAAATCAGATTGCAATTAAGTACTAAAGGGCATATTCAGGTTACGAGAATAGACCAGTTGAACTTGACCGCCCCACGGTGGTTCATTTATACGAAAACCTGGTAATCATTGAAGTAATGATAGTATAAAAACATGGTTTATTAGCAAATCGAGCTAAAAAATATAAATAATTGTCAAGTGAGTGCGTTACTGCAATGGAAAGTTCGATAATCAAGAACGATTAGTGAATTTGGAAAAAATCAATATAAAGATTAAGGTAACAAAAAAAGTTTATTTATAGTAAAAAATTGTGGGGCGCTTGGTATTGAACGTTAAAATTATTGTTTTAGTAGGTATTTATAAAATTTAAGTATTATGAAAATATAGTTTTCTGGTAATAATGCAAGTAAAATTATACTACAGGATAAAAAACACGATTTATTCGCAAATCGAACTAAAAAATTGAAATAATTTCCAAGTGAGGAAAGTTCAACGAATGAATTTGGAATAAAATCAATATAAAAATTGAGATAAGGAGCGATTGACATCGAATGTTATAATTATTGTTTTAGTTGCTATTTACAAAAGAGGAGTATTATGAAAATATGGTTTCTTGGCTTCAAAATTATCAGACGAAATGTTTTTCAGTCACAAAAGTAGCCACTAAAATGGTATAGTTATCCAGATTTTGTCCGCATTTCCAAACCATTTGACCTTCGATCATCTTAAACAATCATGTATTCGTAATTTTACTGTTATACATGGATAACATTGACCGTACTATACTAAAAATGCATACTTAACTATTATTAAAGCAGGTTTAATAGTCAGGTGTAATTATCGGTAATGTAGAATGTAAAAATAAAAGCCTTTCTCTATAATATACAGCTTTGATTACATTCTTCAGATAAGCCCTCACACAATGTGTTCACGAGTAAAATGTGTTTGATGTACAGTATTTCATTTCTTTAGCTTCATATTTATTAGATAATTAACAAAAAATTACTGATGGCAGGTATGCGGGATTCTGATATTTTCGTTTTTTGTGAACTCAATTTGCTAAGCTGGGAATAGATGGAAACTCGTTCACATTTCGATGTCCCAGATTGATTTTAAAAACACACTATGCCAAATTCATCTTCCTAACGGATATGCTTCTATCCAATAAGCTTTCTTTTTTGCAGTTGCTGTAATCTCCAAAATCATATGGTAACTATATACGTACACACGTTTATTGCTACTGATCTTGTTTATTTTTGCTTTGCGGTTTCTATGCCTTTGTGTATTTATTTGGCAAATGTTTGAAACTAAACTTTTCCATTTCATTGTTTTACCAACACTTCAAATTTAGAACTATCGCGTTTCATATTTATGTGGATATTTAGCAGAATACAGCTGTAATGTGCTTTCATTGATCATAGCCTTATCATTGCTATAATACCAAATTATATGGCTGATTGGTCATATGATCACGTGTTGTGAAACATCATCTATTAACGTATTCCACCAGAAGACTCCAACCCAGTGTCTACTATTACTTTGCCATGCTTTTTTTATAAATGAGAGGAAATGGTGGTTTTCCTCTTTTTTGTTGCTTTTTCAATTAACTGATTAATGAATTAATAAAACACAATAAAAGTCAATGCAAGAAAGCTACCAAGTGCCGTGCAGATTTAGGCCCTAGCTCAATAAACCGGAGAGTAGGGGAGTTAAGAGCGCCAGTGACTCAAGACGGATTAAACCACAAATCGCCGAGATGTTAGTCGAGACTTGTATTGCTTGACCACGACACAAAGAAAAGACTCAGGAGTAATGCTGAAACCTAATTAACTGTATACAGAGAGCCAAATAAAACAAAATTATTAAAAAAAGAATTACAATATATCATTAAAACAAGCAGCACATATGCTCCACGACTGGAGTGCAAGTTAAAAAACTACCTGACAATAAAATCATTAGACCGCGATAATTAATACTGCAAAACGTTTACCATCGTACACGTACGAAGGCTTTACACATATAGGCTTTTTCAAATATTTTAACGCCTAAACCTAAACTTATCTAGACAGTGATCTTCTTCCAGTTATGGCTCCAGCACAGCTGAGACGTCCACGCCCACTTCAAAAATCAATGGCCAGTAGTGAGCAGTGACATGAGGAACGTCACAAGCTAGGGGCTGCTTGCCTCGTTTTCCAAAATTTACGATATAAAAAAGCCCCTAGAGAGAGAGAAAGACTTCTTAAGAATATTCTCTATACTCTCTGTCTGAGACAAAAATACACACATAAAACACTCAAAACTTGAAGAAAAATCCGTCTATATCCCCTTTCGCAAGAAAAGTAACCCAAAGGTGAGAAAAGATAAAAATTGACCAAAGTGACTTACTCTGAGAAGGTTATCCCTTGTTCTAGAGTTATGATAGCTCAAAAATCAAAATCATAATCAATATGTTGTAGTGAGCCCAAAAGTCGGTGACATGTAGCACTGCTCTAATTTTGAATACGTAAAATGCAAAACAAAATCAAGAACTCTCTAAGAATTTCAGTCAGCAGTAATCCATATATTAATATATATAAGAAACCAAATTAAAATGATATTTTACCTGTTCACATCATGGTTTTTTGTCAAGAGGAAGCGATGGCTGCCAACAATATCGGCTGCGCAATAGCTACAAGACAGCTACAAAACTAAGCTGGAGGAGTGTGAATGATGGTTCTCCGTAATACCTTTCCACTAAAAGGAAGCAGATATTGAACAAACTTCTTTAGCACATGCATTATTCGACGTGGTCCGACGGTATACAAAAGAGAACTTACGCTGAAGGTTAAAATCCCATTAGAAAATGGTGCCCGAACTAACACAACTAAACGTAAGGTACAAAACAAAAGGGTACTACTCCATAAGCTGGTGTTTGGGGCGTTACTATCCCAAAACCTGGAAGTTAACAAAACAATGCCCACAGACGACCAAAACCACAGCAGAAAGGAAAAGAAAATAGCAGTGGACCGTCTGAGCGCGCAACCCCCTAAAACAAGGAATCTTGATAGTAAATCAAATACTCATATAGGGCTAGTACGTGTAGAAATCACAAGGTGGCGCGCTGGTTGCCAATGGGCACACTATAGGCAGAACCAAGTCTCTACCATGGACCAACAGAATTTTATGAGGAAATTTCTGAGATAGTCGTAAATAATACTTACTATAAGATTAGTGTCCAAAATATTTTAACACAGCTGAGTTGCTGACAAAGAAAGATATAATACGTGTGAATATACATACATACAATATGACTACACTCAATAAACTATGAAATTTACCATCATTGAAAAGGGTTTCGCCCAGCAATCGGTACTCTCAATAAAGAGAAATTCAAATTACTGGTAAGTAATCAATATACCTAGTAAAAAAAAGGTTACGTGATTTTGGAACCTGACAATTTTATCTGCCAGCCTTGCCTTTTCTCGGGCTGTTATCGCAGATTTCAGATCATTTATCATTGAGAAATTCCGAGAAAATGACATCTTGTGTGTTGAAAGGTGAGCTATGCTTCGAAATTATCGTTAAAATAAAAAATTGGTCTGTTTTTATTGTCCTCAAGAACAGTAGTCCGATTCCACTTCGCAGCTTAGGAATAAGCATGTTCTTGGAGAATTAACTAAGTGACATATAAATCAGAACACCCAGTTTAAATGGTTTTATTTTAATAAAATTTTCTATAAGTGCTTAATGAAGCATAATAAGTAAATGATAAAAATTTCAAAATGATTGCACTGCTTTAAAGCCCTTTGACCTTTAATGATGTGTGGATGCACCCTGATGTGCTAACGCATTCTCCAACGCGCCTAGGCATGCTTCTGATCAGGTGGTCAATGTCCTCCTGTCGTATCTCATTCCAGGCAACCACCAACTCCTCTGGAAGTGCTTCTAGAGTCTGAGGAGGACGTTGCAAATTGAGCAATCTCCTACCCATCATATCCCACACGTGCTCAATTGGGGATAAGTCGGGAGATCTTGGTGGCCATGGTAACAATGTGACATCATTATGTTGGAAGAAGTCTATTGTGACGCTTGCAACATGTGGTCGGGCATTATCTTGTTGGAAAGTTGGATCCACCAGGGTGTCAAGATAGGGTAAAAGATGGGGTTCTAGAACTCCGTGGATATAACGCTGCGCGTTCATGTTACCTCTGATGAAGATTAAAGGTGACCTGGAACCATAAGCTATAGCACCCCAAACCGTAACTCCGACAGTGTGATGAACATGTCTTTCAACAAAAAACTGTGGATTCCTCCTTTCACCACGTCGCCTTCTAACCCTGACACGACCATCGTGCATGCCTAAACAAAATCGAGACTCGTCACTAAAGACAATACTATTCCATTCCTGATCCCAGAGTAACCGTTGTCTGCACCACTCAAGGCGATTACGTCGGCGTTCTCGAGTTGAACGTTGATTCTTTACTGCGGCTGAAATATTTATTTTTAGAGCGTTAGTGAATTAAAAAAAAGCAGTATAAAAACCGGAATGTCCAACTGATAAGGCTGAAAATTTTGTCACTTGTTATTTACAGTAAGATAAATACATTCACCAACTTTTATTAAAATAAAACCATTTAAACTGGGTGTTCGAATTTATATGTCACTTAGTATATATTAAACTTTGATTATCATCTATTCTCATCAGAAATATTCCATTCCGTATCCGAAATTGATATCCATATCCATATAAACAGGCTCAGAATGATTCTCTGTCATAGACTTTTATTTTTACCATGGACCTCAACGTTAAAGCTCATTCATTTCGACAGCTAATGCAGCTGCTTGACTAGCCGCGAATTCATTAGTAATGCCACAACCATGCGAGACGAGACTTTTTTTTCTTAGAGGAGATCAAATTACTTTCGAGATTAATTAGCTTGTTTGTCAAATGCGCCGGCGACTTTTTCTTTTTGCAGTGGGAGGACGGACGGACAGACAGACGCATGTGTGCCATTTTTTCCAGGATCGCTCAGACTTTGGGGTCTTCGGCTAGGCGGCGATATGATCTTTTTGAAAAAAGGAGTCGGTTGCTAACTATCTTAACAGCGGCCTTATTTTTGGACATATGCATTAACTACATTACCATTGGCGGACGAAATATTGATGAAGCTATCGATTCATCATTAATTTTTTGCTTTTGTGACAAGTCAGGTACTGTTTTGTCTAACTCATCTCACGTCAGCTTTCCAGTATTGTAATTTCAGCTTTCAATAAATCGTCAAGTGCGTCATTTTCAAACAAAAGAATGTTCTGCATGTATTAGTTCCTTGAACATACCTTCAAATACGAGTTTATTTGTATTGTATCGTATTGAGATCAGTGATACTTTAATCTTGCTCCACAGTTCCATTCTATTTTGATTTGATGTACACGTAACTAGCAGATCCTTTTTCAATCGTCCTTTGTCACAAATATACTTAGTAGGGACTTTGATAATTTTTTCGAAACTTCCTAGTCTTGATTAGATTTTGGTTTTCGTTCTATTAATTGAATATCTAGTCTACCATACCTGTCGCGGAAAAGAAGAAGAGCGAATATCTGCTTAGAGCAAGTTGTATTTATGCCAGGAAGGAACTGTTGCTACCATGTATTATCCTTAACATTGTTTATTCAAATTAAATTGAAAGTGGGTTCCAAAATGCGGCTCATAACCGACCCCAGCTAAAACAGGGGTCATGTGCTACCATCTAAATAACCGTGAAACAACTCCACGTAGATTTTGAAGAAATTTCTTTGAAGCACGATTAAGACTCAGAATAACTCATGACACTTACATTCAAACAACACTTGCTCAAGACAGCAGCGAAGGTTAAGTCCTGAAATATCATACTTAAGCTGTCCAGCTCATCCTCGATTTACTATGCCGCCCAGTAGTGTGCCTCAGTTTGTCAGATTCCAGCGTCTGCTCCTTTCAAATAGGAACGAGGTGACTAAGCAGTTAAATTTAGTGGTACTTCGTCTATTGAAGTTTTCTATCTGTATAGCATCCATTGTTGAATATTATTTATTTCTGTATGGTGCTCTTAACATCTTTGTATATATTGTTCTGTTCTTTTAACAAATAAGTCTATTTGGTATATTTGTACTTTGGCGAAATTTACTTTTCCCATCTTCTGACCCTGAACAACTGGGATATGACCTAACTTTTGCTGGAGCCTTGACGTCAAAAACTTACATTTGACAGATGATCCCGGAATCAAACAGAGCTGATAATATAGTTGTGGTAGATATTCTTATAGCTTCACATGCATAATGAGTTTCTTCCAGTGCCAGCACTGAGTGCTGTCTCAGCTGGTGTTAGACAGAAGCTACCTTATCTTTACTTTCTTTCATCACCCCACACGTTCTTATCCAATTAGGGCGCTACCGAATCGAGGATGTGCGACAGATAACTTTTCAACTGAGCGCTTGGTGTCTATGCGCGGTATGTGATTTACATTCAGTGTAGCTAACGAGAGAAGCGTTTCGTTACTCTGATGGGTTTTTACTTAATTAACGAATTTTTGGGATACCAGGGAGGGGCAACCAAATGGTCGTTTGTTTTAGGAAAATCGCCAGGAAATGGATGACCGAGTATTCGAGGAATTGTGCCGGATGTCTGTGGGGTGTGGAATACGTGGATGCTGTCCTGGAGGAAACATCTGTTTTGGGAGACGGACCAGTGATTGATTCCTGATAAGTATGTAGGAGAGTAAACCGAGTTGATGACGGCCTCGCGGTCTATTACGAAGTCGTTCAGTATGTTTTGTGGTTATATAGGCAGATGTTTCCCAAAGGTCAGTCCTGTGACCTTTTCTGTGAGAAAATATCATAAATATGCTGTTGAGACTGACATTTTGGATAGTCCTAGAAACAATGGGATGAAGTATTGGAACGGTATATACAGCTCATTCAATAATGGTCTTATATTAAACACAGATAAGAACCAATTAAGTTGGGTATTACCGTTGGTTGTCGTTTGACCTGGAAGCCATATGTTGTATCGCCGTGTGACAAAGTGAGAGTTTTTCTTCTTCAAAAATGTTATTGGAATCATTGCAAATTTTAGCTGGCATGTAAGAAACTGTTTTTTGAGAATGTTAACAGTAGAACAGTTAGGCACTGTCAATTTATGTGAATAAAAATGAATTAAAACGGTTTACTAATGTGGAATACAATTATCAAACTCGACAAAAACATTTGCTGATATCCGCACCCCAACATCATGCTGCAGCATATGAGACATCTTGTAGTTACAGGGGTTGTAAATTTTTTGATTTGCTATAGCCTCTGGGTATTTAACAATGAAATAACTGTATTACTATCTCCAGATACCCAATTGTAACACAATCTCATAAAGGATTATGTGAAAAAATGTGGAAGTTCACCTAGATTCACGCATGCGTTCTGGTCTCCTCCAATAGCCAGATTTTTAGAAATAACCTTACTTTATTTCTTTGAATTGGAGAAATTTTAGCTCACTAATGCCAAACTTAATTACTAACGGTACCTCAAATGCGTGGAAATTGCTGAGTCAATCTAATTTGCTCAATTTTTTTAGAATGCCGGAAAAGGAGCAGAGCCACATATTTCTATCATTTGTGGTGGGCAGAATTCTGTGAAAGGTAACCAAGGATGATAATAATATTATTTATGCGACAATTATGATACAAGCTCTGCAAGAACTCAAAAATCAACGTCTAGATATACGTTACATCCCTATCCCCCAAATAAGATCAGATCATGTCAACTGTTTGCTAACGTTTCGGTCATTAAATGTATCGTCATTGCCATTTTTTGACTTGTACTTTAAAAACGACCGTGAGGGTGATCGAAATATTAAGCAAACAGTTAAGCCAATTTCAGGATAAGTCTTAGATGTTACATGTAGACTTCATTTGTATATATATATATAAATAGACTTCATTTCTCCTATTATTCTCATGCTATGAGTCAGAAAGGCTATTCAAATTGTCTACATCCGTAACTTGAAGGACTTGGGGCCATGAGGCACTTAACCCACACTTAAATAAAACACAATCCCAACTTAGATATCTGTCCGAAGTTTATTTTTTTGACAAGTCGCTGGTGTTTCTAAACAACTACGATATCTCACACATTTTTACACTAGGGGTGGATTTCACCATTTGACAAACCATTATTCTGCACCAATAGGGTACGTCCGTCAAATATACCCAAGTAGTCAAAACAGACCACTGTAAAATATGAAGTCACAGCTTGCCATTGAAATGTTTTCAGTTTATTAAATATCATGAAATTATATAAAACGAGCCAAAATTAAAAAAAAAAAATGCTGGATGGCTGAGTAAAATCCATTTTTTTCAGTTTAGCTGAAGGTTTCTCCATATTTATTGCAACTTTTGTAATCCATATGTGATTATACTAACTCAACATCACATACTGGGTGTTGATAGTTTATCCTAACTTTGCAAACTTGCACTTCCTTATTCTTACATGAAAAGCCTTTTCATTCAAATTTTTGTTAGATGTTGCGTTTCAACACATTCATACACTTCTTTCCAATTCCTCAACAACATTTTGACCCCACTGGTCCGAAACTGTTCAAGATTTCATTCATACATTCAATTGAAGTTGCAGTTTTCTTATTTTGATTTCAGTGTATCAGACGCACCATCGGTGATGGTACACTGTTACACTCAACATAACCACGTATTTCGGGGTTAGTGCAGATTTAACTGTTCACGACAGTGTAATATGTAATTCTGCATAAGAAAGATCTTGCAGGGAGCACTTTTTATTCCGAAAATACATTTTTCAGAAATAACACAACAAGCTCAAAACAACAAGTGACAAGTGACCACAAAACATAGACTACAATAACGTTGGAAAATAGACCAAAGAAGAATTGACATTTGAAATTAGTGTCTCACAATGTTAGTGACGGGAGGATACATTTGCAATCAGTGGAATGCATTGGAACGGTTAAAAGATAAGAATTGAATCGATTTTACGTTATCTCGACTGACAGACTGGAATATCTGGTCTGTTTCGGTACATATATTTCTTGTGGTACTGTTGCATAAAGTAGTTTGTTCACGAACCAGTTGCTAAAACTGAATGCAACTTAATGCAAAGAACTAGAAAGCACATCACTATTTCAAGTAATCCAAGGAGGAACAAATTGTCATTTCATCGCACTAGTGATGGGAGAATCGAAAGCCTGAGATTCGCTGTTTTCTTCTGATGAAATTAGCGCAGTTTTTGTGTTTAAAATAAAATACTCTACCTTAGTTAAGACCTTTGATCCTGAAGCTGCTCCCAAAACAACATTAAACAACTCTCACGTCGTGTCGCGTGCAGTAATCTGTCAATGAAGCATATTTTTTAGTTTCTTTGTCCTTTTCCGTGTTCCTATGATGAATCATCGAAAAGAATAATAGTAAACCACGAGCAAATAGTACGGCTGCATTCAAAGATGGAAATCGAGGCAGACAGTAGACAACACCAGCCCGAGTTGCTTCAAGTTCTGAATGTTCCTACACTGAGCGAATCACTAGTTCAAAATGCGCACCAAAAAAACATAAATATATAAATTGGTTCTGTTATAAGGATTTGGAATATGTACCAGTCCAACACTGGCTTCACTGGAAGAAAACGCGATTGAATAGCTTGGTAATATGTAACAGTTTAGACCACACAAGGATGATTTCAAGTTGCCTCACAAATGTCAGAGAGTTTCCATTTAAACCTGATTTCGACAGATGTTTCATGCGTGTCAGATGGAATTCTTATTTGACTATTCCTTAGTTCCTTCTGGTACCTAAGAAAAATAACTTTTCCCACTTGCAGTGAGTTGAGACATTCAGTTATTTTCGTGGACCGATCAGTATCAGTATCCTAGTTGCGACTGAGTCACGTGACATCTGGACAAAACAACACTGAGGCCAGACTTAGCGATTTTCTGTATTTTTTCTCCACTTGTCCGCTGGCAATTTCCAGCATTTTTGGCTACATTGGTAATTCCATTAAAGTTCGCCTTGTTTATACACTTAACACGTTAAGCGCCAAGCAAAATGTTAGAATAATGTCCATCAGGCCAAAGAGCGCCAAAGTCATGTTTCCAACAAATAATGTGTCTAATCTACCGGCTACGTCAAAAGCTGACACAAGACGGGAACGACATGTACTGAAAAAAGAAAGACGGAAACCACATTAAGTCAGACGCTATTGTAAAGGGTGTTATAATAAAAAAATTAGGGGTGAAATACCAAAAAATAAAATTCCAAAAGTTGCTATTGTGACAGTTGTGAAGGAAATCCCCAGTTCTGCGTTGACTGTTCCAGAACAGGTCATAAATAAATGAAATTATCTTATATTTTGTATCTCTATATCATAACTTATTTTGTGTATATGCGTTTTTACTGGAATCTTGTTTGTTTTTGTCAAAGTTGTTGTTTAGATTTAGTAAGAAATAAATGATGCGAATCAAAAAAAAATTAATAACTATTTAAAACAGAAATACACCAAAAAGATGGCATATGAGTATAATCTATACAAGCCACAGCAGTCCATATCTAACTCTAAAATGAATGTGAATATGGACTTCTGGCTGGAGTCACCGTGGAAATAAATTAGATACAAAGCGGTCCATACGGACCGCCGTGGCGTGATAGGCCCTTTGTCAAGCGGTCCAATGGGACCGCCATGGCGTTTAACGTGTTAAAGCCTTTTCAAGTGCCGAACTCAACTAGTGATTATGCAGCACTATCTCCCCAGCCAGCATACAATGGAAGTAGGAAGCTTCCTCTGTAGTCATTTCTTTTGTACCGAAGCAGCAGGGTCTGTATGGCAGGCACATCGTGCGGCAGCATCGTGGAAGAGAACCCTGAGGAGCAACGCCCGTTGGTGTAGCGGTAGAAGACAACTTGATCGCCGACGGCCGCCGGTGTGGAAGAGTCCGGAGACTGTTTGTCAGAGAAGAGTCATCGATCAGTCGGACAGCCCTTCTCTGGACAACATCGAGCATAGATAATATAGTCGGGGCGGCGGCACCACAAACGTGTGAGCAATACTCGAGGCTAGGCCTTTTCTAGACCTTGTATAGAGTGAGAAGGTCATGCGGAAGTACTTCTTAGCCCGAAACTAATAGCCTAGCTTTTTCCCAGCAGCTGCCGCTACTGACAAGATGTGTTCGTGCTAGGCAGCAGCGGTGGCCGCAGTAGTAGACTCTTCGGTCTCCTGATCAGTCGCCGTGCGCTGTGCGGGTTCGAGTCCCGTCCCAGGAGAAATTTTTCTCTTGGCTATGGATATTGTGATTGTCCGTAGGTGGTAGATGGTCTCTGACTGTCGAACGCGGAGGTACCACCCGGCGCTTCTCGTAGGCGGAGCCAGAATGTGTGCATGTTGCATGCACACGTGTTCCCTCGCCAGAGTCCGTGTGGCGTTCCCCCCTTTCCCATGTATCCCTCATAGCCCCACGGTACCCCCAAAAAAAAAAGATCAAGTCCTCGGTGATCTGGACTCACGACTTATGCACCTCTCATCAGCTTACTTATAACAGAAAGCAGAGCTATACGCCTGTAGTTGTAAGGGTCGGTTTCAGATGCTTTTTTGAGATGGGTTGGACATGAGCAAATTTACAGTTTTCTGGAATCATAAGATATCTGGAAGAGACGCGAAAGAACTGGAGCAAGCTCCGCTGCACACCTCTTCAGTACAATCAAGTCCGAACCAGAAGCTTTGTTGGGGGCGTCCATGGTGGAGCTGGCAGCAAAGATCTTGGCAAGCACTTCAGCCTTGGCCTTTAAGTCAGTTACAATCGTTCCATCCTGACACGTAAGTGTGGAAGGCTACTGTGTGACAAGTTCTTTTCAATCTGTATGGCCAGCATCCGGAAAGACGGACTGCCATTTGGCTGCGACATTACCTTGCCAAATCAGACATGTCTTTCATCATTTTCAAAGAAATTGTATAAAATCTTCAAATTTGTGAAGTTAGCGCGTTTCACTTCATACGTTGTTACCAGACATGCCCAAATCATCAGTTGCTGCCGTGATATTCATCCCGACCACTGCATCCCCACGGCTAGGCGACCTGTATGTTAAATTTGTATTGATAGGGCAGCGGCTTATGCTATAAATCATATGTTACAGTTTTTGTGCACTGACTGCAGCGGTTAGGTGATACCAACAATATTTTCATAAATAGGAGATCTTTCCCATTCCGGATCGAACAATCCACCAAAGATGCTTATAATCATGATACCTGTAAATGTTCATGAAAAATCCGCTGTATGTAGGTATATATAATAGCTTTCTTATATTGGTTCATCAATTTGATGATACAACACATTTGCCAAAGATGATCATTATCAGGATAGTAAACTAAAGTAAGGTCCACTGTATGTAAGAATTTTCAGATACTTCATTTGCAATTTGACAACAGACCATGATGGTGTTCACACTTTTCAAATATTCTTCAAGAACTGTTATCAATCTAGCTCCAACTATCATAAGTACTATGTGTGTGTCCATGCTTTAAATTCAAAACCTGCAAATGTAAAATATTCATGTCGCACCCTCCACCACGGGACCTGATCGTCGCTTGGCAACCCTGCGAGTGACAAATAGCTATCCCCGCCAGTCAAAAAGACAGTCAAACAAACATTACAAGTTTTTATGATTGTTGGACTTAAAAGACATTATTTGTGAGACTTTTCTCATAATTTTTTGACTATGTCCATAGTAATTGCATTACGCATCAGGGAGATCTAGGGATTGATACGTCTTACACATATTATGTGTGTTTTAGGATGGAGAGGACATAATGTTTTTATTACTTTGAACAAATTCATTAACCCATAAATTAATAAACGATTGCTATTATGATGTAAAGGAAGATGAGGAATTGGATAGAATGTATTTTATATTCTATTTTCTTGCAAAATACAGACAAATCCACACTATTCAACAGGTATGTAATGATAACAGTATATTGAACTTGAATTCGAGATTGCCATGCATTAACAAACGTCCAAGTCTGCTGCCAAATTTAACAGCTAGACAATCGACGTATTGTTGGAATCAAAAAGTGGTCTTGTTTATAACACAGTCGAATTTTCACGATTTTATTCAATATTTTAATAGAAATCACTGATATTCAGAGACCTTTGACAGCTTCTGTCAATTTGCACTTCGATAAGGTATTTTCCCATTGGTCCATAATATTAATTTTGGTGAAATTGGGTCTAAGAGAGCTATAGTTCGCGTACGGAAATCAGTCGACGGCGGAAACAAAGGACACTAGAAAACTCAGGTGAATAAATAAATTTGCGGCTTACGACTTTACTGCCGT
The DNA here is from genome assembly GCA_963669975.1 of Acanthoscelides obtectus. Classification (NCBI taxonomy): domain Eukaryota; kingdom Metazoa; phylum Arthropoda; class Insecta; order Coleoptera; family Chrysomelidae; genus Acanthoscelides; species Acanthoscelides obtectus. The sequence continues at coordinate 705,758 of CAVLJG010000454.1, forward strand.
TATAGATGTGGATTATGCTTTTGTAACTCGGGATAACTATTGTTTTTATTAGTTCCACAATACCACTAGATAATTATTACAGATCATCTATTTGTAAGAATATATCTTATCCTTATTGAGAACGACCATCGGAGACCACAAATAATGTTAATACGTGTCAGTAGTATCTAATTTTGTGATGTATTGCTTATGCACTAGTTGACAATAAATTTATTTGTGTGGCTTGTGACATTCTTCAGTCTTCAGGAGCATTCATAATTTATCGAAATAGATGTCGCATCTGACACAGTCCTAATGGAAAAGAACAACTTTTACAGATTTGGCTGCATATCCCAGAAAAAATAACCGTAACGTAGATAAAGGATGCATCAAGTCTAATAAAGTGTAACAATAAAAACTTAAATATTATAGGTATATGAAACAAACAATTTTTAAATCACCCTTGGTGTATAACTTTTTTTTAAAAGTTAAGCAATATGTAATGTCAGGTTTTACGTATAACTTATAACTTTAGATGTCTCTAGGTACCGTATTGCCCAAAGCCCTTCAGTTATTGGACCGTCTCCATACCGTTCGTTCACTAAATGGCTTCAATAACAAAAACTATCTCCGTGCACCTTTTTAGTCCGAATAAAACACCTCATTAGCCTCTAATGTCGGAATAACTCTCGACCAATTGCAGCAGGTGCTCGCTCTGAAATGCAAATTGGCCTTCGTCGCCATATTTTTGTCAATTAATCGGATGTGCTCTAATTTCATTTGTTCAACCCTACTTGAATTGGTAATTCCACCTGAGAACGAACGTGGCTTGGGGAATTTGAGACTTATGGAAGAACGTTTGCTAAATGGAGAGGAATAGTCCGAGGGAGTGACGTATAGCAGTTGTCACATACAAGAGCATTTTGTTATTACTTAAAATAACATCAAAAGTATAAAGGATTATAATATCATGCTGAATGTGATGCTGCCATGTACTTCTTCATGGGGTTCAGGGGTTATTGATAAATAACAAAAGATCTGCACCATCATTTGACAAAATACGACATATGGCATAGAACGCCTTGATGTTTATTTTGACAAAACTCTCAACAAGTAGATGTTATTTCCCTAACGACACACTGTTATAAAATATGGCGGTTAAAATTATTTGCCGATCGAGATTTTGTTAATGTGCTAAACTGGCGGACAGTTGATTTGCAACATGGAAAATTTTACCCCAATTCAAATCTCGATATTTTTGGAGCGGAGAGAGATATCGAGTTGTGCTATTCGGCAGGTTCTTGAACGACTCTTTGACAACACGCGTATGGTTCGATTGATATATTTCTTTTATTTGTCCACTTATACAGGGTAAGCGAAGGAAGTCATGTTTTTTAGCAAAGTTTGGGGCTTTCACATTCTCAATTTTTCGTATTGGAGATCTTCCTATGAATCTTTTTGATCTTTGGACTATGCTAAAAACCGTGATATCTCAAGTTGGCTATAACTCAAATTATTGAATTTTTAACGTCACGCAATAAATGTATTTCGGCTCGACGTATTTTTTTATTACCTTCTCCATGCAAATAGGACGTTTCTCCGGTTTCGACCTCAAACCTCAAACATGCAATTGCTAAGTAACAATAATATTGACTGTAGACATGTTAGTATAATTTTATGTACTCAAAAATTCCTCATTTTTTTTTCAAAAACAACGAGAGAATTGTATAAGATTATTGGTGAATGACGTAGCTGTAATTTATAATGTTGATCGGTCGTCAACATACCGTTCAAGGCGTAGATATCGGGATACCGGGTAAACGTCCTACTTGCATGGAAAAGGTAATAAAAAAAATTGTTTCCCGAGAATTTATTAATAACTTTCTGGAAAGTATGCCACGAGGATGCCAGGTTGTGGTCGATCTGTGGGGTGGCCCTACAAGGTAGTAACAATATTATTTAAAATAACTGTTGCTGTTTTGCAAAAAGTTTGTTTTTATCATAAATAAATAATTTAGGTATTCAACTGATCTTCAAATTTTGAATGAGAAAGATAAAAAATTCCAGATAAACAAGAATGCCAGCATCGTAGCATTTCGAAAAATAACAATTTATAAGTTATTAGCACTTCTTACCAAACTGAAAAGTGCTTTTGGTGTTATGCCATTGGAATGAGATTAGTAACTTGGATTTAGTCAATAAGCTGTTTAAGTGCATAGCAAAATTTATAAATTCGGTTTAAATTACATAAGGTCAAAGTAGCAAACTTTTACTTACTCTCACACCAAAGGGCATAACGTCATGCTGACCATATAAAAGAGATAAATACGGTAGAAAGGATGAAGTGTGGAGGTATTTATGGAATTTGTAAAAAAAATATATTTATATAAGAACCGTTTGACTCAGTAGAGGAATGTTTCAATCAAGTTTTTTGTTTTGACTTTTATAGTTTGTACCTGCTATGTAGAGTAATCTTGTTTGTGTTATACAATGTATGTCTATTTTTTGACTATATTTCTAGACTACCCTGAAACAAACATTATTTATTTAACACCTAAAAACAAACCGAAAATAGATAAAGCTGATTGAATTTTGCAGCATATGTCGTGTGTTCAGAACATCCAAAGAGCACATTGACCAGGGCTAAAAAACGATTTTTGGAATTTGTTTAAAAAAGTTTGTTCAGAAAGATTGTAACTAAAATTTGAAGATTCAATAACAGCAACCCCTTGTTAATAGGACTATGCAAAAAATCCGTATCAGACTATTTTTCTCATCAGATGGGAAGATATTACTCGCACTATGCGGACATATAGCCTTCCGTCTTGCTTGATGACAAAATGTTGGATACCAGAAACACCACATCTTGCATGGCGACTTGCCTGACAAGCAAGTCATATGATTTGCATGACAAACAAGATGTACGATTTGCATAGTCTACAAGGCATAGATACATCTAATTCACGTCGCAAAAAATATCTACGGTTACGTGACTCAGAAAAGAAAACATACTGGCGGTCTAATTTCGTAATACTACATAGAATCCGTGGCTGCTATACCGCCCTAAATTTTTATTTGCGGCTTCTGCAGACATTTCAACGCCCAACTTGATTTCTTTTTTAAGGTCGCCTTACCTGATTCTTCCGCTCACCGTACCGCCCACTCTGACTGACCCGAATTTATCACCAAAAACGCGCCGTAACTCATGGCGTTTCCCCACGCAGTAGAATTATGATAGCCACCCATAACCAGAAACACATTTTTCGTTTCCAAACGGGAATAGCTGCTCATTACTTTAATCCGTTCGGGGATACATCATCGGGAGCTGCTAGACCATGTCATTTGTCACTTTGAACTGGAACTAATCCAGTGGGAACGGTCCCGGATGCGATCTGAATCCTGCTTCACTTACGGCGTTTAAAATGGCGTCGAGGATGCGTACTCTGGATTTATCACAGTTCACCGCGACGGCTACGTATAAGAGGAGCTTAAAGATCGTACCGGCCAGTTCTGGATGTACGAAGTGGGGCACGGTTAGGATTTGATTCCGAAGTAAGTGAGTACTCTGTTTTTCCTCTAAACAAGATAAGTTTGTGTTTTTCACGGTAAGGTCTTTTTGAACAAGGACTCCAGTGGTGCCCTTGGATTGACTTTGAGCCTCACCTTTAAGGCTCTTTCAAGGTCGACACATAATCGGAAAACTTTACGTCCATATATGTATACAAGTATAAGATTAAAGGCACCTCTATTGATGTAAGGTCTAGGTTAGACGTCAACTAGCTTTCAACGGTCATTGGCGTCGACCTTTGTACCCAAATTCATAATTACAAAACGCATTTGATTTTATGAGCCTGACTTCAGTCAATTTTAAACAAGCATTCGTTATTAAAAACCATCAAATTATTACTCAACAGGAAGCGAGGCATTCATCACATACTAGTGGGGACAGAATGGTTAAACAACTTTAATTAATCAATTTCATTTTTACACTGCATAAATTAATAATTTATACGTCCATTTTGATAAAACCTGATTGCCTACACTTTCCACTAAATTTTAGCTGCCCGCTGAAACTTAACTCTTTGCCATGCTGGCCGTAAATAACCGAAATTTTGAATAATTTATTACAGAAAACGAGATTTGGAAATGAGCGATAAGCTTTTCGGTTAACATGTGTCCGTAGACGTTTGGACAATGAAGTGTTGTATGGTACATTAAAAATATATGTTCAAAGTTGTTTTTGAGATAAGAAGATAAGTTGGGACGGTTACGGTATTTATGGATTCGAGAAATAGCGGATACTGGATGCCGACAGAACGAGGAGATTATATTATGTATTCATATGAATATGATAATGGTGTGAGACTGTGGAATTCTGTAGCTAATGAAACTTCATTGAATTATGTCACGATGAGACGAAAACCTCGGATTCGTGAGAAAACTTTTTTCAGTACATTTTTTTCATTATCACGTCTGATACGCCTCAAGGTCGAATGTCCATTTTTTCCAACTGCCGGTTTCGAGCAGTATTCTAAATCCTCTTCATCTGATTATTTTGTGGTGCGCATAGAGATGACTGAAAAACGTTATCATTTTTTTGCCAAAAAGCGCGTTTGTTTTTCATTTACAATTATAAATGTTTCTCTTCGAAAAATCTGCTTCAAAATGAGGTTTCAAGAAAAGCAAAGATTTTTCTAAAGGGAAAAAGTGATAAAAAACAAGTAATCACCCGCTTCACCCTTCCATAAAAGTAGAAAATGCACATATAATTTTAGAGCTGTATTATTGTTTGTTAACAAGTTACGATTGAAGAAAAAATGCATAAAAATGCACAAAAAGTCAATTTTTCGACAAAAAAGAATTATGAACATCGTTTTTTAGTCATCTCTATACATATCATGAAACACTTAGACGAAAAGTACTAAGAATACTACTAAAGGCAGGCTGTTTGAAAAAAGGGACATGCAACGTTAAGTCCATCTATTTTTTAATATCAAACAAGAGGTTACCGGGCAGGAACTGGAGAAAAATTTGGTTAAACAAGACTTTTCGAGAAGACACGTTTTACAAGCACGAGCGCCAAGGCTGAGTTATTAACTGTTATGTAAATAACAATCCTTTAAAGTTAAAGCCCAAAATACTGTTTTAGGGAAGGTTTAAACAGCAGTTTAGATACCTGGTAACCTCACAAAAATTGTTTTCAGCCGAGTTCTTAGGCAGTTTTTGGTTCTTTTCAAGCTTTGAACTCGACCAATTATTATGTTAGTAAGTATGACAGAGAGGGTAGATCTTGAACCTAAATTTTGAACCAGGTTAACAAGTATAAAGCGGCGTATTTCCAAACGGGCAAAGTAATTTTTGAAATTTATGTTCACTTTATTAATGGCTAAATAAAAGCTGTTTATTTTCTTTTATTTATCCACAAACCAAATTGATCGAAGAAACACAAATAAAAGTTTTGTGATTTCTTTAACAAAGTCATACGGAGTTACCTTCTGGCAACCTGCTGATTAATGTAAAGCAGGATCCAGCAATCGTAATTATAAAAATGTAGAGCTGAAAGATGCGAGATGTTTGCTTCGCCAGCATGCTTTGTTGGTTGCAGAATGCCGAGGCAGTATGTAGAGTATACCTCTCAGAAGGTATGACAGAAACAAAATTCCAAGCTGACATCCTATAGGAAATCTACATAAACTTACAGAAAACCTATACAATGCCAAAAAAAACGACATAATCCGACTTTCCAAGATACGTAATATCCCTACGGCTGTCCCTGGAATTTGCTTTTGCTTCATGCCATTGACGTTTCGACCATTTGATGGACCATATTTCGAAGATAAGTATGCAATAACACTTTCAAAATAATAACTATTCTTATTTTCAAAGACTCAAGTCTATGATGCTTCAGTTGTTTAGCAATAGTGGTAATATAACCATGCAAAATACGGTAGACACCACTTGTTTCATCAAGCAGCACTTCGTCATACAGGAATCAGTCACTGTTACTATCGAAAACTAGGTTTTTCCTCCACACATCGTTAACTTTTATATCTCCGTTCACCTGCTAACTGCAAGATAAAATTTAAATTAGTCCATTAACGAAAACGTCAAAACTATTCAAATGCTCTACACAACAGATCACGTCGGACCTGAACCGTTCTAAAGGAGCCTTTAACAGCGCTAAGTGAATTGGAATTCACCATGAAATTACCTCATTGTTCTTGTTTACATTGTGTATACAGTTTTTACACTGAAAGTGTCTCAGCCAGACACTGTTTTACTAATGCTGGACGGCTTCTCGAGGTGGCTTTTTGAAATTTTTGTTTGGGGATATGCTGGGCATGCTGGAAGACCAAGGACGATGAAAATGTTGATGCTAACAAAGTCGGAGTAAGAGAATACAAACATGAAAATCCTAGGGAAAATAATCATTGTTTCTTTGTCGAAGTATAAATATCACGCTTTAATTTCCCACGCCAACTGGCAGAAGTTGGAAATGAAAGGCTGTTTCCTGGAAGTTACAGCTAAACACCGAAGTGCGGTTACAACTAGGTTCAGCCGGTTAGGGGTAAAAGAAAAAAATAACCATTTTTTAATTGCACGTTCAGTTGCATAGTTACGGGCTCCGTATTTAAAATTGCGATTTTTTCAAAGAATCTTTTTGAATTGAACAGTATCACAGAGGAATATGAAACACAGATTTAAAAGAAGAGATTTTCTGTACTTATTGAAAAATTTTATGTAACTCTGAATGCCATCCAAGTTTAAATTGTTTTTATTAGTTTCTTGATTTAACAGTTAATTAGAGGAGAATAGAAAAGGGTTTATTTAGCTTCAAGCTACTTCAAACAATAAAAAATATTATTCACAAAAAATCTGTTTACTTTAAAAAACGGTCGTCACATCAAACCAAAATATTCTTTCCGAAGTCTCTTTTTGAAAATTATAGATAGCATTACTAGATGTTTTTATAATAGTAGGCAGATAACCTGATTACTGATAGTTTTGTATAAAAGTATTAAAATTGCCTCTTGAATGATTTGGTGTATGTCTAAAAAAATCGACGTCTTTAGCGTATCCTTTAGTTAGAAAAGCATTTCAAAAATCTACGCTATCTAAGTTGCTATAACGGCCTAAAATGTTTAAAAGTTTAGAAGAAGCCTTTGATCAAGAAAGTCTACGGGGGAAGGCGTGATAAGTGCATGATACATTGCACAATTGTATCGATTGCTGCAATAGATGGCATAAATTTAGTTTTCTTGTTCCACGTTTAAATTCTAGAAAATTCGATCTTTTTAACTTGCCAACCCCTAGAACATACATCTTAATGTTTTCTCTACCATTTTACTCTATGACGTTTTGTTTGTTTCTTGTTTTCTTATCTGCACTATGATATTTGTAAATGTTTGAACTACCTACTATTGCTTGTATTATGAAATATATTCTTTTTATAGTCCTACTATATAAATGGTTGTTGCTGTTGAGTCGTGTACCAATAAATAAATAAATAAATGAAAATGCTAAAGTTCAGAAATAGTTTAGAAAAAAAAGCTTACGTTTAAAATTTTCTGCTGTCACTGATAAATCACCCCAAAGAACTGTTTTTGATACATGTTAGTTTTCTACCTCAAAAATACAATCGGGGATGCGTGTGATCTGAAATTTATCGACATTAACGTATTCCTTATATCAATGGTACAACACCCGTTGCAGTCTGTAGCAGTGAACCCAAACGATAAGATAAATGACAATCCAATAAAAATCGGTATTACAACAAAAGAGCATCACAATAATTCATCAAATTCATCTATCCGATTAATACGACACAGCACCTATTATTCAGAGTATTTTTATAACTTGTTAGAACGATGTAAACAATGCTATTATTTATAAAACAGGATATCAAGTCGGCTGTTGGTGTATGTCGATAAATTACACGAAAGTGACGTCTAATTAGCGCCCTTATCACCGCCTTTATTTATGTTATTATTAAAATGTCTATTGTTGATCTTCTCTGTTGACCTCCAGGATCAGGGTGAAATGTTGGCTTAATTAAACTGATGTGCTTTATCTGTAGAAGGAATAATAACACCCAAACCGAGGATGGATTGAGCTTTTTGAGGTTTTTTCAGCAAAAAATTGTTCTTTTTAATATGCCCACCATCTATGATTTGTATGAGGAACTGTGAATTCGCTAGAAATATTACGAGACATTTTGCCTTGTTTTCCAATGCAACAGTTACGTGGAATATAGCACTATGCTTTTATAGGTATACTTCGGTATTTCGGCTCTATCTTCACGACTTATTCAGTACAAAAGTCACTCGGCGATCAATAATTAATGTATCTTAATAGATATGTTATCTGTATTTCGAGGTATCCTAGGCAATGAACAGAATAACGTTTAGGTAATGTATGGAATTTTATAAATATTTTTTACATACTTGATCTAGGTAATGTATACAATTCCCACGCATTATATAAAGCACCTGCAGGTCCACCGGCAATATGCAAAATATGTAGATTTTGGTCTGTTGTTTACCTACCCATAAATTGATAGATGAAAAAACACCTTATGCTTTCTTAAAGTCAACTATATTAATATTCACAGTTAAGGTATAAAAATATGTATTCTTAGGTACATAAGGAGCTGCAGCAGTAACTACAGGAAATTCAAAATATAATTAGCATGAACCTTAAATCTATTCTGGCTTGAGTAAAATAGTTTAATTTGCTTGTAATCTGGTGATAAGTATTGACATTTTAGGTAACAAAGTAATCCTGTAAAAAAAACTAAGTCAACTGAAAACCAATTAACTAAAATAAATACCTATGTATTCTTACATAACGAACTGTTCTGACATTTTCAAGTGCATAAAATCCTACTTTCTAGGCAAGAACATACAAAGGGCAAATGCCTTCTGTCATATCTTTTTCTGTTCTCTTTTTTTACATACATTACCGGCCACGCATTTGGTATCGTATAGAATTCCTAGGCCAAGTAATATTGCATACATTACCTGAACGTTTTAGGCGTTCTATATGAATTGTATAGAATACCGGGTTATACAGATTGCCGGTAACAGATACATTGAGAAGTGCACTATTATCACCTATTTCATTCCTATTGTGGCGGCGCTGTTTACTCACGGCTGAGTCTGCAGAATGATACTACGGTTCAATGCGCTACTAATACAGATTCCACCAGATTCTACCCTAAGCAAGCGTATTCATTGGAATGTTAATAACCGGGTTTCCACATTTGCAATATTTCTATACAGCATTCACTTATCTCAGATGTCTGATTAATAATTGATTAATGGAGCTTGTAATAAGAACAAGATGATCTTGAACAGCCAGTCTTCAAGACGACATGGAAGTAGTCAACGTACATTTATAAGTAGGCTATGATTACCTCCACGTAACGTTAACTGCCTTTATTCGCGAGAAAGAACATGCGAGCCTGTTCAAACTGTTCACTAATCACTAGTTGCCCATTACTTAAATAAAATCATAAAATCGAGGATTATATAATTACCATTTGGAATATACAGGAATAAGTGAGAATTCTCACCGTTTGATTGGTCGAACCTTGACCTGACGGCGAAACAAAAATCACAGCACACAGTCATTTCGAACTTCCAACTATTAGAACAATATTCGAATGAACTAAGGGGCCTGTGCCTCAACATGCCCTTCTTTTCACGAATACGCGTGAAATTTACCAGGGTCGTAAGTGGTTGTTGAGAAGTATAGATACTCGTATGTCAGCAGTGCCTCTCTTAGCATTCCGAGTGTCGAGCGAGCCTTTTACAGGGTGTCTCACATGCAAAAAAGTGTCTAAAATATTGTGTAGGCTAACACAAGGTCACCATTTTCGACTTCCAGTCATGTAAACGTTGTTTCCGCTTTTGTTTAGTTTTTAGTCTGCTTTCCGTAGCGGTCTGTTCTATGAAACATTCAGTCAAAAAGGTGGTAATCATCAAAACGATATAAAGCCTCTAACTCATTCATTAATTTATCATTTGTTGGTTTCTGCGCTTTCCGCACAATAAACTAGCTCAATTGGAGTATCGTGGGTTGTCTGGCTTAAAGCCATACCATAGACCCTGAATTGTTCACTCATTGTTTAACCAACATGAAATGCACTCATATGAGTACGGGTTTCGAACCCACGGGCCGTCTAGCCGACGTGCCAGTAGCACGACACTCTGACACACGCGGCTACCCGGGTCTCAAATAAAGCCTCTCAGTTCGTTCCATTTGTACGCCTATGATTCATTCAATTAACTTAATTACCATCCCGCAGACCATGAGTATTAAAAGAAGAGCAAGGATTCTCAGCGACGAAAAAGTCGCTGAAACTGGAATCAGAGTGTCATTCACCAGTGTACAATTGAAGAACTTAGGTAAAGAGACGAAAAAAGATTGCACCCTACATCAGTACTTGCTGATAATACAGAAAAAGTATGAGTGTTTTTTTAAGCAATCCCATAATTCAATAATTACGTCCTGGTCACACACAATAATTGTAGGGTAAACACTGATAGATCTCAGCAAATAAAGATCGAGTGACATATAGGTCGCATATTTACAGAAAAACTTAACCTAAGTACTTGTAGGAGGAACTCAAGGCATATACGAGTACCTTATCCTAGCTTGTGAGGGTATCTGTGACATTACTCGAAATATTGTTATAGTGATATAGAAATATGCCTAGTTTTTTCCCAGCAGCTGTCACTATTGACAAGGCGTATTCGTGACAGACCAAGTCCTCCGACTAGCCAAAATGGACGGCTCTTTGGTAGAATTTGGCGGTCCATCAAAACCGGATGAGCTCTAGGGCACTTGGTGTTAGCCAGGGTAACTCTACCATACTGTCTGAGAATTTCGAATGTTTCGCATTACTTGCTATACGAGTGGCTAACCTCTTTAGGATAACCCAGAGACGTATCGATATTTTGAAGTTAGCCTGTGTCTCGATGGGTAATTAGGTTTTTCTCTTGCGTCAAAAAGGTAATTCATAATATGAGGCATGAAATCGCATTGACACATCGGAATTGAAATTTGATTAAAACTGAGCAAGAAATTGTACCACGGAGGATGAGTCAGCATTATCTCAAGCTCTACATACGTGTCTGATGCAAATACATAAACGCAACTAAACAAAAAGCGTTTATATAAGAAAAACGACGAAGTCGCAAATACAAAAACAAAATTCATTAAATCGATTTTGGTAAGAACGAATCGTACGCAGGTGGTGTACATTTGCAGTCGCTTTGAAAGTAGCGTTTTTATCTGGTACAAAGAGAAATCAGAAAAAATGCCAAAGAACGGTCGATATTAAAGTACCTGAATGATACTGTATATTTAGCTAAAAAAATAAATATGGGCTTTTTTAGTTAACTTTGGAGAATCGAGCATTTCATTTTTTGTTTAAAGCTCCATCGGAATAATTTTCCCTGGGTCCTTTTTCTCTTCTTGCAAGAAAGAATGGTATTCTTATACCATATCTGGATCTCAGTGGCGTCTCTCAAAGTTCAAAGAGGGTAGGTCTTACTTTCCACGCCTACTGGAGAGGAAGCGAGATCGCGAAAAATTTCGAAAATGACATATTTTGGTTTTTGTACATTATATGGCATATCGCTATATGCTCTCTGCCAAATTCATTGTCTTTTTTATATATACAGTTATTCACATTACCTCATAGTTTCTAACCTGACTTGACCTATCTGTTATACGAGGGTCACGCTATATATTTTGAGACACACGAAAACTAAAAACTATATTTTGAAAACTAGTTTATTTATGCTTATAGTCTTCTCCTCCAGCATGAATGCACTTTCTTCTTCGGACGGAAATTTTCGACCACGCAGATTTTTTTATATTCTTCAAGAGCCAGAAGTCACACAGTGCCAAATCTGGCGAATTAGGCGGATCTCCTAGCATTTTGATATTTCGCTGGCGTAAAAAGCCTACAGCTAGTTGGGCAGTGTGGCTAGAGGCATTGTAGTGATGCAGGATTATACATCTGCAACAAATTTTTTGAATGAAGATGATCATGCAAAATGGTGTGCACTGTTGCGGATCCTACACCAAGAGTTGCCTATATAGCCGCATATGTGCAGCGAGAATCTTCTTCAATTAGCCGCTGAACTTTAGCAATGTTTTCAGGAGTCACACTGGAACGTGGCCTACCACTACGTTCTTCATCGGCCAATGAGATTATTAATTAATATATATATATATATATACATATTAATTAAATTTGGCATACTAGCGAAACACACATAACACACATAACGCGAGACAACTCCATGTTTCGTCTTAACCTGACAGCGGTCTCACCCCCAAAGTATATTAATCAGGTCGCTGCGGGTCATAGTGACCCGCTAATGTTAGGCCCTATAAATTTAGTATAAACAATAAAATTGCTTGATTATTTTTTTAAAGATTTTATTTGCGAAGGTAACTAAAGTATATAACCTAACATTGGTATAGAAAAACCTTAAAATCTAAAAGTTAGGTATTTTTCAAAAAAATAGCTAAAAAAAGTTTTTTTTGCATTGGTCAATTAATTTTATTTTTAAAAAAAATCCTACTTTAAATAACGTTAAAAAACATAAATTTATTTTTTCTGCTAATACTAAATTAAAATTTATAACAAAAAAATATCTCTGAAACCATTTATAAACTGTATTTATTGCGTGTCCATTTCTAAGGAGTACTTTTCAGACAATTCAGGCATGTAAGTTTGCCATGATTTCCACAGATATATATTATGCAAATCGCACAACTGTGATAAGATTTGTTACCAGTTCTCGCACATAATTTACATATCTTCCTTTTTCTTGAATCTTGTTCTGCTTGCTACTCTTCGGCAATAGCAGGTTCACCTTCCTGGAGAATTTCTATAATGTTGGTCCTGATAAACTTGGGAAGATTTGCAATTTGCAGTCGAGGTCGCATGTATGGAGAAACAAGTTCCTTGGCTAACTCTTTGAGCCAAGTTCTTCTCATCAAGGGCTGATCTCCTTTTTCATTGTACGATGATATGCCAAAACTATTGACCCCAACCACATCCAGAAGATGAAAAAAGGCTGAAAGGGGCCATCTGTTGGTTTTCCTGGCTGTTGAGTATGTGCCACACATCTCATCTACTACATCAACCCCACCCTTTGTGCAATTGTAAAATGTGATAATCTCTGGTTTTCGGGCGGCACTACTATCGAGATCAATTGTTTTACCATGGTGCATAGTCGATAACGGAACAACAAACTTGCCCTTTTTTGGTACATATGATACCAGCGTTGTACTATTTTTTCCAAAACCAAAAACAAACGAGCTTACCTCACGTCTTTGCTTTTTATAAAGCAATTAGTAGGCTGAGGTTTGGTTTTTCTGATGGTTCCTACTTACTTATATACCAAAATGCCGGTAATAAACAATAGAACCAAAAATAGTCGCAAAATAATATGACACCTAAAACAGTCGCTGCGTGTCACGGTGACCCGCAAGAGCTCCGTTCAAGTAGACAGCTCAATGTAAACAAAGCAACATGTACTGAGTTTTGTAGATAAGTAGTTCATAGGAAGGTACCTAAGAGGCGAGTGATGTATCTTAACTAATACGGGAGAGGCAGGGCGTAGAAAATATGTGCGGGTCAGAGTGACCCGCAGCTACCGCTGTAGGGTTAAATTTGTTTACACCACGTGCACTGTAAGACGCTTGCAAATGAGCTGAATGCGGCGACTTACTAATAAAGGACTGATCTTTCTAATAGTGCACTCTTGCCGGTTTTAACTAGTATAGTTAGTGCGCATCTCAAAATATACAGCGTGCTCCTCGTATACAGCTTAAAGGTTGAATAAAATTTACCTATCTAAGTAAACTGCACGAAAATGTGATGGCGTAAAAATATATAGAATTCTCGTTATGCCTTGTGGTTTACACGTCTATTGAAAGATGAAGCTGTCTGAATCTTGCACTTTCTCCTTGACTCTTCAATCCATCTTTGGTACGCTTAAAGTTAAATAACTATGATAAATCTGTGGTTTATCGGTAATCATGGCTGATGAGGTTGTTCCAATAATTATACAAAATAAAGGTAACTTTTAATCAAACCTATAAATCTATCGTAATCATTATTGTCATGTTATTCTACTAGACGTGCTGTATACCATAAACTTCTATAGCATATAATCACGCATACTTACTCCAGTTCCTAAAAAATCTTAACACAGGTATTATATTTATTAGCAGAGATCTATAAATTTAACGCTAATTACCTTAATTAGCCATTTTCTTTGATAGGTTGAGTGAAACTTGACATAATTGAACGTGAGAAATTAATTTCTCGCCAGTTATTGAAGTCAAAGGATTTGAATTATTGATAGTAGGTTACTTAGTGGCACAGCGGTTTGTTCTTAGGTCCGTTCTGTTCTGAATTGTGACTCAACTAGTGGTATCTAGTCACCAAAAAAAAATTCCTTGATAAAGACAAAAGAATAATGGAAATAATTGACAAAAGAAAAAAATCGAGCGCTTGATAGGTAAGCGGTATGAAATGTTTACAAGGTTCGAAGACATAATAGTTTTGTATTTATGTTATTGATTAGTTTGCTGGTTCGAATATATTCAAGGTGTCCTTAAAGTTGGGACATTACGTTGGGCATCAATACTCAATCCAGGCGCTGCACGCGTTGGTAATCAAAACCTTTACACAGCGGTTCTAGAAAACAGCAAAAATGGTACACACATACAGCAATGTCGTAGTTTTCCTTATTATTTTAATTTACGGTGTGTTCGGAATGCTACCGAGGCTTCTAGACTGCATGCAGATCATTCTTCGAGATCCTTTGTGACTTCTTTTTTTGCGTGGGCGAAATGAAAAGTTCAGCGTACAGTCAGGTAAACACGGTTTACGAACATGTGTGCGAATTTAGCATTCATTCCGGAAAAACAGTCCATTCTAAAAACCTACAATGGTGGCGACGTCGATCACATACATACATGTGTGTCTTTGAATCTATCGCAAACAACTTTGGGCAATGCTTATAAGCGACAAAGCTTTTTTTTTTGCACTTTTTGCTGTTGTTGCGCCACATATCATAATCGTAGTTGTTTCTGAAAATGAATGTCTACCTTCTGGGCACCCTGTATTATAGCCTGGGTGTCACTTAATGTAAATTTTCAAATTGGCCATATGTTTAGAACAAGATATTCGTATTCGGTAAAAATAGCTGTAATGGTTGGTGTTTAAAAATGGCTATTCCACAAAAAACTGTAAATCAGCCTTGGTAACTGTTTGTATAATTCTATCGAACGATGATGTACTTTAAGCGGATATTTTGCAATTCTAAATGGATGCTCTAATATTTATTTATGTAAAGTAAAACATTACTTAACAATCTAGTTTTATTTTCACATTCGTCAGGAAATTACTCACTGCAACAACTTTGCTCTCGATAAACGATTATTGAATGACGCAACTTCCCTAGTAGCCTTACGTTTACATGGTTGGTCCATATCCATAATTACTCATACGTGTTATAATTAATAATTTTAATTTTACAATTTCCAGTCGTTTTTGGCCATATTTATATATCCTGGGAGTGACGTAAAATTGACAGGTTGACAGTTTGTTCTTCCTGATTCATACTACATAAGAAATAACTATACAGAGTGTCATGACCCGCAAAAAGAAGAAGGAAGAAGAAGAACAACAAGAAAAGCCCGAGAATGAAAAATACTGCATCACAGATGAAGAAAATCGACCTGATTCGAGTAATGTAAAAAGATATTAGAAGAGCATCGATTCCTGAAGAAAACACTAGCAGAAAAGGAGGAAATAATTCGTCAGCTCAATAACGAAAATTTAGAACTAAAAGAGCAGCAACTGTCAGTAACCGCAAGTATTACTGAGAAGGATGCCATAGTATCAGCATTAAATAGAATTAACAGGAGACTCGACGAAGTTGAGAAAAACCAGTTAGTAAAAGAAAAGTCATTCGCACAAATCTTAAAACAAACGATATCTATTACTAAAAGGCAATCACTGAAATCCATCACAGTTATTCCAAAAGAAAAACAATCTTGCGAAAATACGAGAAGAGAATTGAGTAAGAGAATAAATCTTTCATCTCTGAACATTCAAATAGAAAGTGTGAGAAACTCAAAAAATGGCGGAATTGATATAAAAATTGATGAATCAAATCATAATAAACTGAAAGATGAACTTCAAAATAAATTGAATGAAAAATACCATGTTACTGAGCCGAAAATGTTAAATCCAAAAATTAAAATAATAAATTATAGAAGTAGTGAGAAACCAAATGAAAAGCAAATTGAAGAAGATCTTATACATCAGAATTATATGATTCAGAGTGGAGACATACAAGTAAAATATATAAAATATTTTCCATTAAGAAAGAATTACACTATCTACGCGGAAACTTCTGGAAAGCTATTCAAAAAAATCTTCCAAGACAATAATAGAAGAATACTTCTGGGGTGGCAATGTTTGACAGTATATCAAAATAACGACATTTCTCAGTGTAGTTTTAATCATACAGAAAAGAATTGCCGAAATGAGAAAATATGTGCCGACTGTGGCAACGGTCACGAAGGAGAAAATTGTAAGCATGTATCAATAGAATGCTGCAACTGTGGATATGGAAATGAAAGATATAAAAAAAATTATAATATCAACCGCTCACCTACCGATAAAAACTGTCCATCGTTCAAATATTATCAGGAACAACAAAACCTAAGGATACTTTTTTAAAATTCAAGTTCATCTGTTGATACTCCTATCTCTAAAGAGAACCTAAAAATGTCAGTAAATAAATACATTAACGATTTCCAAATTCCAAGTATTGCAACAAATATATCACAAAACGTCGATGAACTTAATTTATGTACACAAAATTCTGATGCAAAATTTCGAATTTTTAATATGAACATAAGAAGTATAAAATTCAACATTGATTTCTTAAAAATACTACTCGACCAAATATGGTACAATTTTGATCTAATAGTTTTAACTGAAACGTGGCAAGTGGTTGATATTTCTTGCTTCAATCAGCAGATACGCTGTATAACTTTGGTACTTACAACCAAAACGATGGGGTGATAGTTTTTGTAAGGAATAAACTTCAATATAATCATGATACATTCACTTTTACCGATGGAATCAAAATTTTAAACATAATGATCCAAATTAACGATAACAAAATTGAGGTTTCAGCAATTTATTGTCCGTCATGTTCAGAACCCCACGAGTTTTTAAAGAATATCGTTTTTTTTTTCAAAATCAAAATAACGTTCATTTAAAGCAACATATTTTCTTGGGAGATGTCTATATAAATATTTTGGACGAAAATAGGTATTAATTCGTTAATAGGTAATGATTAAATTGTTTTTGTTCAAAATGTTGTTCTAGAAATATTATAAAAAATTCGACTGAAGTGAATTACAATTGTTGGAGTTATGTTCCGTGCCATTTTGGAAACTTACGTGTCGAGAAAAACGCCACAATGCTACTATTTTTGATTACTTTTTCTTAAACCCCCTCGTCCTCCAGTATTATTATTCTACTATACCTTCCCCCACAAAAAAATGACAGTTACAGTGGTGTTATCACTTTAACTAAAATTGCTCGAATCCCTCTGACGTTTCTGTACGCATATCCAGAGCGCTGGCCTCTTTAAGATGCTTCTCTCTAGGTGCAATAATTTGCAAGTTTTCCACGACATTATCTCCACAATTTCCTAGCTCTGAACTAGGTATTATAAAAACTAATCTCGTCCTCTAATAAAAAGTGACTTCCAAAAGTGTGCGGCTCCTTTCTTGGGTCCACGCAAGTATAAGGAAGAATGATAGTAGGTTCATTCAAGAGCCAAACTAGTTTGTCTTCCGCGCCCGTGGCGGTTAATGGTGAAACTCGTTCTGTATGTGAAAGCTGGACGACAAAGAACTAGTGACTGCTTTGAGTAAATTTTCTTCATATCTAAGAAGCGACAGACCAAATTAGTTTTTATTCCCCGATCTTCCCAAAATGTATTTTCAAGAGTTTTTGGGGTTGAGAAGTTTCTTCTGTCATTTGTAGGATTGTATTTTACATGGAAAACAAGATGAGGGAGAGTAAATATGTATGCGTACCTGATTTTTGTCAACTGAATACCTTTAATTGTTGGCTATTAAGACAATCCAGAGCTGCCATTTAACCTGAATACACTGAGCTGGAATTGGGTATGATCTTCAGTAGTGTTTTAGAATCCGCAATACAACAACATTCCCAACTTAAAGTCATTTAAGTGGAAGGTTGAAGTTGGCGCACACACATTTTATCTATCTAAGGATTTTTCTTTGAGTGACTTTACTCCTCGAACTCTCTAGACTTTGTATCCAGACAGTTTCATGAAAAAGTAGCGGAAGAGAAGTGGAGAAAGGAACTAATTGCTGTATTAATTTAAATTGTATTTCCCAGTTTTAACGCTACATTCATCTTGGGTGGGATAAAGTGCACCTCTGTGTGCAGAAAGCTAAGCATAAAAGGGGTTTCAGCTCCGTTGCAGTTTCCTACTTTTCGTGACGTAGCATGGTGACATATTAGCTTGAGGCTAACCGCGCACATTTTGTTGAGTTGTGACTGCAGCCTCAGTCGCCGAGAAACTTACTTGATTAAATACGTTTGAATTGTTTTGTGTACGAGTACTAAATGATATGACTAGCACTTCGTTTCTCTATTCACCTTTTTAAGTTAGTTCTGTGCCATGTATTTCTGACCGAGAATACATCTGCTCCGCTCTCGTTCGTTGTTCTTCCTAGCGACTGAGCCCGTTCTCATAATAATCATAGTACAAGACAATATATTGCAACACAATTCAATGCCTTATTGGTGTTATTGTACATACAGTACTTAAACACATGTCATTCTGTAACAAAATTTTATAGCATACAATCGAATTCTGATAAATAGTAGTAGTCGGTTGCACCTATATGTATATATAAGAATTATATAAAATGCCATAACTTAAATGTTAGTATGGAAGATACAGGAAAATGATAAAGAAAATTAAAAAGTAATAACACATAAAGCACACATTGAAATTTGAAGTCCATGAACTTTTGGTATGAATAAACAACATTTTCAGTAAACATCATCTTATTGTCTCTCTTTGGCCCAATTTCATCAACATTAATATTTGACGGTCCCTTGGACCAACGGGAAAATAGCTTATCGAAATGTAATTTGACAGAAGCTGTCAAAGGTCTCTGAATATCAGTGATTTCTATTGAAATGTTGAATAAAGTCGCGAAAAAATGGTTGCCTCATAAATAAGGGTACATTATAGATGTAATATTATGTCTTTGTGCTTTAGAATTAGGATAACTTTCATAGAATTTCCAGTTTCACAAAAGACGGTCAGTTATGTAAATGGAAGAATCAAAATGATAGAAATAATAGGTAAATTTTCTAGCTATTATATTTGGTAGGATGTTTTCACTGTTTTTGACGACTGCTCGTGCATGGCAATCTAGTTTTGTCTGTATATCACGTACAGGGTGTTGTACATAATACGTACCTGTAGAAATGTACCGATTTTTGTTATTTTGCCAAAAAAGGATATAAAACGTATTTCAACTGGCCCATCATCTTTTGTTACATCAAAAACAATTTTTGCCAATTTATGATCTAGAAATCCACACCAAATGTAAACAAACAGCACATTCTGCATTTTTGGGTCCTAAAACATCGATATTTGTAAAAGTATCCGCATCCACCTATTTATTATTCTTCGTCTAGATATTACAGGTCAGAATCAAAAATACCTATTTATGAGAACATATCTCCAAAAATTGTTTTATTTTCTTATTTCTATTATTATAACACGTCTGGGATATCAATTGCTTTTAATTAAAGTGATCTGCACATCTGCAGTGTTGCCGAACCGGCAAAAAACGGAACCGGTAAATAGTGTCGTTGAATTCTTGAATTCGGAATAAGGTAAATGCAGTCCCAAGATCAGTGGTAGATCAAGGATCTTTGAGTTATGAAAAACGTCTGTTATTGTATTGGGCGCGCGCACAACATGTTTTTTGAGGGCATAGTTGCATTCTTCTATATTACAACTTCTACAATGTGCATACTGGTCGTTCTTTCAAAGTACTCTGCAACCATTCTGGAAACTCCTTTTTCGATTCTTGCTTATGGTATTGTGAATATCTTTCTGTTTTACCCTTGAACTCATGAACTCACCTCTAATTTTAATTAAATATTTATTTTGAAAACAGGCAGGTTTCGGTTTCTTTATTGCTTGTCCGGTGACGAGATAATGACGGTAATCTACTAGTCTGTACCTTTTGTATGCACAAAAATCAACTCAGGGCAAGCGAAGTAAGGGATGAGGATGTGCGTTCGTAATCATAGGCAACCCAACTCTACGCCTCTCATGTGCCCGACAGCCTGAGTGTGTATGCATAAAACTCTGAACACCCCATAAAATTAACTTTTTGCTTTATTTTTGGTTTCAGCTCTTTTTCGTATAGAAATATTCAAATTATTTTGAAAAATCGTGGAGAATGATGTTATCGGTAAATAGTATCTTTTCGGTAAAAATACCGAAAAATCCGGTTCAAGTCCATGCATAGATAATCTGAAGTTTGCAATATGAATTTATATTCTAAATTCTATGCATATCCGTTCATGTTCGTCAATATTTCATTTGAAGCTTTTATTTGTCAAAAGATTTTAGCAAAATGTAAGATAGTAAAGGCAACACCGCACCCTGCAGCCCAGTTGATAAGAACGACATGCTGTCAAGATTAGGGATGTTTAGATCCACGAAAAGTATCGTTCTGTAACGATTCCTATCGTTTTAGGAAGTATCGATACTCTAAAATATTGGAATAAAATTATCGATATCCAGTTTAAGGAAACAAAGAAGAAAAGTAATCTGAAGTTAGTCACTCTTTCTGACGCGGTCCAGATCGAAAGATGACGATACTCGTGAAATGTATTGATACTTCTAAGTATAGGATCATATCGAACATCCTTACTGTCAAGATGTATAACCTGAGGTACCGACGGAGCTATTTTGTGGCATCATGGAAATAATTTTAAATTTTCATTTGCATTTTTTCAAGTGCTGTGCAACAATTTTGGGAAAAACTCCACAAATAGTCTTATGAAGCATAGTAGAGTATATTTGAGGCTATCAGAGCAAGAGTGGCCTAAGCCCAAAATCATGGTACTGAGAAAAACGCAATTTAAATTTTCGCTTTTTTTGTTTCTTTGCCAATAAGGTAGTTTTGTTTTAATATGATTTTTTTCCACTGCAACAGTTTTTAAAAGATGTCCTATTTTAAATGTTATTTCAATATTATGGGCAAAACGAAATTTGACAAAAAAAAATGTGGGTTAGGCCACTTTTGTATTAACGAGAAATTGTCAGTATGCAAAGAAATTAGTTGATTCGGTGGGATAGGCCATTGTTGATAAAATTACTGAACAGTCAGGAAAATAACGAACAATTCAAAAAATAGTAATTTTTATTAGTCTCTTAACAAAAGAAATATGTAATAACTAATTTTCACATTCACTTTCATCGCTATCAGAATAAATCTCATCGTCTTGATCATGCGTAGTTTTCACGTTTTGATAGAACTCGTGATGAATGGGGGGAATAAAACATACAAGATCCAATAGGTCCTTTTTCTTTTTGATATCAACTTTACGTCCTTTTGGATATAACAGATTCAGCTCTTTAAAACTGTTAGAAGAGTTCCTTTTAGACACGTCAACTGAATCAAATGGAGCAAAATCTTGATTTGAGTATTTAAAATAGATTTTAAGCGGATCCGACTTTTTAAAGAGCAGCCACTGGATTTTCATCCATTCTACTTTTAATTTATTTTCGGAAATTTTTCGATTCGTTATATTCTTCTCTAAATTAACAGTAGAGTAAAAATCTGTGACTGTCATCTGAACAACTTTAAAAGGAACCTTTTTTCTTGCTGCCTTAACAACGGTTTCCCAGCTATCTGGCACATAGATGTCTTTGAAATATTTCTTTTGTTTTTCAATTAGTCCGAAATCCTGGTCACACGGTAGGTATGAGTGTCCACTGACTAAAAATTTGTGGTTAATTTCTTCAACAATGAGATCATGAGAGGAAACAATATAATTGCATAGTAGTGCCATTTTGATGTTTCTATTTTGGCCACCGCATTGGTCCGAGTACATCAATAATTTTTTTTTTAACTTGATTCTTAATAAAATGCAGCAAACACGAACCAATTTCCTGGGGACCTCTAGATGCAATGGATTCATTCCAGATGTACATGAATGACTCTTTGGTAGCCAAGTTATGTATGCCCAAACAATAAGTCCAGAGTTGCCTTTTATAATAACTAATTCCGGTGGAGATTACTGGCGTCGGAAGAGTTTTCATTAGATCAAAAGCAATTGCAGTTACCTCTGAATTATTTTTCGCCACAACAGCATCAGATTTCATTCCCTCTCGGGCACTCTGAGCTTTTCTTTGATGTAATTCCATTTCAGTTGTTAAACTTTGTCTTTTTTCGACGTCCATTTCAAATTTTAATTTATTTTGCAATAAGTCACATTTTTTACAAGAATCAGAAACAGGTGCATGAAAGTGAAGATTGAATTGTTTTGAAAATATTTCAGAAAATATGTATTTTGATACAGGTTGTTCGTCTTTTAAACTTAGTTGTTTCTTATAGAGGTCATACATTATACTCAAATTCAAATCTGGGGCTAGGTATCTCCGATGTGGATTTTTTTTCCTGGAATAGTGTGACTGATAGCTTGGAAACCTTTCAATGAATTCTTTAACTTTATCAACTTTATGATCCGGCGTTTTGTTAGCAGAAGGCTGTTTTCCCCTACCATCTGTCGGAGCAGGCATGGCTTTTGATTTGTTGACCAAAACTCTGGTTATTCTGCCATCTGAGACTCCAAGTACCCCTTTAAAAAAGCTTTTACATACTTTTATCTTGTTACCTGTGTCATCTTGTAAATAAAATAAACGGGTCTTTTGTCGTCTGGAAGTATTACCATTGTTGGTATAGACTCTTGATTTATTCACAACATCGACGCAAGAAAAAAGGTAAGCCGACTTCAAATCAAATGATTCAATTTTGTAAAATGCTTGGAAAATAGCCTTTTGTCGCTCTGGGAGAATCTTTTGCCAACAAAGATCTGTACAGCAGTTGTCTACATTATTAAAAACTTTTGCGGGAACAAGTTTTTTTGATCTCCTACTTATGTATGCTTCTCCAAGATTCCTTTTAGTTTTTGTCACATTGCGTTTCCACTTGTTTTCATTTCTTACGCGCTTACGAGAGCTCTTCTGCTGCTCTGCATCATTTTCAGTGTTTTGGGGCTCAGCGTCAAACTCATGGGACATGTTTAGCTCCGAGATAGACTCAGACTCGCTTGGAAGATATTCAGAACCTGAATCTTGAAAAGGTTCATCAGGCTCTTCGTCCGATTCTAAATAAAAAGAAAGATGTACGTTATGCTAAACTTTTTTTATAATTTTGATTAGTTTGCAGCTTTAATTCAATGCGTATAATAGACAAAACTACTTATTAAAAATTGAATGGGTATTTTTTTAAGTTGAGATCATTGGTAATGTCTCGCAAACAGAACAGAGAAATAGAAGGCATTTACAATGGAAAAGCTAGTGGAACCTAACCTAAAAATATTTCTCATAATTTTGGAATATTATACCACTTACCTGTGAATGTATACGATGTGGAAGCCATTCTTATTGATAATCAAACTCCTTATTTTGTATTTACACACTTTTAAATGAACAGAAGCAATCAAAAATCGTGTCTTGATTATACTGGTTTATACCACGTTTCTTTTCTAGTAAAATTATAAAGCAACAGTGGCCTATCCCACAATTTGTGGCTTAGGCCGGTGTTGCTCTCTAGTTGAGACTTTTTAATGCAATGCAAAAACAGATTTGGTGGTGCCATCTCTTGCAATGTAGTCAAATGTGGCATAGACCACTTTCACCCTAAAATATACCTTAAGAATCAATCATTTCTGTATCAAACTCACTTTTGTATATTTGTGGCTTAGGCCACTCTTGCTCTGATAGCCTCATTTCAACAGTTGACGGAGCGTACTCCACTGGGACCAGGGGGGTAAAGCGGGATACTAATGCACAATCTTGCAACTATGTCGCACCCTCAAAAAATGGCCGGTGACAACTACACAAGTCACTGTGTTGTCATTGAATAGCACCGAGTTAAGCGTTCTTCAGTGTATATGTTTTGTGACTGGGACCATGGGTTGACAGATCCCACACATGTGTCACTCGGGGAGTTTTGAAATGCAATAATCAGCTGTTATTCAAATAATGTCTAATTATATAACCTAGAATGTGTACCAGTGAAAAAAGAAAAATATGGCAAATTTGTAGTTTTTTTGCAGGTTTTAGGTTTGCTGGTAGCCTTAAGATATATATTTGGGTATTTCTTAATCGATGTGAATATAGTGTGGATGTTTGTTCAGTTCCTGAACAACGAAAAATATCCAACTTTATGGGTGCATGGATATCAAAAAACCTTAATGGTTTTGTGCGAATATCAATCTAAAGTGCCATAATGGTTTTGATGAACGGCAAGTAAATGAATGAATGTTTGGAAACGAGCAATATCTATGAAATTTTTGGTAGAGTCTATCAGTAGTTTAATGGCTATCTGCAAGATGTTTACAGGAAAAAAAAACACGGGAGGTGATGTGAGATTAGTAAAATCGCATATCAATTGAAGAAAATAATGTAAACATGAATAAAAAATCAACAATAGTAATTAAAACATGAATTTTATTCAAAATCAACCATTTCTTTAAATTTTGACTGAACTATATGTAATTTCTTAACGTTCAATATGCTGGTGATGTTACAACGACAAGCTGTCATCTCATACTTTGACAATATTTTGTTTTCAACATTTCATAGGTACTGGTTGCTGAAATTTGTTGATTGTTGAAGCTCATTCGTTGTATTTGACCGACCGTAACCCTATAGGTGGGGAATAACGGGCTATTAATTTGACAACCTTGGTGAAATCCAACGTAAAGGCATTTAAATTAAAGGATCAGATTTGCAGTGGTAATTTATTGTAGTATTAGGTTGCTGTAATTTTTGATAATCTCACACAAGGAATATTTAGGTTCCCGGCACTCCTTGTATCATACTCAGCATGCGAGATATGTGCATGGCAATTTAAATACTGCTTAGCATACACCAGTGCTTCATAAATATATATTGAAGGCAATGTAAGTATCCTCGATTCTTTTAGCATTTGTTTGTAATCGTCAGTGCACTTCAGTGAATACAATATCCTAATTTCTGGCGACTGTGACGAGAATAGTCGATGCGCGTATGTACCCTGACCTCAAACTAAGATACCATATGGTATCAAAGAGTGGCATAGAGCAAAATAAACTGACTTCAATGTATCACTATTCTACTCATATGATAAGCTTCTAAGTAAATAAATGTTTTTTCTTAACTTTTTTGCTGTTTCATAAGTGTGCATGCCCCATTTCGATTTATTGTCTGTGTATGTGTACCCAGGAACTTTGTATATCCTGCATGGTGTGATTCCAGAACTTTCAATGAAAATATCATATTTAGTGTCTTTTTTTCATTCAGGCTCAGCTTATTTGCATCAAGACAGTTTTTGGCAGTCGACTCTGGGATCACAGTCTTCCCAGGAAGCTCAGACATATTTTTAGATCTAACAACGGTTGTAGCAAATAGTACATAGTTTTCACCTTTTTGGCGCAAATTATTGATGTATATCAGAAATAAGTACTGAACGCTGCGGTGCGCCGTTTTCAATATATTTTTCATCTTATATGTGATTTCCGGTTTTTGCATGAAATAATGGTGTAGACGTACAGCTTTATCAGTTTTCAATGTCGAGTAGATCACCATCGATTATATCGCCAGAATCAACGGCATCGATCGGTCATAGTGACGACACGCCTTTAGGCCGCGGTTATCGTTCTATACAGATAAAGAATGACATTCATACTCTTCACAATGTAGGACGTTGGATGTGAGTTGGAGAACGAAAAAGGACCATATCGTAATACCTACCGAAAATGTTGTCGTCAAGCGTTGTTAGGTAGGTCAGATCAGAATCATAGCATATCGTTATTTTACACCCTATTCAACTGGTACTTACGCTAGTTTCACACGGTTAAAAATTGGATCGGTTTTCCAAAAAATGCCCAAAGGGTTTATTCTGTTCCGAAAAAACACCGGTGCAAAATTATGAACCCCAAAATTGTATAGACCACCGATGGTATCAACAAGCGATGTTGCTAGTCGCCTATCACTCATCACATGATAGCTGTCACCTTTGCTAGCAGATACTTTTGATTTCGTTTCGTTTATTGTACCCAGACCATGTGGATGATTGCCAATAAGCATGAAACAGAGCTTTCTATAGTTGGAAGGACGATTGTAATATTTTTATATTATGCAAGCTTCGTAGAACACTTTTGAATCGTGCTTGTTTAAAATGTAGCAAACTTGCTCGATATAAACTGCCATCAGACCACGTCGACCCGGACGATCGATAAGTTTGCATAGTTGCAGGGATGCCGTTGACGCGTTTGGCGAGACGTGCCGATGATGCCTTCAGAAACCCTTCAGATTACGGATTACTCCTTTGAGGGCTGCCGCTTTTGTTCTTCGAACATCCCTAAGTAACCATTAAAGGGCCAGACGATGAACTGATCGATATCTCCGTTGGAATACGAGGGTGTTCTCCACCCGATTGATCAGTCGATAGGGCTGTTCAATATGTTGAGGGCTTTTCAAGGGTTCGAGATGCGTATCAACAGTTGTCTTGTACAGAGTGCTACCAAATGTCTTATGACTGATGGTAGTGCTGTCACCAGTAGTACACCTGCTACCTTATCTGTTACCAATGGCGTTAGGTTGGTTGGCTTTGAACTTCCGACGCACCGCTGCTGTTAGTTCATAGAGGATTATGTTCAGCATAGGTTAGTTGTTCTGAGAAAAAGGTTAGACGGGAACATGTTTAACAAGTGAATCAAGTAGATCAAGGCGCATAAAGTTACTTCTTAGTCCAAACCCATTTGAAAACGCTGCGATCTAGACACTTTTCCCTACCCTACTGATAGCACCGACCATTTGGCAATGGTGATGAGCCACACCTGCCAGCCATAGGCAAGCAAGCGCCAGCGGTAAGCGGTCAGATCTCAAACCCAGTTGTTGTGTAAGTTTTAAGGGCAAATCTAGGGTGGGGGGGTGTAATCTATGATTGGTAGGTGCGTAGGGTTACCGGGATTGGAAGCGTAAAAATATGGTAACATCAGAACTTGAGATACTGTCTTTCCCGTCTCACGCACTCCCACAGTACTCTCCCTTATTTTGCCAAAAAAATCTTTAAAGCGAACAGGGGTCTTTTAAATTTGTAAAAAACAAGTTTGAGCGATCTTTATTTACCAGTTTTTCGAACCTGCCAGGCCTTTTTGTCATTGGATTCATAGTAACTATTCCATATTTTTTGTTCCAGAACAGTGGTAACCGTTACTGTAAGAGGAAGGTGTGCAAAATGGGACATCTAGTTTGCTATTGATGTGAAAAATATGAACAGTTGCCAGAAGTATGTTTTGAAAGAGTGTGATGTTTGAAATTATAATAAAAGAAAAACTCCCAAAGCCTGACACGCCTCTAAAAATTAGGTGCTAAACTATTTTCAATCGTCAATGAAGATCCGATCCTTGAGTAAGCGAGAATAGCACATGCATAGTTTTCAATTTCTGGGCATCAAAAACTATGAACGCAAGCATTTTCACCTCTATGCCTTCTTCCATCTCATCTCCTTTCACCGACAGGCAACAATAGCTATAACCGTTCTAGAAGGGCTGAGTTTCTCTTTCTGCCCATTATGCTTCTCGAATTTAAAACAGGTCCGATCGAAAATCGTTGGCCCGTCTATAGCTTTTAACCGCTCGGATTTTGATGAAATTACACAAGCTTACTACAATGAAAGGACAAAAACTATATGTACTTTTTGAAAATCGGTCCAGTAGATCCTCGCCAATTCTGAAAAATGCTTCAGAGGTAAAAAATTGAGGGGTGAGGGTTGTAGGGGGGATGGGGAGAGTGTATCGTAATTTTCGGTATCAGTATATTTATAAACCTACAACCTCAGTAATCAAACGCGCCTATCGGGAATATTTAAATTATATGTTAACCCGTATATTTGGCTCTAAGACTTGATATTGTTTTGTACATAAAGAAGAACATTAAATCAATAAATTTATAGACAATTAAAGTATTCGTTCAGTGAACTTCTATTAAATGAGCTTTCAAAGTTTTTTTAAGACATATATATGGTACTGTTAATATTTTCAACTTTTTGAAGTAGTTTCTGCAAGATGTCATTTGATGATGTAGTTTTGATGCTGTTCTTAAAATTATTTTCTAGCATATAAACATCTTGCCATATTTCAAATAGTGAAACCAAAATACTGTGCTGTATGTATTGTCTTACAGGTTGTAGATAAGAAAAGACCATTTTCAAGACTTCAGTACTAACTCTAATACTGTATATTAAATAGCAGGCAAAGTTCATTTTCGATAACGTTGCTGTTATTTGCTCTGTCCACTTCAATGCATGGCCTATTTTCACACCTAGAAGCTGTGCAGTCTTTGTTTGAACTATGGTTTTTTCGTTTAATTCCACATAAAGTGATTTGGTTGTGTTGTTATTGAAGTATACAATATTCGTTGTTTAAATGTAGTAAGTTACTATTGCACCATTCAGCTACATGATCTACAAGTATAGTTAATTTTTAAGACAACTGTTCTACGTGTTTGTCAGCCACTATACCCAATATATCATCAGCGTACATGAATAACGAAGTTACTAGATTAAAAAAATAAAATTGGTACAAGCACTGTAGAACCCCCATAATAATATTCGCTTCCTTAGAATCACATAAATCACCATTTTCAGCTGTAATTCCGACTACTTGAGAACGATCGTTTAAATATGATCAAATTAAGTCACTGGCGATGCCTCTGATTCCATAGTATTCCAGTTTTAAGAGACGTATCTCACGATTTATTGAATCAAAGGCTTTGGATAAGTACACCCTGGCTACTTTTTCACCAGCATCTAGTCGAGTAAGTAATGTGTTTAGGGAATCCCTAATGGCGTCTTTTATTGATCTTTTAATCAAGAAGCCATAATGGTATAAGAGGAAGAGATTGTTTTCAATAAATAGGATAGGAGTTCGCCCGTATACTGCGAATATAAATATGTTTCATGGAATAGAGAATGTCATCTTCTTTCAGTGCCTTTCCCTCAAGAAGTAGCACCAGACCTTACGAAAGTTGTCCGCGAACATCTCTAAAGGAAATTAATTTCACAGTACTTTTTTCCCAACCATATTCATTGTATTACATGACCGTCAGAGTTTCCGTAGTCGAGTAATAATGAACCTACCAGAACCTAAGAAAGTTTATGCAGATACGTATGCGTATCAAGAACACAATTACAATTTTTGATAAACCACCAGGATTTATTTTATTCTACGGCCTTATGTCACAGTACAATGATTTTCATAGCCGGCAAACAATAAATATACCAGACCGCACAAAAGTTGATACTACTTGACTAAAGAAAGTTCATTTGTCCGGAATTGAGGTAAAAGTGCAGAGTCAACCTACTTGACGCCACTTTTCAGTTCTTGACTAACCTTCAGAGACACTGTGCAATGGATACAGATAAGTGCTTCCAGTACCATTAGTCTACTAATTAAACATTACCCTCTTTTCGACTGACTGATTTAATTACAAATCTCTTTCAAATAGAAAAGAGACGATACATTTTGTTTTTAATGCGACCAAGGAAGTCGTCGGTACTTGGTAACGGTTGCCCGGCTGCGGTACCCTGCGGTGTGACGCCCAGGTGGCCGGCAGTACTGGAAGTACGCCGGCAACTGGGCGAAAAGTTATTACTGCGGATGGGCGAAGGCATCTCACGGTTAATTTACATAGGAAAGAGAGCGTTGAGATGTTATGGTTTTGCTTTTGTTTAGTTGATACATTTGATTGCGTCTTTATCGGTCTTTAAAGACACAATTTCTTTCAACTGCCCACTGACTTCTGATACTCAACTGAATTTGGCCGTGAAGTTGCGTATTGCAGATGGCACTACACCTTCCTTCACTAGACTAGTAAAAATTCGCAGCAAAACCCAGCCTCTTGTTGTTTCTAGGCTTAGACTACCTTTAAGTATTCTTAGCTTCAAAGTACCACTTCCACAAAAACTACAACTAAGGTTAAGTAAGACTGAGAGTAGGTGATAAAAGATTCAACTTAAGGAAGATCAAGAATGTTTAAATGAATATTGATATATTGATTTCTCTCCCTAGCCAATTACTGAGGCTACAGATAATTATTGAAGAACTTTCTGACCACCACAACTGTCACAATAAAAATAGGAATATAAACTAAATTATATATAAGTGACATATAAATCCGAACACCCAGTTTAAATGGTTTTATTTTAATAAAAGTTGGTGAATGTATTTATCTTACTGTAAATAACAAGTGAAAAAATTTTTAGCCTTATCAGTTGGACATTCCGGTTTTTATACTGCTTTTTTTTAATTCACTAACGCTCTAAAAATGAATATTTCAGCCGCAGTAAAGAATCAACGTTGGCGGATTTTGGTTCTTGACATCCTTTACGATCGGTTACGATGCCTAGAGTACGGAGACCTGCACGATTTCGTCAACTTCGTGAGTTTGATAGGGGCCGTATAGTGTTACTTCGGGAAGCTGGACTTTCTTTTCGGGTAATTGCAGTTAGAGTGCAAAGAAGTGTAGACACTGTGGTTAGGTGTTGTCAGGCATGGCTTCGAGAAGGCCGTACGCAAAGAGCAAGGGGCACTGGACGCCGCCGTAGAATAACAGACCGTGAAGATCGCCGCCTAAGATTATTGGCCGTTTCTCCACTACCAGGTCCACTGCAAATGAATGGTTTGCAGAACGCGGAAGACCTATTGGCATGCGAAATGTTTACCAACGAATGAGAAGTTTTGGCTTGTTTTCATACCGGCCACACTGGGTCGTCCCTTTAACTCGAGAACACCGACGTAATCGCCTTGAGTGGTGCAGACAACGGTCACTCTGGGATCAGGAATGGAACAGTATTGTCTTTAGTGACGAGTCTCGATTTTGTTTAGGCATGCACGATGGTCGTGCCAGGGTTAGAAGGCGACGTGGTGAAAGGAGGAATCCACAGTTTTTTGTCGAAAGACATGTTCATCACCCTGTTGGAGTTATGGTTTGGGGTGCTATAGCTAATGGTTCCAGGTCACCTTTAATCTACATCAGAGGTAACATGAACGCGCAGCGTTATATCCACGAAGTTCTAGAACCCCATCTTTTACCCTATCTTGACACCCTGGCAGATCCAACTTTCCAACAAGATAATGCCCGACCACATGTTGCAAGAGTCACAATAGACTTCTTTCAACATAATGATGTCACATTGTTACCATGGCCACCAAGATCTCCCGACTTATCCCCAATTGAGCACGTGTGGGATATGATGGGTAGGAGATTGCTCAATTTGCAACGTCGTCCTCAGACTCTAGAAGCACTTCGAGAGGAGTTGGTGGTTGCCTGGAATGAGATACCACAGGAGGACATTGACCACTTGATCAGAAGCATGCCTAGGCGCGTTGCACATCAGGGTGTATCCTCACATTATTAAAAGTCAAAGGGCTTTAAAGCAGTGCAATCATTTTGAAATTTTTATCATTTACTTATTATGCTTCATTAAGTACTTATACAAAATTTTATTAAAATAAAACCATTTAAACTGGGTGTTCGGATTTATATGTCACTTAGTATAAATGCTTAGTGTACAGGATAGATATTTTATGACATTTATTAGAAACCTATCTTATGTTATACCTGCAGATTATTAATTCGAAATCAAGGGTGTCTCGAAACTGAGTATGTGCTTGCAAAACCGGTGAGTCCATTTACCGACAACTCATAGAAAAAAAGTATGTTTTCTATCCGAAACTTTGGTGAACTTTGGAACACGATGTACCAAAAATAGAGGTTCGAAATCCTATGGGCGAAAGCTTAGCCATTCCTTCATTTAAGGCTTTCACTGATAATAATGGTATCATAGTAGTCAAATATCATTCTCAGGGAAGAAAAATGGTCGTGAGTGACAAGCCATAGTACATTCAATATTGTGTCTCAAATTCTCAGATCCAGCTCATGTGTGGCAAATTTTCTCAGAGCATTTCATAGTAAGCGTAGACTCTAGAATTATAGTCGTCATTTTCATGATGCAACGTGACATAAAGTCAAACTTATTCATTTTTCGTACATTCTGTTGAACAAACTTTCTACTCTCCCTAAAAAGTGTCACTTTCCCCTCGGTATGTCGCTATCGCACTAGGCCATACGAGCGACGTCCTGCATGCCCAGTCGTCCATGCTGGTGACAAATGACATTCGGGTAGTCCGTCCAGCGGCAGGCCAGATAGTTCTAATGATCAAGGACCATGGGCGTCACTCTGAGCTTTTCTAAAACAATAAGATAATATTAACTAAACATGCCGCTTTCGTCCGTCCGAGGCTTCCAACCACGGCACAATTGTCAGAATCGTCAACCATCCAGCGGTCAAACGCGAACTGAGATCCTTACAGTTCCAACCGATAGCTGGTGGATTCTCAGAATGGTCGACTCTGGTGATAGATAGCGCTTTGCGCTGTCATATTTAGGAAGAAAATATGACCTGGTTTGACGAGATATCTGTTTCTGCAAGGTTTTTCAGTAAAAAGTTATGTTCTTGATACCAGATTATACAATTTTACAACCATGAAGGCAAACGCACTGGCTAGACCTTCACGGCTAAGTCATTATTGACATTCGCGTCACGATGATCAGTGGGAATGTACTGGTGTCTAGCTCCTTGTCACAAAGTTGTTTAAGCAAACGGCAGAATCTTGGCCGTGACGTTTCAGCAAACTGGTAGCATGATTTGTGGTCCTAGAATTTCTTTATATAATCATAACGGAAAAGAAGGAGCTTCTTATCTAAGGAGATTTGAGGTTCCATATCAATGCAAGCAGATCTGAGGTGATCCAACAAGGCCCAAAGCAATCCAAGGGTATTTCCTATCTCACTGGAAGAATATTTAACTTAAAGAGATTTTCTTTCCGTGTGTGAATTCCAAAGGTAAATCGAAGACATCCATAACAATCACTAAATCAAAACCCAATATCGCACCAAAACTTCAAATTATTCTACAATCTCTCAGCATTTTTAACACATTCATCCTCTCATCCTTAATTACCTGTGTACATGGTGAATGTAATGACCTCACACTTACCACCTACACATCGCTTTTTTGTAGCGGTCATAACGTCACTTGCACCCTTGATACTTCATAAAGTTTCGGTGCCTTTAGCGGAGCTTTCTCTCATAAACACATGTACTGCGACTACTAATCCGATTTACCTAGAAGACAAACTTCCATTCCGATCGTAGTCGTGCAGCAACCTTTAAAGATTTTTTATTAGTCGCTTTAGATAAGTTTACATATGCATGGTTACTAAAATCTTAAATGCCTTTACGGCGGTTCAACTAACATCTATCTTACGTATTTTGGGTCGCTTATCTCGAATCCGAAGTCATTTGACCTTGTTTAATGTACGTTCTATTGTTTGGTGCAAAACTATACGGCTTGACTGTGCTAAACATCAACTTTATCAATCGGTAGCTATGTGCAAGCGATGCTATGTACATTCAGATGATTTGAATATCACGGTGGAGAATATCTCAAAGGCTTATGGTGTCGAATTGGGGGTCGAACATCGGTAATAAACTAGTCATCTGGTACATCCGTGAATCCTAGCATTAAATTGACATCGAATCCGGAATTTACGCACCCGGCTTACCTAGAAACAAGCTTCCATCGAGATCATAGGTGGACAACAAGTTTCGGAAACTTTTTATTATTCGTTTTTTGATAAGTAGGGTCCTTGCTAGTATCTCGTGAACGGGACACTGCCGGACTGAATGGAATAAGGATAGTTGCCTAGTGTCCCATTTTTGCCATTTTTGTAAGGCGTTGGTCAAAATTCTCGTACCGGTACCTTTTTGTAATCCACATACAATAGTTTTCTTAATCAAGGTCAGAGCTTGGAATAAATGCTAGAAAAAAAAATAGCATCTAGTAGATTGACCCACGCATTACGTCTTGTAGTGCCACACAAGTTAACTCTACTTCATAGGCGGTGAATAAAAGAGCTGAAAACACAACGGCATCAAAAACCGCTTACAAACTTTGGTTTCGTGTGTTAAGCCAGACCCAGTTTCTGCTATCTTTTGGCATAATTAATTTTTTTTATCATAGTTACCAAATTGTGTCTCACCGTCTTACAAGGTTATGTTATTTATTTGAATGAGGGCACGCATGCATCAAGAGTCATCATAAATTACATTATTTATATTTTTCAGAAATTGAAACCATCTACATAGGTAAAAGAAGTTTAAAAATAGCTACATATGAATGCTTGAAAAGTACTGCGTCTACTTGATAGCTTTGTATTCCTGTGAATCATTTTACTATCTTCGCAGATATGTGTGCACTTACTTGTTACAAACTGCAACCACCGTTGTCTGCTACGGCTTTTTTCGGGTGAAAGTAACTGAATTCGATGCAATCGGCCGTTTAGGAAAACTTTATTTAAGGATGCATACAAATTTTCCGCAACAGACTTGACATCCCCGTACGTTATGGAACGTTGGTAAGAGCTGATTTCGGGTTTTCGCGCAGCTGTGGCTCCTCTTGCGACGTAGTCAGTTACTTTCGCCCTATCCCGAAATATATCCAAAAGTATCGTACCACAAAACAAATACAAAGCGTAAATACTAATTATATTCACTTATAATACATAAATACTTTCCGATTATAGATATTCCAGTTTAGTTTGTCTCTATCTCGGTGCTTCGGTCGTGGTCGCCGGTCAAGCACATCGTCTTGCGCTTGCCTCCAGGTTGTTGCCACGAAGGAGTGTCGGCAAATCGTACATGCCATGCTACCGGAGTCAGAAGCTTCTCAGTGATAAATTGTCCTTCACTGATACCGAAGAAGGCAACATCTACAATCCTTACAACCAAAAACCCCTAATTTTCAAACCTTCCAAAAATTTTCTGAAAATGTCTCTGCAACGTCAAAAAACGAAGTCTGGGCGATTTTTGTTTTGACGTTTTCGCCCCTGGCTCCTCCGCCACTGGAACGATTTTCAAAAACGACAAAGCGTTTCCATCCTTGTTATAGTGGCAGTCTTTTGTCAAAATTTCATCGCACTCCTGGAGCTACTTCTCATGTTGTAGCGAAGACAGACCAACGTAACAGGGTGACATGGTTTTCCGTGGTGTACGTACCACACAACATTCAAAAAACAAACTTCCTTATTTTCCAATTTTTTTGCGACTACCATACTTCCTCGCAAGTTAACGTGGGAAGTAAAAGGGCTAGGAATGACCCGCCTCGTAGCATCCTCACTGGAAATGGCCTACTCCCAGTAACGGTTTCTAGACATAGACTGCCGGATATTTATTTTTATTGTATTCTCTACATGTCTAAATTTGCATTCAGTTTGAGTTATAGATTAGCAAGGTTTTGCTCCTTGGTTATCGGAGAAGTATGTTTTGTGACACATAGCACCCCAGACTATTTAACTTTACATATTGAGACATACAGTCTATCAAATTGTTACAAAAACTAGCCGAAAGCCATTTCCCGCAAGGATTCCCATGAGCCCTTTATTGTAGTTATATTTATTGGCCATAAAGATTCACCTTGATGCACTCGCATTGGGTCCATGCTGCCCAGCCAGACTTATTTTTAATATCACTATAGCCGTTACGATAGCCCATATATTAAACTATCTAAAAATAATTTTATAGTTGCAGCTTATAAACAATTTGGTTCGAATGCGTATGGGTTATGGCCATAAAACAGTCGATGGTTTGATATAATTTATAACGTCGTAAATTAGGCAACACTTTTGCACACAATACATAATAACATGGCAAATTATGGCCATTAAACAAGCTGTTACGTGGGTCATTAAGTGACTATGTGTTGAGAACTTTTAAAGTCGTAACATTGCTGTGATCAGATACTAGATGTGCTGTCATCGCGGCCATACTGTACATATACAATTTAACAAAGGAGTTCTTCATATTGTAGGTACTCAAAGCGTAAATACACCGCTTAGGACGTCTTTGTAACCTGTCATCGGTTCGATCGGCTTTATAGGTGTAAGCGGAGTAGGTATCGTTATTTACAACAGGACACAAGTTAGTCTCTCAAGGCTTGATTTCGGTGCGACTTAGATCTAAACCGGTATTTCTCTTTACTTTGCTTATCTCCCATTTTACGTTCTGTGAAGTTCGAATTAATCATCGGTACGATTTAAGAATTCTAATATATCTGATAAGTGAAACATCATTTCCCAGGATTTCTAACTTATCGCGTCGTCAGTTGCACCAAGAAAATTCTACAAAGACGAACACGTTGAAACGCAGCAATCTAAAACTTAATAGTGCCACGCTTTGCACTTGTGTTGCCCGGGCACAGCCTTTGTTTACCCTTCAGCAAAGAGAACGAGTTTCGTCTTTGATCGTAAGCAATAAAATGATCGTTTATTAATTAATCGACATCTCTTCCCAGAGGCGCTACTTTGGGGCATTAGTGAGGTGTCGAAAGCTGCGTGCACTTATGAGTCAATAGTTCTTGTTTAATAACACATTTAACACCTAAGGACTGTCTGTCACGATACGAAATTTCATGCAAAACCGTGGATAGTGCAACATGTTTTAAAACTTGTTCAAAAAATTTGGAACAAAGTGCGCAGAGGCCTAGTGTGCGTTTCAACAGTACACTGTCAGCCAGAAACGCTAGTTATTTAAAAACCGGCTTTGGATTTGAGATAAGCAATACGTAGCAGTAGTAGTAGCAGAAAACAAGGAGGACCACTGAGCTGAAGACAAGTCTAGAAAGAAAACATCTGGATGAAACTGCAAAAAGTGTGATCAGAGTTGTAGATGATTAACATTTTGCCAGATGACAGTTCGACGTTGACCAATTGGACTGATACAGTCCCTTTTACCCGAATGCACATTATTTCAGATGAAATACTTTACAAAAAAGGATTTCAGTGACAAACATGATTGCAATTCTTAGATATACTCAGTGACACTAGAAGCGTAACACCCAGAAAGAATAATTCCTTCACCTTGATTTCTTGGCAATGAGGTAGTCTCACGACAAGAATAAAACGATAACATTCTCATGAGATTATGAAAAAGATTAATCATGCTTGGCGACATCGCACCTGAATACACTCCTGTATACGTATAGGCATCGTAAAAATGTCTAGTTGCCTGAAGCGCTTACTTTGACGCTCCGTTGTACGTCTCGGTGGACCAGTTGGCATTCTTGGTGTTCCTCTACCGTCTTCTATCCACACACTACACACACACACGCAATACCGTCATTGCAGTACAATTAACACGCCGGCCAATTTTGCGAGAGGACAAACCCCTGTCAAAGTCACAATTTGGACGTCTTCGAACTCCAGGCAAGAATATCTACTACTCAACTCTCAGAAACTGCTTTCTTCACAAGAACTAAGAGATAACATTTCAATAAGGGTAACCGAAATAAAAAAGTTGACATTGTTGCCACAGCATGCTTTAAATGAAGTCATTATGTTTCTAAAAAAACAAGTCAAAGAAATTATTTTTTCCGGGTGTAGCACTTCTAATGTGACTGAGTATCTTAAGAGCTATTTATTAACACATTTTTTCCAAATATATTTGTTATAGATTTGTATACATATACAAATATTTCGCAACATGACAAACGGTGTCTGTACAATTGAATTTCTATTAAGATTCTCCAAACTTTGATCTTTCTGCTACAGTCCGACATTGATTAATTAAAAATATAGACACTGACTGCTCGTAGCCTCGTTACACCACATTGGATAGTAATGCTGCTCGAAGTCGTAGCTGAAACAGTTTTGGAAGGCCTAAATAAAACTATTTTTTCTTGAATTATGTATCTTTTGTGGACCCAAAGCTGTAAAAGCATACCGTTTCTATAGTGTGTATGTGTTTTTAATATTAACGTGACAATTCAAGTTACTTAACCAGACCCAGGACTTCACTTTTTCTGAAAATTGACGCTGACGTAAAAAACCTGCAACAAATCTCGTGCTTAACATGACAACACGTCATCTGCTCCTCAAATTCTATTACTTAAGAGATTAAAGCGTCACTCACAGTAAAGCTGCAAAAAAGTCTATCTGATTTTAAATGAGCAGTGCAGGAGACTTGTTAGCAAAGTTTATCGGATAATTTGAGAGAATATTCTATTATAAAGTCATTATACTTTAACGTGAACTTTGCTCCAGAATCAAATGACCGTTTACTTGCATCTTTTTAGCTCCTTTGTTAAGCAAATGCTATAGAAAAGGCTTCAAAGTATATGAATTAAGCTTCTGAACCGGATAGCATATACTTGGTTGGTGGCGGAGTGTTTTCCTATTAAATTTTGCCGACGTGATAATGCAAAAACAGTACAAGGAGTTACCAAAACATGTGGCAACGATAGCCGTTTTTTTACACCATTTCAATGTTGATCTGCGAAAAACATACTCATTTCAACCTTCTAGTGTAAGATCTGAAACCTATCTTGTGGTCTTTATGCTGATAATCTCCCTTGTTTGTCCGTCTAATCGAACCACATGTGCTGTATTCGTAAATTCTTCTTTGTGGTATACGTTTTGGTATAATTGACACCTTTTAACAAGATACTGTATTCAGCTGTCTTCCAGGTTTTTTATTGTCATATTCATATACAGAAACTTACTACAATAGTCTGAAAGGACCTGTAACATGCTGAGATCACAAAAAGCCGTAATTTCAAATTTTGATGATGGCACCACGCAAAACACCAGCACAGCCCAGGACCGCCTGCGGTAAGCATAAGGACGTCCAGCACTCCAGAATAGATAGATAGATAGATAGATAGTTTATTGTCCTATTGGATCATGTTACATGATATAAGACTTGTCAATATCAATGTGAGGGTCATATATGCGTTTGAGCAAATATGCCAGAAAAATACTTATAATTATAAAATAAATAAGGACATTACAATTACAAAACATTTTAAAAGGTTAAATCACATTATAGGTACAGGTACAGTGCAAGAATCGTAATGTGTTCAGTCTGTAACGGTAAAAATATATACATATATACATTGAAGCTGATACAAAGAAACGAAAAGCGGTAGGAGAATCTGTTAGAAATACATAATATATAAACACAATAAACATCGAGCAGTGAGGACAAATGGTTAAAAGCTTAGAAAGAAAACATACATACTTTCGTTAAAACTCGAATAAAAAGTGAACTTAAAATACATTTACTGATAGACAATTCACTGATAACGAAATGATTAACAGCTTAAAAGAATTTGCGAAGATAGCACATTTGTAGATATAGATGGAAGTTAATGTAAGCAGATTATAGCGTCTAAATATTTCTTTACAAGAGTCCCTCTTATTAATATTAAAAATTAATCGAAGTACTCTTTTCTGCAGGATGAATAATCTGTTAATCATTGTTGCCTGTCCCCATATCATTATATTGTTAGTGAGGTGAGAATAAACTAGCGCGTAGTACATATCTAAGAGTGAGTTTAGATGGATGTTAGGCTTTAATTTCAATATTGCAAAATAAGCACTGTTAATTTTGTTGCAAATGTGATTTATTTGTGGTTGCCAGCTTAACTTACTATCAACATGAGCTCCTAAGAAGACAGTTTGATCTGAAAAGCTATCAATATCCATGCGTGGTTTCTTGTTGAAGAAATGAATTTCAACAGTCTTATCTTCATTCAAAATGAGGCGGTTAGACTGGCATCAAGCGAGCATAAGGCTACCTGTCATTTTATAATGTACCAGATATGCCATAGTACCGAAAACGCCAATAACCCCCCAAAGAACGCGGAAACCTACAAAGTGTTATCGTATCACATCGGTTAATTGTTATGCAATCTTCGACTAAAATGTTTAATTTTTTTATGGATCTGAAGCGCGACAAACAATACTTCGACACTTAAAAGGAGCCATACCGTTTTTTTCTAATATAGGACTCAACAGTTTGGCCTTGACATGGCAAAGTAAGACATCTATTTGAGATTCAACAAGCGATGAGAGAAAACCTGGATAAAAACTCACGCTCCATTATTCAGGTTGGAGGATATCAATTAGATCTTTCATTTACCCAAATTGTATCATAACCCGCACAGGAACTAGTCCTTCTAGTATGTAGGATATCTCCAGGTCGAATAGGTTAATAAACGGCTCTATCTACGTTTCCAACTGAGACCATCAGGGAGCTTAGAACCTCGAGAAGGTACACCTTGATTACTACCCAGTTTTTTTGAATTATCGAGAATAGGATACACGAGCATAGTATCAGTATTGTTATAAATTGGTGTTGTTGAGGAGTAGTAAGTTAGTTCATTGAATATACGTGCTTTCATTACAATAAGCTTCTTAATCTACTAAAGCTGTTTAGAGTGACTACCTTCAAGAAGATATTTTCCTCACGGCCCCATGGACTTTCCTAGATACACCAGGATCGTTTATAGATGAGCTACAACCAGTTATCCTATTCTACACTGGAGTTAAGTAGATATACTGAGTGACAAAAAAAGGTAAACACTTACGTATGTTTATACGATTTTAATAACTTTTGGCATATATGTTCAGTGCCCCTTACTAGTTAAATGATTAAATTTTCAGCTCAATTAGTCAACTGACTGCAGAAGCTGGTTCAATAATGTGTTCAGGATCCACGATTTCTTGTACACTCATTGACACGAATGGGCAGCGTGCTGATGAGGTGGTCGATATACTGTTGGGGTATCTCAATCCAGGCTACTGCGACTTCGTGAGTAAGAGCTGCTAATGCCTGTGGAGGATGATTTTAAATTCAAGAGCCTGCGACCTATCATGTCTCAGACTTGTTCAATTGGAGATAGGTCAGGCGATCGTGGTGAACAAGGTAAACGGTTGATGCGATGTTGATCCATGAAGGCTAACGATGCTCTAGCAGCATTCGGTCTGGCATTGTCTTGCTGAAAAATCGGGTTTTGGATGAGGTTTAAGTATGGAATAGGCTGAGGCTCTACTACTTCCTGAATATAGCGACAGGCTATCATATTGCCTCTGATGAAAATTAGTGCTGCTACCATAAGCAATAGCACACCATACCATAACTCAAACCACTGACTAGCGATGACTCGACTACTACTAAATGTCTCTCAGAGCCAGAAGTCCTAACCAGCGGTCTTGTCGCTCTGTGGACCCTCTGGGATGTCCAGAACCCCTCGGTCGCTATCCTTGGCCTTCCTGAGTCCGCGGTCGTTCACACTGACCGCCCCCTCGACCTATCCGATTATCTATGTTTCTGTTGAAAAATGACAGACAACTACACTAAAATTCCAGTAAGAATATACATGTTGGCAAGATTGTAGCCTTGTAACTGAAGATGCCTACTTACATTTAAAATTTGCTGATATTAAGGAACATTATTAATTAATTTATTTAACAAAAAAGTTTGCTTTGGCAACATCCTATCTGCCCTCAATGTTGTGAACAAAACAGAACATTTCTAAAGCAGAGGTAGTTCTATCGTGGTCTACTGAACAAGTCCTTAAATTTCTGCACCATGTTCAGGAATCCGCCTGTGTATAGCTCTTTATGGTAATCATATCTTTGGGAAGAGTCTTTGTATCAAGAAAATGTAGCTCCACTGAGATTTTTAACGACAGCCGTAAAATATTTATGGAAAAAGAGAAACATCTTCAGCCAACATGTATACTTGAAAATGACGTGTTAAACGTAAGAACATTGTGAAAATTGTTTGAAGGGATAACTGCGATGTTATTTCTTTTGTTTATTGTTCTTAGAGTGGCTTAGTCACCCGAGTAATAGATCGGATCAATTCTTCCTAAGTACTTATCGTTTTAGTTAATCCGCTGGTGTCGTTGTAATACCCTTCACGTATAACTTCGTCTAATAGTAGTAACAATATCTATCTATTCACATGAATCTGTAAAGTAGATAAATATAAACATAGAAGGCAATCTCTGTGTAT
Source organism: Acanthoscelides obtectus (assembly GCA_963669975.1). Lineage (NCBI taxonomy): Eukaryota > Metazoa > Arthropoda > Insecta > Coleoptera > Chrysomelidae > Acanthoscelides > Acanthoscelides obtectus. The sequence continues at coordinate 748,066 of CAVLJG010000454.1, forward strand.
GGGCTATTACAATGATTTAAAACATTGTATGAATATATGAGAAATATTTAAAATAATACAGTGTGGAGTTAAAAATAATTGATGGAAATACATGCCCCTTGCGGATGAGGTTAGTATTAAGCATACATAAATTTTGTCACTTAATGTATATTTCTAGGATAAAGCTATTAGAAAGCATACAAAATAATTGTGTAGGATACGAACGAGATATGATAATAATGGAATATAGCGATAGACGTGAAAACATCTCATCTTAGAAGATTTCGAAGTACCGCCCCGTACCATTTCATTTTTACTACATGGGCAGTACGTAAACAATTCGATATGGGCAACAATGTCAGGGTAATATTAAAGTCACTTACTTGGTGACGAAACGACAACGAGTTATCCTCCTTTGGCAAGCGATAAGTTCGATATGATCGGATTGTCGGGGCCATCGCCTATTTTTGGGAAAAGACTTATGAGTATATCCCGTATTCAACTGACTCATGACATCACATGCACAAATCTACTATTCACCATTACATTAATGTACCCCAACTACTACTACTACGGATTCGTCATCGACTGAATCACGGGATCGTCACACAGACTAATCCTGACCGTCACACTGACTGATCATTAAGTCGTCACACAGACTGACTAGGAGTCGTCACACAGACTAACTCGGAGTTGTCATACAGACTAACTTCAACTCTTTGGTCGCTAGGTGTATAGTCAGACGTGCCGAGTTTAACGATTGTTACAAAAAAACAGTCCAGGAACCGGGATATCACGTTGGCCAAGGGCCGTCGTGTCAAAACGCCAAAGCTCTGACGTTACCCTTGAATCAGAGATAACCGAGCAATTTAACTATCACCAAAGTAACAATCCCTTCACACATCCTGCCATAAGATACATTCAGACTCCAGCGATTGCCAAGAGAAGATAGTTAAGCGGTCATTCAGACCTAGGACACCCATTAGCACACCAACACTGTAATCAAGTCCACAAAGCGAACTACTTGGTCTGAGGAGCGATCTCCTCCACGATCTCGCCAGCAACGCTCGTATCTTTAAGAAAGTTTGTCCTGGGAACAAATACCCAGAGAAGGAATGGAATGTATAATATAAGAAGGCGTAAGGGCCGTCGAGCTGAGTGACACTGAGCAGCTTTGTGAACCTTCTGGAAAGATTTTGTGTACCACAGGGTTAGACTCGCATGCAAAAATGTGTTTGAGATATTCGTAAGCTTACAACTGTACGTTCATAATAATATTTATTATCTGAAACGACTTAATTAAAAATTTCATTTAACCAAATCCTCAATTTGTTCTTGAAAGAGAATATGCTATGTACTTGTTTGATAAGCGAAGTTATGATATTATGGTACTAACAGTTAAACCTCGCACACAAATTTATACGTCTGGGTCCCCCACAATAATCGGACAGGGGTGAGGTTCCCCAGCAGCAACGAGCTCCAGCATTGGGGTGTTGATGCAACCTTTCCTTGTGCCTGACTGCAAGTCCAGCTGTTATGGTGAGCAAATAAAATAAGACGGTACAGAAAAACAATTCATACCACAAACCACACCCTGTTCTCCAGAACATTCATCACTTTACACCCACATAATAAAAACTTCAATTTGATATGTGTCGCGGTCTCTCAGAGAATTTACAATTACTAACCACGTCCAATTTAGTATGCAACAAAGACTGTTTAACCGCTTATTAACCATTACTTTGCTTATCGTCATACCGCGGTTACTTCGGAATGGGTGAGTAAAGGAACCGACGAGGTCGACATAATAAAAAAGCCAATAACCGACGCATTGGGTGTCGGGTCTTCCGTACTTTATAGTACAGGTATCAACTTTCTAGACAAATCAAGGTTACTTCTGCCACATCTTAGATAACAACCAGCTATGAAACTCTCCTGTCAACGACAAAAACGTCCGCCATTTCGGCGCAGAAAGGCGCTTGTAAATTCTCCTAGTAGGTACAACGATGAAAGAGGTTTCAGTGTTCCGTGTGGAGCAGTTCTAGCCGGTGTTGCAGCGTACTATGCCAGTGGTCGTAAATATTCTTTGCAATCGTAAACATTTTGGTATTACGACCTGGTCTATGCTGCAGATAATTTTTAAGGAATATTTGATAGGAATTTAATAACATTTTGCCTTCCTCTTGCGCCATCTTGATATTTTTTTTAAATTATGTGTATCTCGGAATTGTTTTAAGTGGCAGGTTAGATACCTTTGCCTGTCACTTTGCTGGTGCCTTGCCCTCATTTTGTTCCATGACAAAGACACGGATATTCTTGCGATTCATTGACTATCGTGGGTGTTTGGTGTTTTTAACAGTATTTACATCAAGAAGGCAAGATATTGAGAATATAGGAGAAGCAACGATTACTTAGAAATAGGTTATTTCATTCTGAATATTCTAAATACATTTCAATACCACCTCAACGGACCAAGTCAAAAAAAATGAGTAAATGATCCCGACCAGGAGTAAAAGCTGACACTAAATTTTGCGTGTCAATACTCCAAGATTCGTTAAAACCATTTATCCTTATTGTGGCAAGAAGCGAAACCTTAGACAAAGGAAGTGGTTTGCACGTTGAAATGATTTCTGAGGATCATTAGTTTTGTAAAATTTACGACTTATTTAAGAAAATGGAAACCAAAATCCATATAACCAGCTAAAAAATGGTTCACATCAGGAGGGTGACCAAATAAGTACTTGAGTTACCTTCAAGTGATTTCTTAGAGGGTATCGTTATGACAAGTAGTGTTATATTTTATAAACAAAAATACAATAAGTGGTTTTGTAATTATGGGGTGAGCCGTTTGCTCTGATGTTTTGTAAAGTTCATGAAAATGTGAAATGTTAGAGGCTTCACCTATAATACAATTTATCTATCTCCCTGAAATTCAACTTTAAATATTTGACAGAAATATATCAAGAGTTCGCTCTCTTACAGTGCCAATATTAAAATACTTACGGGTATGTTTCTTATTATTAGTTATGTCGTTTATTTATCTTATTCATGTTTGTATTATTATTTTTGTATGGGTTAGGTGGAGAATATATGAAGCGAAACTTTGCCCAAATAAGAAGGCTATTATTATTATGATTGAAATCAATGTCACGTAAGCGTAAAGAATAGCAATAGGCATGCCTATGTAGTGTGTTAAGATCACATTAGGTTTTTTCTTGTCTCAAATACCTGAGATGTATGTATGCAAAGCTAGAAATAAGTTGCGTATCCACTTTTTCTAAATCATCCTGGAAATTACATATGCAAATTTGCCGAATTTCTAAAATGAGAGAGATAAAAGAAGAAAGTCCTTGGTTAGTGAAGCATATTAGTAACAGGCGAAAAAATAGGCTACAAAAAGGAACAGTTATAGAACGCGTAAAGATAATTACATTTTACATTATTGTTCATTTCCATACCTTTAAACTTTATAGCAGCTTATTCTGCGATGTCAAGTAGAAAATACAAGTCTGCGCCTAGATGAGATGCACTACTAAAATCCCTAGATACAACTTTGAACATGACCTCCCTTCAGTAAGGTCAACACATAAATAGCCCTGATACAGGTAATGAGTATACTTCATGGGCAGCATATTTAGTAATCATTTACTCACATGGCAAATATCACCGATTTTGTACACTTGCTGACCAACACACATCTCAGAGATGCATTCTGCATCCAACAAAGCACGCTTGCGAACTAACTTGCAGCATGGTCGTTGAGCATGTTGTTGAGTTATTTCTCTATAGGTGACGCTCACAGCGCTCACAGCGAGCAAACGCGGAATGGACTATTTGTACACTGGGAGCTGTCTAGTCAGCAAGTTGACTTTTTATCGGTTTTGTTTGTCATTATATATGTTGTATACGTAACAACCCTGCCGATTTGCCTCTACAAAGCAATTTCATTCAGTATCAATAAAAATCTGTTATACCTTCTGTAATAAATAAATAATCATTTCCTTTCCCAGAGCACATCTGGTTTAACTATTCTGTTCCATGTCCCGCATTCCTCCTTTCACCTTTGGCGTCGAAACCGCAGCCGAAGTGACAAACTCGCGCTATGCGAGCGTCGAGCTTTGCCGCTTTTGAGGCCTGTCTGCGCCGTTTAATAAATAGCCCCACGGGTGGGTGTATGTTGTGTGCGAGATGCGAAAGTAATATGCATATTTAGTTGATTCGGATTTTTTGGAAACGGCGACAGGTTATACCTGGGGACAGGTTTATGTTCAGGAAGTTAGATATTCATTACTGGCATTGGATTGGACAGATAAATGGCATTATGGGGGAGCACTTGGTCGCTCGCAGGATAGTTAAGTGAGAAGGTTAGTTTTTTGAACATAAACAAGAACTGCATCGTCTTGGATTGAGCTTTTTGGATAACGTCATTCTCCTCAAATGAGCCTGAGTTGTCAAATCAAGAAGCGGTAAAAACATGAATTCCTTGTTAAGGTACCAACTAGGCCCTTTTTTGGCCTATCGTGAACACCGAAGCTGACATTAAACTAGCATTAAAATCTAAACCTCTATTGTTGGAAACCAGGGAGTAGAATTACTAAGAGAAATTGGGGATGATTGTCTAGCCTGGGGAATAATCAAAAATCTTAACAGCTGTTGACATTTGTCAAAAGTCAAAGTATATGAATGAATCCAATTTCGGCAATAATATGATTCTGAGTTGCTCGTATGATTGAGCGCGTGCTTCATTAACAATTAAAACACAAAGTTTTACAATAATAATACAAAATAAATTGCCTCGGATTTTGTTAATGGATGTTTGGAAAATGTCTAGGAACTATGGGGAGATTTTAATTTTCGATAATCCGTATTGTTTTTCGAGGTCGATGACGGCATAATATGTGGTTGTGGATCTCAGACTGAACCTTACAACTACAGGGTGATGGGGATGTGTATATACCGGGAGCTTCTGGAGTAACCTACGTCACGCAACTGTGCAATTAAAGGTGATCTGGTGAGGCTGATGCCGCTGCTCTTGATCTCACGAAAGCGTTCGGTAAGCCATCCTCTGACCTCCCAAAGAAGCTTTGCATATTTGGCTGATTTCTTCTCTGACCGCAAGATATCCGTCTTAACTGACCGGTTCTCCTCTTCAACAAACAATGTCAACGCGGTTGTTCCCCATGGTTCGCTCTTGGCTCCGACATTGTTTCACGTGCATATCAATGACCTCTCATACGAGAGACCTGGAGGTTATCATTACTTCCGGAAGCAACAATCTGGTACAGGGGTGCTAGCTGGGAGGCTATAAAAAAGACGAGTCCTAGACTAAGGTACTGTATTTTGCCTTTGAAAATCTCACTGTTAGGAAGTGGATCTAAGACGATTGATCAGGAATATACACGGGTCATGATATTTTCACTTGTATTCTCCAAAATGGTATATTTGCGATTCTATCTACTGAATCGAATATTTCGTTGGCTTTTTTGTTCGATCCATCTACCCGCGCCGAAATAATGTATCCCAAAATACCAGAATCCCGCTAATATCGTTACACATTTACTGTTTGCGAAATAATTTACGGTGAGTGGGCTGGAATCAATTATCTATTTGTTATTATGACCGTCGGTAAAGTCCCAACGGAACCAAAATGATACCAACCCGCAATGAATTGATGATGATCAGTGGTGTTGTGCAGGGATGTGAAAAAGGCAAGGCCCTAGTTAATTCGGACACTTCCAAAGTACTGAAATCAAAACTATAAAACTACCACTACTACTACTGTTACCATGCACAGTCCCAGCTTAGAATACGGTTTATGTACTGTCACTCTGACTGGGTTGTTCATATTTGATCCAGCTTAAACGAGGGCTATCTGACTGATACATCCGTAATCTCAGTAACGGCAGCATCGATCTGGATGACGTTTGGGGTGAAGCGGGCTGTGAGGTTACATTATTTTGGAAATCGGTTGAATGGCAGGGCGATATTATGAGTGGAAATCAAAACAGCTTCAGCTCGTTTCCAAAGTTGTTTTTGTACGCATTTCAACCTTCGAGTTAGAACATAGTCAAAAACATTATTATGTGGCTCAAAGGTTATGATTATTTAGCAAAACTTATTAGTGGCTTACATATGAAAACAACGGTACTCAAACAAAGTCAAAGTTTTCAATTTGCACGTAAGGTAGATTTGAAAATCGCAGTGTCAATCTATTGTCACAAGTGGAAGCGACTTTACTATAACCAGATTTTTTTCATCTGAAGTCAATGAAAACATTTTAATATACCCAGATTTTCTTCCTTTGAAGACAGTACCAAGTCTGGCAGTGCTAGTTGTCTTACAGGAGTTCTAAGTTAATCGAGTCATCTTGAATTTCAAAAAGCTTCTTTCAGGCGTTTCAGTTCTGGAGAATCAAAATACAAAAACGTCATGACACCAACTTCAATCTAAGCATTCAGCGCTGAAAAATTCATAGTTTGGCGTACAACCTGGTTATCTGCAATGTGGATATAAGCTTTTTTTGACACATCGGGGCCCAAGTAAGGTGGACACCCCACCCCGTATCATTGATATGGCTGATACGGCGGTAGCTACTCCCTGAATTATAACTAAATATTCCTACAAAGATAGTGCTAATTTAGATGCTCCGTTAGACATTTTAAAAGCTAGCAAGTATCTTAAGCAGTCGTAGTGCTTTGGTATTCCCATTATCCTGCCTTCTTGGCTAGATCAGATTAAAAAGAAAATGGATATTTTGGGAATATAAGAATTTTCATGAGTTACAACAATAAGTAAGCATCCTTGCTCTTGTCAAAAGTTGCATTTAAACACTGGATCAGCCTATTCTACATGAAGATAGCCAAACTAGTTCTATATTCTCGCGTTCAAACAATTATTCGAGATGAAATAAAACAGCTTAGCGTCATCTATGAGAATTTGTCATAGCTATGTTCCTCCTCTCCGCACAAATTAGAAACCTACTTTTAAAAGGTTAGTGCCTCACAGCTGGCGCTGTAACCAACTATATTATTTTCGCTATTGTCTTCTAAAACAAATAACAGAGTATCTACAAATCTGTTATACCATACCATCTTCTTTACTTAGACTTCGCAATCTGATGACTCCTCAAGGAGATTCTTCAACGTTTTAGTCTTATTCATTTTGACTGCAACAAACGACGGTCCTATAAACAACCGTAGATCCTCTAAAGTAGGAAAATCTTTCAAAGGTGCGAACACCTACTGCACAAAGTTCAATGGACAGCATTTCCAAAGTCATTACAAGAATATCTTCGTGCCTTTGTCAAAACTGCCGTTTGGTGCCGTCAGAATTGATAAGACTATAACGATGGGGAATTGTGAGAATTGAGTGAAAATGAATAATGGAAAGAGCTGGCTGCAGGTTTGTATCAAGAATCACCAAGGTTAAGTAAATATATATATATATATATATATATATATATATCTATATATATATATATATATATATATATATATAACTTGAGACGTGGTCATTGTCGTCTAGACCAGTTAGGTGAAAAATTAAAGCTTCCGCCTTTTGTTGGGTACTTCGACAAAATTTAAGCAAAGAGGACTCTTTATACTTTTTAAATTCTCTCTAGCTTTCAATGGACTTTGCCATCATCATCAGGAGCTGCAATTACAATGATAACAGTAGCAAAAATAGTGTAAAATGAATTTAAATTGACTTAACTTACAGTAGTATGTGAGGATGTTGCTAATTGTTGTTTTACTTCAGGATGAGGGAAACGTCCAGTAACATGGTGAAAGCTGGATAGGTGGTACAATGGTCAAAATTATATAAAATACACACAAATATGTGACAAGAACAAGTTAAAAAGAGATTAAAAAAATTTTTTTTTTTTTAGAACATGAAAGCATTACATCGTGAAGCCACTTGATGATTGCACAAAATGGTGGTCATGGAATAATGAGTGAGAATAACCCTTTGACAGAAGGCCGAAGGTTGTCAATGTCTGTGTAGAAAGATGGAACGAATTGTGGGCGTGTGCCACGTTGTCAAAACACTTCAGATGATGTGATTTTCAGAATGTTATGTAAGAAATTGTTAAACCGACCAGAGGCAGTTGAATTAACTATATTTTAATTAATGGGAAATTAAATTAGCAATTATTATTAAATCATGAGGAGAAAATTATTAGAATTTGAGTGGAATGAAGTTTATTGGTGGAATCGACCAAGAAACAGAGTCCATTTATGGTTGTGAAGAATCAAAATTTGGGGGGATATGTAAGTTCTCCAATTTTTCGCAGTTTAGCAAATATGAGTAAATGACACTCAGTTGCTTAACATCTGTCTTTTTGTTGATACAGTTGTTATTCATGTGGGACACTTCCAGGAATAAACGTTTGGATAGGTGTTTTTCTTTATCAAGAACTTTGATACTTGTGTAATTCATAGAGTGCCCTGTTGTGCTAACATGAGATGCTAGAGCGCATCTTTCAGGATGAAGCCTAGAATCAGTTTTGTGTGACGTAATCCTTCCTTTGAGAGATCTGGAGGTCTGTAAGTTAAGTCAATTTAAATTCATTTTACACTATTGTTGCTACTGTTATCAATGTAATTGCAGCTCCTGATGATGATGGCAAAGTCCATTGAAAGCTAGAGAGAAATAAAAAAGTATAAAGAAATTGTTAAACCGACCAGAGGCAGTTGAATAAACTATATTTTAATTATTGGGAATTTTAAATTAACAATTATTAATAAATCGTGATAAGAGAATTATTAGATTTTGAGTGGAATGAAACTTGTTGGTGGAATCGGCCAAAATACAGATTATATTTATGGTTCTGAAAAGTCGAAATTTGGGGAGATATGTAAGTTCTCCAATTTTTCGCAGTTTAGCAAATATGAGTAAATGACACTCAGTTGTTTAACATCTGTCTTTTTGTTGATATAGGTGTTATTCATATCTCCCCAAATTTCGACTTTTCACAACCATAAATATAATCTGTGTTTTGGCCGATTCCACCAACAAATTTCATTCCACTCAAAATCTAATAATTCTCTTCTCACGATTTTTTAATAATTGTTAATTTAAAATTCCCATTAATTAAAATATAGTTTATTCAACTGCCTCTGGTCGGTTTAACAATTTCTTACATAACATTCTGAAAATCACATCATCTGAAGTGATTTGGCAACGTTTTGGCCCACAATTCGTTCCATCTTTCAACACAGATATTGACAACCTTTGGCCTTCTGTCAAAGGTTCATCTCACTCATTATTCCATGACCACCATTTTGTGCAATCATCAAGTGGCTTCACGACGTAATGCTCTAATGTTTTTTAAATAATTTTTAATCTGTTTTTAACTTGTCTTGTCATATTTTATATAATTTTGAACATTGTACCATGTATCCAGCTCTCACCATGTTACTGGACGTTTCCCTCATCCTATACGTAAACAACAATTAGCAACATCCTCACATACTACTGTAAGTTGAGTCAATTTAAATTCATTTTACACTTTTGTTGCTACTGTTATCATTGTAATTGCAGCTCCTGATGATGATGGCAAAGTCCATTGAAAGCTAGAGAGAATTAAAAAAAGTATAAAGAGTCCTCTTTGCTTAAATTTTGTCGAAGTACCCAACAAAAGGCGGAAGCTTTAATTTTTCACCTAACTGGTCTAGACGACAATGACCACGTCTCAAATATATATATATATATATATATATATATAATATTTGGCACATGACCACACTTTGTCTCTGCCGGCTCTATGAGACTGTACTACTTCAAATTCCAGACCTCATTCCTGCGCCCATGGTTGCAAAACTAAACATTATTACCTGTGTTGTAAACCTAACTCTAAATTATAATTAACAGTATCGTTTTAATTGTGGATGTTTATAATCCATTACCTTGCGCGCATTGTCGAATAGACGGACTGGCCACCATTGTTTGTGTTAATTATTATGAACGAAATGGCAGCCGTTTATCACCCCACAGCGGCGATTCACTATGGAACACTTTCCATACTATTTTTTTTCCATCCATCGACGTGACATCTCCGTTCTAGAAAGTATTTGTTGATACCCTGTGGACAGATCTACCCGGGGAGCCGGATTCTAAGTAAATTTCAACCGTTGAAATTGATTTCGATGTGTCCTTCCCGTTAGACATACATATACCGATCACTATCATCTTCAGAGGAAAGTTCATTACAACCTTTTTTTTTAAATTATCCAAAACACCCAGAAGTGAACGAATATTTTGAAATCTGCTTAAAAGATTTGCTTGCATAATTTTTGACATATGACAAGGTGCCGAGTTAAAAGTGCCCTTTGTAGATAAAGCTATGCAAAGAACCGAATCAACGCTAACTAACAACTCCTCAGATAAAATGATATTTGAGAACTTTTGTCTTTCAAGGCAAATAAAGCGTTCCCTACTCAAGGAGGTCACAAATAAGAAATACCAATGTAGCTGCCCTAAGTATGTGTCTTGACACTATTCTTATGTTCGAGCTTTTGTAAAGCAGTGTCATTGTCAATCGTCTTCCATTATAATCCGCTCAGGCTAGCACATAACCTGAAATACTAATCATTACATTAAAGCCAGTCTTTAGACGACTTTTATTTCACACTTTTTCAAACGGAATCTATTAGCCAACAATGCCGAAAGAATGGAATGTCTGCAATGCACCTCTGATACATTGTTCATACTAACATCGTATCCGTATTAATTGGCCTTCCATCATGTATCATTATTATGTGCACGTATCCTATAATTATCCTTCTTCTTCCTGAGTAACCGTCCGAGCTGATTTTAATTCCAACACGAACAACAAAAGTCCCCCCTAGAGATGCCGTTTCATTTTTGTGTTTGATACACAGTCATGCAATGTTTTGCGGTTTGCGCCATGGATGCATTGTTGCCACATAGTTTGTAGTTGCAAAGGGTACTTGAAATTTAATCATTATTTCTGCGTACTAAGACCGTTTCCAACAAACTGATCAAGACACACAAACCTCGAACAAAGATATTTTCAAAATGCCTCTGAATAGGATCGCACACATCTTTGACGAGACCCATTTTTTTGTCGCTATTTCAATTATATACAGGTCTACTATATAGGCGCGAATTCGATTTTTTGTTAATCATATCAATTATGAAATATTTTGCTAAAGCTGAAGATGTTTGTACTTTTTGTTCCCAATTCTGACTGAGTAAATTTTTTTATTCCGAGAAGTAAGTGTTTTGCAGTTTTTTGAAATGCCTAGGGGGCAAATTTTTGTTGTAGGAATTTTCAAAAACACTTATTTTAATTTTACTGGAGCTTGAGTTCAGGATTTACTTAGTGGTCTAGTAATATCGCTTTTGTACATCCGAATACAGGTGTCTAACCATGGACAGCAGTTTTGTGCTGTTTGGTTACTCATCAGCATTTACTAGGCTGGGTATCAGGTAGGATAACAAACGGAAGCTGAACAACTATCCTCGACTCAGGATATAAGGACTATACGGATAAAAGGTCACAAAGCGAAATCTATACTAAGTGACATATAAATCCGAACACCCAGTTTAAATGGTTTTATTTTAATAAAAGTTGGTGAATGTATTTATCTTACTGTAAATAACAAGTGAAAAAATTTTCAGCCTTATCAGTTGGACATTCCGGTTTTTATACTGTTTTTTTTTTTAACTCACTAACGCTCTAAAAATGAATATTTCAGCCGCAGTAAAGAATCAACGTTGGCGGATTTTGGTTCTTGACATCCTTTACGATCGGTTACGATGCCTAGAGTACGGAGACCTGTACGATTTCGTCAACTTAGTGAGTTTGATAGGGGCCGTATAGTGGGACTTCGGGAAGCTGGACTTTCTTTTCGGGCAATTGCAGTTAGAGTGCAAAGAAGTGTAGACACTGTGGTTAGGTGTTGTCAGGCATGGCTTCGAGAAGGCCGTACGCTAAGAGCAAGGGGCACTGGACGCCGCCGTAGCACAACAGACCGTGAAGATCGCCGCCTAAGATTATTGGCCTTAAGGGACCGTTTCTCCACTACCAGGTCAATTGCAAATGAATGGTTTGCAGAACACGGAAGACCTATTGGCATCCGAAGTTTTTACCGACGAATGAGAAGTTTTGGCTTGTTTTCATACCGGCCACACTGGATCCTTCCTTTAACTCGAGAACACCGACGTAATCGCCTTGAGTGGTGCAGACAACGGTCACTCTGGGATCAGGAATGGAACAGTATTGTCTTTAGTGACGAGTCTCGATTTTGTTTAGGCATGCACGATGGTCGTGCCAGGGTTAGAAGGCGACGTGGTGAAAGGAGGAATCCACAGTTTTTTGTTGAAAGACATGTTCATCACACTGTTGGAGTTATGGTTTGGGGTGCTATAGCTTATGGTTCCAGGTCACCTTTAATCTTCATCAGAGGTAACATAAACGCGCAGCGTTATATCCACGAAGTTCTAAAGCCCCATCTTTTACCTTATCTTGACACCCTGCCAGATCCAACTTTCCAACAAGATAATGCCCGACCACATGTTGCAAGAGTCACAATAGACTTCTTTCAACATAATGATGTCACATTGTTACCATGGCCACCAAGATCTCCCGACTTATCCCCAATTGAGCACGTGTGGGATATGATGGGTAGGAGATTGCTCAATTTGCAACGTCCCCCTCAGACTCTAGAAGCAGTTCTAGAGGAGTTGGTGGTTGCCTGGAATGAGATACCACAGGAGGACATTGACCACCTGATCAGAAGCATGCTTAGGCGCATTGGAGAATGCGTAGCACATCAGGGTGCATCCACACATTATTAAAGGTCAAAGGGCTTTAAAGCAGTGCAATCATTTTGAAATTTTTATCATTTACTTATTATGCTTCCTACTTATACAAAATTTTATTAAAATAAAACCATTTAAACTGGGTGTTCGGATTTATATGTCACTTAGTATATTTCCAGAATCCACCTGTGACTTCCAAATACGACTTCTGGAGTATACCACACTCTTATTTTTTATCTGGATTTCCGCTGTGAATTTGTAAACATATCCTAAAACAATAAACTTAAATGGAGCTACCGAGGCACATTTCTACCAAATATACTAAAACTGTTAGAACAATGGCTCGTGTCTCATTAAATGTTTCTGCTACATTAATTCATTACAATTTTCCAAAGGAAACGCAGAATAGGAGCGTGTTTAACTATTTTAATGGCGCCCTTTTCCTTCCGTGACGACAAGCAAGGTTGCCAAATGGTGCACGTCTCTTAGGAAACCATGTAACGATCTAACAGATGACGGCTGTATAATTTCTAAAATTGAAGCTAAACAGATATCAGAGAACCGCGTCATGGAGATGGTAGAAACAAAATTAGCCAAAAAACCGTCAACGTCTTTCAGGTTTGCCATCAATGTAGTTCCACATATTTTAATTAAACAACATGCTTATACAAAACAATCAAAAAATCTGTTTTGCACACATGTAATATCAAACTTGCCACGCAAATTTGTGCATTTTTTCTATCCTTCTGATTTCCCAAATTATCACAAAACAATATATCGATCTTCTACGTAATGGTTGCATAACCGGGGTTTGTATTTTCAGGCCACTATTTATAATTTACCTATATTGCAAATCCAATTTACAGATTGTTTTTTTAAAAAATGAATTTGACCGACGCAACATTAAAGTGGATACAGATTTTATGTCTATTTACAGACAATATGTAAATGTATACTGCTTTGTTTATAAAGAATCAGCGGTACTCAACATTTTCTGTTGTTAGATATTCACTGAACGGTCCATATATTGCTTTTCTATTAAAGCCTAAAAATATAATTTCAGCTAGTCCCTAGGTTCGTTTTTCAAATCTAAATTACTGACTTTTCTAAAATTTCTTAATTTTCTCTAAATTCTATCTGGATGAAAAAATGCCTTGAATCGTAAACAAAATAAGTAAATTGAAAAAATACATTTTCGGGAACAAACTTTTATTTAGCTTTAAGTGTTTCCTCAATCAAGCTTTTTTATTTGATACCCGTAGTATAGGGGTCGCTTTGGAAATTATAAATCGCTATAGTGCGATGGCCGCCATATTGTATGTAGAATGACATTACCAAGCTTATTGTGTTTCTTTCATCAAGCTCCGTCTCTTGGTAGCCAGGTCGTCGGGATGACTATGAAATTTATGTTAATCGTCATTTAGCGGTGACTGCTATATTTGATTGACGTGACTTTGATTATTGCGTTTTTGTAATCAAGCCTTTTTATTTGATACGCATGTCAATAGGTGAATGTGGACAATGTGAATCGCCATTTTGCGGTGGCCGCCATATTGAATCCAGGATGTAATCACTCTGATTATTGTGTTTGTCTCATAAAGCTCTTTTACTTGATACCCATGTCGACGGGATGACTATACAATATGTAAGTCGCCATTTTGCGGCCGCTACCATATTGAATTTAGAATGACGTCACTTTGCTCATTGTGTTTTTCTCATCAGGCTCTTCCATCTGGTACACATATCCTTAGGGGTCCCTATGGAAGTGATGAATCGCTATTTTGTAGCATCCGCTATATTGAATTGGATGCCAGGATGAGATTCTTAAATGTATAGTGCTCACGATAAATTCTTCAGTTCATACCTATTTATTACATAGTTAACAGCTAATTGGAAAATAAAGAGAAGCCTTAAAGCTCCGACAACGGTCATAAATTCATACCAACAATGTATGCAACTTAATCTGTATTTGAATAGATTATTATCGAGCAATTGCAAAAAATGCACCATAAAGCGGCCATTTAAAGAGAACATCTGCATATTTTTTCCTCCCAGGTTTTTCATCACCTTCTGTTGAATTTAATTAAAGAAACAGAATTCGTGAGTACGACCGAACGAGCGATATCTCGAATTTGCATTTCTCACATTATACGAAAGCTTTATGGCTTCAGGAATACGCTAATGAATGCCAGATGGAAAAACATAAAACCGGTGAGAAAATATTTATAGCACTTTAGCGTTTTTTAATGCTTTCTTTCCTCGTTTGAATGTCTTAATTTTCATTTTCTTTGTTGACCTTTTACAGGGTACTTGATAAGTAAGTGCCCCGAGCATAAACGAGACCAGATATCATCTTTATAAAGACATTATACATATTTTTCAGAGCTGATGATTTTTGAGAATTTTTATGACAGAAATAAATGACGGGTGAACAACAAAAACTGAATTGCCATTATACGTGGCAGGATTAATTCACGCTTTTGTCTGCGGAATGTCGTATTTTTATAATGTAAAAAGTCTTGTGGCTAGAGTTCCCTATCAGAATTTCCGTTGCTTTTATTTCTATAAATTATTTATCATTTGATGTAATTTCAAAGTTGGTACACCGATTCTAAGAGCGTTGTTTGAAAATATCATATACGGACAGTCGCAAGAGTTAAAATTAGTTCATCAGGTACAGGTGGAGGGGGTGTTTATTTTAAATATTGTAAAAACGGGCAATTGTTAATTATGAACATTAAAACGTACGATATGCCCAGGCGTTAAGGAGAAAAATTTTGATCAAAAGATTATGACATTACGGTTACTAAACCAACTGATAAATGTTCAGCAATTTGAACGAATCACGATTATTGTACTCTTTTCATTATGAAATCTTACAATAACTTGCAATACATCTATACGTAGCTTTAACATCCCTGTACATAAATTATTGTTTATTAAGTTCCAATCTACATTTCTTCGTAATATTTATATCTATATCACTTTCAGTAGCACCCCTGATGCTGATTCGAGAGTGTCTTCGTCAGCATCCGTATCCAGTCAGTAATAAACCATATTTTGTTTTCCTCGTGCCAACGTCGTCAAACAAAGATAGTCGATAGGGCTCAAACTTGTAGCATACATGTAATTCCTATTT
Source organism: Acanthoscelides obtectus (assembly GCA_963669975.1). Classification (NCBI taxonomy): domain Eukaryota; kingdom Metazoa; phylum Arthropoda; class Insecta; order Coleoptera; family Chrysomelidae; genus Acanthoscelides; species Acanthoscelides obtectus. The sequence continues at coordinate 763,973 of CAVLJG010000454.1, forward strand.
TCAATAGTAGTCGGTGTAAATTATTTGTTCAATCGATTGATAGTTTTTATTATTTAAGTTCAAAGAAGTACTTCCGCTTGAAAATTATCACTTTTGTTTGTCACCAGCTTTAGTCTGCTACAAGACTGTTCCGATTAGTGAATTTATATATATACAGGGTGTCCGCAAAGTTGGGGTTTTCCTTTACACGACGTGTAGATCTTGAAAGCATAAGCAATTTTTCTTAGTACCATATACACCAATGTCTTAAGGGAACCGAGATAAAGGGCTCTGCAACATCAAAAATATCTGAATACCGTCCTGTAGCCGCGACATCCCCGACTGGTACTAGGACACTAGCTCAACCCGACGACAGAACTGGGTCGGGGTCAGTGTGTCAGGTCAGTATGCAACCTTCAACCGACGGTTACGGTCACGCGTCTAGAGGTAATCGCGTAGACGAGAATCCCTCAACAAGCACTAGAGACGTGGCTAGAGAAGTGCAAGTATCAAAAACTAAAGTGTGGCAAACGCTGCGTGAAGAGGGGCTGTATCCGTTTCACGTCCAACGTGTACAAGCCCTTCAACCTGACGATTTTCCAGCAAGAGTGCGGTTTTGTGAGTGGTTGTTGCATCAACATGACAATAATCCGGACTTTTTGAAGTGCATATTGGTGACAGACGAATCTACGTTCACGCGTAATGGGGTGAATAACTTTAAAAATCCGCACGCTGTCCGTCGGGCATATTTTCAACAAACATTTTCGGTGAATGTTTGGGCTGGCATGGTGAACGGTATGCTCATTGGACCATTTGCTCTCCCATATCGATTGGACGGGATACAAGACTTTTTACGCAAAATTTTGCCTTCATTGTTTGCCTGCGTCTGCTCGGTAGCACATCAGCTGATTTCATTTTCTGTTGGAGCGGTATGATTTCGGGCAGAGACGTACTTAGCCCTTCTCGTCAACTGGAGAGTGAGTATTTTTTCCTTTATTTTTTTTACTTGGTCGCCCTCGTTTCACTACACATCACCTTTGTTATTTCAAGGGTAGTTGTTTCTGAAAAGGAAAACCCCAACTTTGCGGACACCCTGTATATATTGTCCCTACTATGTCAATAAATTCATCTGAGGCGACGTATGAGCTTATCTGAAGAAATTCCCAAAAAAATATTATATTTCCTTTTCTGTTGACTCCGCATAACATAGCATAGCATTGGCTGAAATGCTCTTTTCTAAAAGCCTGAGCATAACCGTACGTTTTAATATTCATAACTAGCCATTGGCAATTTTTTTAACATGTAAAGTCATCAACCACCCCCCCCCCCCTGCACCTGCATAGGTAATTTTAATTCAAGTAGGCTTTGGAATGCCTTTATTTAATACCCATAATTGCAGAAATAGATTAATAATAAATAATAAGTTTATTCACATATTGCACAAACATAACTAAAACTAACATAGGTACGTATACGTAAATAAACTGAAGTTACCCACATAAAAACGAATTCTTTTAAATTTAGAAACTATTTTTTTTAACCTTCTAAATGGCAGTTAGATAAGCTTTATTACCGTGAAACTACAATATCCTCTCTACAAAATATACCCAGCCGCGAACCATAGGACTCCGCTGAGTTGTGAAATAGACTTCTATTAAAAACAATTTTTTTCAGAAACAAACTGCAATAAAAATAAAAATCTGTGATATTTTGATTTGGAATTTATTGTGCTTTTATAGCATGTTCATATTATGTGTATCACATGGTTAGGGGTCAATGTCATACGAATAGGAGTGATCAAGGTGAATAGTAAATTGTCTGATTTCTAGCGGTTTTATGGCAATAACTTAAAGAGTCTATCCCCAATTTTAATGTACTAAAATTTATTCTGCAGCTACTTCAGAGCTAAGATTTTGAGAATAGCTACAAAAAATTGAATATGGTTCCTAAGTCTATTTTTCGCAATCAAAGAATCAAAGCGGGACATTCTTTTTTCAGGCCCATATTCTCATCCAGTAAGCCTCTTCACACATTTCCACCAAATAATTTATCCACCTATAAGTTCACTTAAACATTTTGCTAGACTATGGAGAACATTTTCTCAATTCAAAATTAGCAATTGAAACGTGGGAGAGCCTTCTGGTAGAATCCGGTTTATAGCTGTGATTTGTTTATTAGGCTTGTTATCTACCGCAAGCAACTTCAGTTCCAAGGAATGGGATTTTCAAATTTTCATATCTGACTTGATTTATTTCAAAGGCATTGCATTCACTGTTGTATGGAAGTAGTAAACATTTCTAAAAATGACACCCCGAGAAAAAATTTCTGCAAAATTACCCATGAAGACTAAAGAAATTCGTTAGTGTAATGCAAAAAATAACAGGAAAAGAACTTACAATGATACGATTAATGAGAATGTGTATTTATATGTTTTTGTCTCGATTCATTAATTTTGACATTTATTAACTGTATGGTTTACTTTTGCGTGTATGTTGCCGATATGCTGATATATCCATGCCGATAACTAGTTTTCCCTTCCTATGCAGCTCATACTGTGTAGCGCTCGTTTTAACATACTGTATATATCTACATGCCCCTTTATCTTAGAACGGGAAGTCAACCTACTCGAATCAGCTTTTATTACGTAATTCAGAAAAATCTTCACGACTAGGTGGTTCAAGACCGCGGCCTCGGAATAAAAATGTAGCAATCTTTTGTCGCGCTGGATATATTTGTTTTGTAATTAACCACAACCTTTAAAATAAAAGGACTTCAAAGTCGCTCGTAGAAAGAATTAGACGCTAACCGCAGGAGTGCACCATGTACAGTTGTTTACCAAAGCACAGCGTTCCTTGGTTCTGAATAACCGCAACAATTACTGCACCTATAGTCCTGTGAAACTGGGTGATTTAATGCAACAAAAAATCGTTAAAAATGCATTTCGCCGTATAATCTGTCCGATACCTGTTATAAGAAATTTTGAAGAAAATGGCATCAGTTAGATTGACTGCATTTCTCACGCCACATTGTCATCAGTACATAAAATATTACGTGAGACACTGCCTAGCCTGTTTAAGGGGCAGGAAAAAATTGAAGAATCAAGTTAGTCGAACAGGCATACAACTGATCCATGGTCTTCATCAACTAACACCAAAATATTGGTGTTTACCTTTTACAGCTTCCAACACCCAGCTTTTAGCCCCCCTTCCTGAAAATGGTCAGGACCGTGTGCGATTTTATCAGTTTAAGTCTTTTTTTTAATGAAGTTGCTCAATCAAGAACAGATGCTGAAAAACTCCAGAATATCTAGCACAGTGAATCCCAAATGTATAAGAAACTCATCAAATTGTCTTGTCACGTGCATAAAAATTTAGGTTGATATGCGATGCACTAGGCATTGACTATAACCAGAAATGCTGAATGAGGAACATTATGCACGTTTTAGCTGCCGCGGCAGTCCTTTCTGATAAACATTGTGGACGCCAAAACCTTAGTAAATTACTTCACTAAATTTTCATGGTTCCGACTGTTAGCCAAAGAAAATGCGATGGACCAGAGGGGCATCTTTAAAATATGAATTTCGTAGCTACGCTAAAGGAATCATTAAGAAATTAGAAACCAAAGTGCTTGGAAGCATAAAAGCGTTCACTCTAACACACTAGATTTGAGGTTTAAAAAATATTGGCACAGCAAAAATAGTATGATATGTGGTTACTACCTCCATTGCTTTTGGCGTATCGGAGGTAGAATACTTTGTAGACTAGATTATGAGATAAATATCCCAGTCTGCTACAACATATATCTAGTTAAGATATTAGTTGCATGATTATTCAAAAAACGTTCCTGGAAATTATCAAACGTCTCTATTCAAAAACAGAGCCTTAAATTCCTGTGTTCATTTTAAGTAATCCTTTGACCAGAAGGATTGTACTATAACAGCAAGGATTGCTGTACCGATGCAATTTTTCATAATATGATGGCGAAAACCGCTATGCCTACGATGAATGGTCGTCCAATTAAAAAATTAATTGTTTCATTCCGGTTGTGTTTGAAAACATCTAACAACTATTTAGGAACGATTCTGATTAAGCAAGGCTGTTGAAACATGTGTATGTGTAACACTTTTTCTGTGTACATTTGCAACCGCACCAAAAAATAACAGTCAGTACACTTTTTTCTGTTACTAAACTTCAACTCCTGCGGCAGACCAGTTATTGGAAAATATCATTGAAATAAAAAAAAATAGCTCAAGAATATCCCGATTTTAAACATATTGACGAAATACTTGCTTATAAAAAGTTTTCTCTAGTCGAAGTGTGCCATATTTTCGGCAGACGGAACGAAGGAACGATCGTAGCAAGAGTCGATCACTACGAAAGTAAATAGCAACTGTTTGTTAGAACTGTAAAGATAATGAAACATTATTCCAATAGCTCATCCAGATTTAGAATTATATTGGACCATTTTTCCATTACAATTTCAGATGATCCAGGAGAAAGTCTGTTGACTCCTTACATGGCCTTTGTATCGGAAAAATGTTCAAAACGTCAGCGGATGCTTCCGTTACCCCACACGCAGACGGTAACTTTTAAGACGGTAATTTGCTTTACAGTCATTTCAATAACTTTGAAAAAATAACGACTACAAATCCACTAGTACCTTTTTTATGCTCAAGTTATGTGCTCTAATATGAGCGAAGCTTAAGATACATCCGTATGTGATAGTTGTGGAGATCGTAAACTTTTATCAACTTTGTTGCAGCCCGAAGGACATAAAATAGTATGCTTCAAGTTATAATTTAACGGGAGCGACGACGGTTTGAAAGCTTCTTGTTACTATCGCATGATCGTATGTCGCTACACCTTCGCAATTATCACTTAGATTGTTGCACTTGGACAATAATAAATAATTCAAAGAGTAAATGTCTGAAGAACATGAGATTGACATACGTCTCGTTCATATTTGACATGAGATTGACATACGTCTCGTTCATATTTGACATGCTGCCTTTGGAAGTCTTAATCGCATTGCCTAGTATGTAGACGTAGCTGCACTTACGACATCAACGAATTCAGACTAGGTAGAAGGAGCTAGTCAATGATTTCTTTGTCTCATTATTCTCGTAGTCTGTAGTGAGGATCAAAGTGCACTTGACATGTCATTTTTTTACAGTTCTGTCATCAAATTCGTATATTCAGTATTATTTTTTTTAAAGTGCGAGAGCTTGCAGATCATTATGTGAGACGATTTGAAGACATGCTTCTTCTTGAATAATTTGCAAAGATTGCCACAGCTCTATTGAAGGTAGATGATTCCACGAGTAAGTATTATTATCATGTTGATATAACGCTGGCACTTTGGTAGACATTGGTAGATAAATGAGTCAAATGTCTTCACTAAGACCACAGATTAGATAACAATCAGCTATGAAACTCTCCTGCCAGCCGTCGGTGTTGACACGTATACTGCAGATATTCCTTGCAATCGTAAAAATTATAATATTCGTATATGATCTAGTGTAGTTCGTGTGAATTAATAATAAAAAGGAACATGTTTGTCCAAAAGTGACTTACAAGCTATCAAAGCTCTGTCTTCTTCAGTACAAAATATCTTGTAGCCCCATAAGTAGCAGTACAAACCCTATATATATATATATAGCACACTATATCAAAGTTCTTTTGAAGGGACATTTCAAAATATACTAAAATAGATTTGAAAACTATATAAGTTTGTGTTATAAACATGAATCACTCTCTGGAGAGCGGCATATTTTCCTAGTAATGAACGCACAGCTGCCCACAATTTTTATAACTAACTTGAAATATCGGAACTACGGACCGATTAAACATTAAAGTCTCGTCTGTATATAGAAGCATTCTAGTTGAGAAGTCGTTGTCTGAAGTGTTGGTTGTGACTTCGCTAGTGATTTACTCTCATTTTTCCGAGACAAAATTTCTTGTGATTGTTCTTGTGGGTGCTTTTAGTTCTATTTACATTGTAATTTTATGATTAATGATATTGTACCAACGTGGAATACAAAAGTAAATATTTTTCGTTTATTGCAAATGCTCGCACCATTACAAATTTATTTGAAAAGTTTTCATAAATACACCTTCTGCACAAAACTACTCCTTTTTATTATTGATTCGCATAAACTACACTTGATCATATCGTGCTAAGACTACGTAAATTATTCCTAACCTATTCGAATTCATTGGGCGACACGGTGTAAAGCATAGCGAACCACTGTTGACAGTGTTAGAAGATTTGGAGGCAACGCTTATATAACGAATACTTGCGGTAGCAGGTTAAACTTGTAGAATGAAGGTGAAGCCAAAACTTTCGAGAATACAGGCAGGGCTCTCGTGTGTACCAGATGGGCCAATAATAAAGGATACATTTTTATTAAGTGTGGTAAAAAATATTGCTGGTGACTATTTTCAGCTTCCTAAGATGGCCGCTAAGTCGCGTCATTCCAATTTAAAAAATTCAAAAGACATTGTTTCTTATATCAACCTAAAAGCGCATAACAAATCCCAATGATGGTTGAAACGAGGGTTGATCTAAATCGTTGATAAGTAAAATGGATACGTAATCCTTTATTCATACTTTTTCAAAAATTTCTTCCGTAAATAACAGTGCACCTTCCTATATTACGAATAGGAATTTATGCTATCTTCACGAATACTAAAGCTATCACTTTATTGAGCACGAGTTATTTCCAAGTACCTATGCTAGACCAACATTGAGGGTATGATGAACATCTTTCATAAAGTTAGGTGTGCAACGCTCCCTTAAGGACAAAATACACGAATAACCAATAAGTAGATTATCAAGTGTTGCCCTATAATCGATAAATTTAATGGACTGTCCCCAGCAGTTACATATTTTCAACATTAACGTGATTGGCTGTTAGAAATATTACTTAGGGCTAGGCGATGCAATCCATCGGTCATTCATTTCCGTTAAAACCATTTTTCCAACACTTTTACAACGCATAAAATGGGAAAGCTTCCGAATGGCTGCATGCCATATAAAATGCCGAACTAATTAAACTTTGCTAATTGACTGGCTTACAAAATTGCGTTAAGTGAGAATGTTCTCATCGTAAACTAAAAATGGGTGTCAGGTAGGTTGACTCTTCACTTCTCAAAAAGTTACGAACCTTTACATCAGAAAGGCTAAATGGATTAAGTCAGTCAAACAGGCTCATATAATTGATACATAGATATTCTTTACCTGCCCTACCGGTGGCTAATGTCCATCTGGCAACGTTGTCCCTTCCCTGCGCTGCAGCAACTTACCCTTCATTTCGTGCACGGTCCAGGTATATGTTTTTTAGGCTGGAGTATGGATAGACTAGTCAGCCGGACCGGTTCACTGGGCGGTGAGCATAGATAGCAGCAGTACGCGAGTCGAAAACATTTCTCTATCATTTTAAGTATGAAATCAAAAAATTTCCATATATCTTGCCCCATCCTCTACAACCCCCACCCCAAATTTCAACCCCTACAATAAAATTTCCTGGAAATGATCAGGACCCCCCCCTCAAGTTATAGACGGGTCAGACAGACCGACAGACCGATGGAAATGAGTGACAGTTTTTCGTGACGTACATGTCATATAACATCCAAATAAGACAATATCTCATTTTCGGATTTTTTCGCAGTTACAATGGTTCCTCGATCAGTGGCGTAGGAAGTAAAAATTGGAGCATGTATCCTTAATAGGAGAAGAAAAATCGTACTCAGTACTTTGGTTACATTGGTTAGAAGAAGAAGATGGTGAAGTCGTTGGTGGATGACAATAAAAATGTAAAAAACGCTACTATTGCACGTAAAATAACTGTCCCTTTCAAAGATCATATATTTATCTGAACATAACAGTTGGTATATGATAGATAAGTAAAGAAAGGCTCCTCAGAATAGTAGTAGTATAGGACCCTGCATAATACATCAGAAATAAACATTATAGGTACAAGACTGACAACCAAAATGCTAAGACTTAAAAGAATTAACATACTCAAATTTAAAGCATAGATTATTGCGTTATAAAAAGAACAAAGGTATGTGGAATCAAACTTGACAGAACATCGGCCACCATAATTATTGAAGGTGGTGATACAATGCAGCAGAATTATTATTACTATCATTATTAGTTCTACCGGATACGATACTGATAAGATGACAAGTACGCGCATCTTGGTGTCAGCTCTATCACCATTTAGTTATCACCGTTCTAGGGCCTACACGATTTAATATTTACATCAATGAGATGTTTTCGATCCAATGTAGTGAAGACATCTTTGGATTTGCAGATGACACCGCTATATTTTACAAAGCAGACACTTGGCAAAATATCGAATCCACCGTAGAGATTGACCTACCAAATATAATGAATTGGCTCCAGCACATGTTATTAACAGTAAACTGGGAAAAAACATGTTCTATCCCCCTTACATGCAATAAATCTAGGAAGCCATCCTTTAGTGATATAAGTGTCAGTATAAATGGGAAAGAACATTCAATGAAGTCAGAAAAAAGTGCTAAATACCTTGACGTGATTATAGATCTGAGGTGGGATAAACATACAAACTTCATCTGTAAAAAAATATAGACAACCTACCAAATGGAACCATTATATCTCGCTTTAGTGGAAAGTCACATAAGGTACGGCATAGTAGCATGGGGAGGAGCTTCGAAGACTTATATCCCTGTTGAAATACTTCAAAAAAGAATATTTAGGTCCGCTTTCACCAACATTAATATTATGGACCAATGGGAAAATACCTTAACGAAACGCAATTTGACAGAAGCTAAATATTAGTGATTTCTATTGAAATATTGAATAAAATCGTGAAAATTCGACTGTATTATAAACAAGACCACTTTTTGATTCCAACATGATGCTTTTGTACAAAAAGAACAGGACAACTTTCATGTATTTTGATATATGTTATAGGTTTACATTTAACAATTCGTTATCCCCATCAGCGAATGGGAATGCGGAAAATAATAGGTCGATCTTCTAGCTGTTAAATTTGGTAGCAGATTTGGACGTTTGTTAATGCATGGCACTCTCGAATTTACCAACTTCAATATACTGAAAGTTATCATTACATACCTGTTGAATAGTGTGGATTTGTCTGTATTTTGCAAGAAAATAGAATATAAAATACATTCCATCCAATTCCTCATCTTCCTTTACGTCATAGTAGTAATCATTTATTAATTTATGGGTTAATGACTTTCTTCAAAGCGATAAAAACATTATGTCCTCTCCATCCTAAAACACACATAATATCTGTAAGACGTGTCAATCCCTACATCTCCCTGACGCATAATACAATTACTATGGACATACACAAAAAATTATGAAAAATGTTTCACAAATAATGTCCTTTAAGTCAATCAAATTAAATCATCGAAACTAGTAATGTTTATTGTTTGTGTTTTTGACTGGCGGTCGTTGACTGGCGGGGATATCTACTATATCTGTCACTCGAGGGTTGCCAAGTCTAACGACGATCTCGTCCCGTGGTGGAGGGTGCGAAATGAATCTTTTACATTTGCTGGTATTGCATTTTTTTTTTCGTGAAAATTTACTATTAGGTATCATGATTATAAGCATCTTTGGTAGGATGTTCGATCCGGAATGGAAAAGATCTCCTATTTATGAAAATATTTTTGGTATCATCTAACCGTTGCAATCAGTGCACAAACACTGTGACATATGATTTATAGCATAACCCGCTGCCCTATCAATACAAATTTAACATACATGTCGCCTAGCCGTGGGGATGCAGTGGTCGGGATGAATATCACGGCAGCAATTGATGATTTGGGTATGTCTGGTGCCAACGTATGAAGTGAAGATTTTGTACAATTTCTTTGGAAATGATGAAAGGTATGTCTGATTTGGCAGGGTAATGTCGCAGCCAAATGGCAGTTACTCTTTCTGACACAGTCCGAATCGAATGATGACGATGTTCGTGGAATGTATTGATACTTCTAAATATAGTATCGTATCGAACATCCCTACTGTCAAGATGTATAACCCAAGGTACCGACGGAGCTATTTTGGGGCGTCATGGAAATAATTTTAAATTTTCATTTGCATTTTTTCAAGTGTTGTGCAATGACTTTGGGAAAAATGTCACGAATAGTCTTATAAAGCATAGTAGAGTATATTTCAACAGTTGGCGGAACTTCCTCCACTGGGACCAGGAGGGTGACACGGGATATTAGTGCACAATCTGGCAACCCTGTCGCACCCTAACAAAATGGCTGCTGACAACCACACAAGTCACCGTGTTGTGATCGAATAGCATGGAATTAAAGCTTCAGAGTATGTTTTGTGACTGGTACCAAGAGTTGACAGAGCCCACACATGTGTCACTCCTTGAAATGCTATAATTCGCTGTATTCAAATAACGTCTAATATAAATATAACCCAGAATATCTACTCAGTGAAATAAGAAAAATATTGCAAATTTCTAGTTTTTCTGCAGGTTTTAGGTTGGCTCTCCTATTTATGAAAATATTTTTGGTATCATCTAACCGTTGCAATCAGTGCACAAAAACTGCGACATATGATTTATAGCATAACCCGCTGCCCTATCAATACAAATTTAACATACAGGTCGTCTAGCCGTGGGGATGCAGTGATCGGGATGAATATCACGGCAGCAACTGATGATTTGGGCATGTCTAGTAACAGCGCATGAAGTGAAACTCTTTAGCTTCACAAATTTGAAGATTTTGTACAATTTCTTTGAAAATGATGAAAGATATGTCTGATTTGGCAGGGTAATGTCGCAACCAAATGGCAGTCACTTTTTCTGACATAGTCCGTATCGAAAGATGTCGATACTCGTGAAATGTATTGATACTTCTAAATATAGGACCCTATGGAACATCCTTACTGTCATGATGTATAACCCGAGGTACCGACGTAGCTATTTTGCGGCGTCATGGAAATAGTTTTAAATTTTCATTTGCATTGCAAGTGTTGCGCAACGATTTTGGGAAAAATTCCAAGAATACTCTTATAAAGCATAGTAGAGTATATTTCAACAGTTGGCGGAGCTTATTCCACTGGGACCAAGGGGTGAAACGGGATATTAATGCACAATCTGGCAACCATGTCGCACCCTCACAAAATGACCGCTGTCAACCACACAAGTCACCGTGTTGTCATTGGATAGCACGGAATTAAATCATCTTCAGGGTATATGTTTTGTGACTGGGACCAAGGGTTGACAGATCCCACACATGTGTCACTCGATGAGTCTTGAAATGCAATAATCAGCTGTATTCAAATAACTTCTAATATAGATATAAACTAGAATGTGTACTCGTGAAAAAAGAAAAATGTGGCAAATTGGTAGTTTTTTTGCAGGTTTTAGGTTTGCTTGTAGCTTTGAGGCATATATTTGGGTATTTCTTAATCGCTGTGAATATAGTGTGTTTGTTTGTTAAGTTCCTGAACAACGAAAAATATTCAATTTATGGATGTATGGATATTAAAAAACCAGAATGGTTTTGTGAGAATATCAATCTAAGGTGCCATAATGGTTCTGATGAACGGCAAGTAAATGAATGAATGTTTGGAAACGAGCAATATATATGAACTTTTTGGTAGAGCCAGTCATCAAGTAGGTGCTTAATGGCTATCTGCAACAGGTTTATAGGAAATAACACCCAGTAGATGATCTTGAATCAGTAAAATCGCATATCAATTGAAGAAATTAATATTATCATGAATAAAAAATCAACAATCGTAATTAAAACATGAATTTTATTCAAAAATCAAACATTTGTCTAAATTTTGACTGAATTATATGTAATTTCTTAATATTCAATAAGCTGGTGATGTTTCAATGACAAGATGCCATCTCATACTTTGACAATATTTTGTTTTCAACATTGCATAGCTATTGGTTGCTAAAATTTGTTGATTGGAACTTGAAGCTCATTCGCTGTATTTAACGGTCTGTTACCCTATAGGTGGAGAATAACGGACTGTTGTTGGTGAAATTGGCAGTAAAACTAACATATTACAGAGAACCAAGATTTCCATCTGATCGTTTATACAGTGAAACTAACAACCTAGATATTCGACAGACATTCTGTTTTAAAATTGCCCCTAAATATCACTGTAATAAACAGGTCTGTACGCTTCCAATATACCCATACTCAACACGGCAAAAACACCATCATGTCGTACCATTTTTCCAAAGCTGTGTAGGACAGCGTTCATATACTCATATTGCTCCTAAACTGTACAACAGTCTTCCACCACATCCGCAACGCATCAACAACTTGGCGCCATTCAAGAAAGCAATTCATTTGAACCAACCACGATGATCAATAGAGAATTTACTACATTAGTGATGTATTGTAGTGTAATTATGAATCTGTATTGATCAGGTTACGTAGATTTATAAAACGATATGTCATCTGCTTACTATTCGTCAACTACCTGTATATTTGTTATGTCTGTGTGATAGGTTCCTTTTGTTAGTATTATTTGTGCGGTATTGTGTTACAGCGTTTTAATCATTCTTATGTTAATACCATTTTATCTTACGATATACTATATATGTATGTGAGATTACAATGTGTTTTTAGTATAGATATATACGTATAGATATACGGTTTCTTTTTATGCCGAAACAAGTGTTATTTTACGCTTATCGGCTCATGCTTTATTCATTCATTTTGTTTTTATATTAACCTTTTTTTTCTGAATAAAGCCTATTGAATTGAATTGAACCTATCTAGGAACCGGAGCCGGGATTTATGGGACAAGGCCAAACACTGAGGTCGCTGTAAGTCTAGTTAATAGCAACAATATTCCAGGCTAAAGTAACGGCCACACATGACTGCGCGAAAGGGCTAGCAAGGAGTGAGTCTGCAAATCAGTTGATTGTCATCTGCTCAGTCAGCCCAGGTAGCCATAAAGGCACTGAGTTCATGGCAAACTTCGTCTAAACTAGTAGAGGATTGCTTGAACACTCTCAAAGAGCTGAACAACCGAAACAAGGTAATGTTGCTCTGGGTACAAGGACACAGAGGAAATGAAGAGACGAATGAGCTAGCCCGACAGGGTGCGGCCACTCAATCGCCTTATTCGTCCAGAGCATTAGCCCATGAAGAAATGGACCAAGAAAAATCCCTATAATGATGGAGCAGCCAATTAAGGCAGGCAAAAGAGTTCATCAAAGCACGAAGATCCGCATAAGGGCCATAGTGGGTTTCCTGTCAAGACACGTTCGTTTAAACCAACATATGAGGTTCTCGGGTCTGGCAGAAGAAGCCACATGCCGTTTTTGCAGAAAGCATGATGAAACTCCAGTGAATCTTTTGTGTTACAGCAAAGGCGTGGCAAAGCGGCGGTTTCAGATAGTAGGAATCTCAAATGCAATAGCGGAAGGCCACATACAAGGCCCTGCGTTAAGGCTATGGATTCTGATTAAAGGAAAAAGACTGGATACAACGCTTTAGAAAGTGTATGCGGGGGTCACAATAGATCCATTTGGGTAGCAGTAACGTTTTAAGGCTAGCAAGCCAACTCCTTTTCTTTTGTAAGTCTGTAATCTGCAATCACGCTTTAATCTTGTTATGAGATTTTCTGAGTAAAAACCTCGCGGCATCCAACAAGCACTCTATAAATTTTTTGAAACTAAACGTAATTGAGTCCGTCACATATGTACGCTTTATTTGTTTCACCCTAAACCATCTCCAGGTGAGCATTAGTCTCAACCGTACCGCCTGTGGGTCAAAGGTGGCTATGCCCCAGCACGGAAATCAATCAACCTGGAGGGCGGCACTGCTGGCATAAGCCGCCGCCGTCGAGCCGCTTCATGGCCGCCCTAGAATTTCTAAATACGAGCTAATTATCGACTAACAGCCTGACGGATAGACGGATAGATATCTGGGGAGTTTTAAATTGAAACCCGATGTGTGCTACATATATTTACCGCTCACGATCTGGATTTTTACTCTGCAGATTAGATGCTTCGGCTCAGTGGGTATGTGTGAGCAGCTCACGAGCTTTAATGTTTTATTTATCTGTATGAATCGGTCATCTAACCATCAATACATTGTATGGCAGTGAAGATTGAGTATTAAACCAGGAAAAACATTAGAATGCTTGAAAATGAAAATGTTATGTGCAGTATATGGGGATGTAAAAACATGGAGATGGTACGAGGGATGTCTTTTAAGTTTTGCATATGGAAATAAATATCAACACGGTAGGTAGTTTTAAATGATTTTATTGTTTTGCGAGGTATTCTCCACCAAGATTAATACACGTCTACATGCGCTCGAACCAATTTTCGAAGCACTTATTCCACTCTTTTGCTGGCAAATCCAAAACGGCATTTTTGAATGCGTCAACTGCTTCTTCTGGTGACTGGAACCTTTGACCACGCAGTCTGTTTTTAATTTTCGGGAAAGTAAAGAAATCGTTAGGACTTATATCGGGACTATATGGAGGATGGTCCAATAATTCCACATTTTCTTCCGTTAAATACTGCCTTGTTTCTTGGGCTGCGTGCGAGCTTGCATTGTCTTGGTGGAGGATGATTCTTCTTTCGGGGTTGATTTTTCGAAGCTCGCTGATGACTTTTGGCAAACAAATGGTGGTATACCAATCCGCAGTGACAGTTCTTTGTTCATTGAGAGGAATTGTTGCAATATGACCCGCTTTCGACACAAATGTCGCGACCATCTTTTTCGAAACACTTCGAGAACGGATGACCTTTGTTGGCTTTTCTTCACCTTGGAACACCCCAAACAGCCGACTGTCGTTTATTTTCTGGTTCATAACAGTAAATCCAAGATTCATCACCACTAAAAATGCTATACACATTTTTTTAATTTCCGGAATTGAAACGGTCAAGCGTTTTTTGACACCAATTAACCCTGGCTGCTTTCTGCTCTTCAGTCAACAGGTGGTGTGTCCAACGAGAAACTAATTTTCTTACTCATAATTCTTCATGTAAGATTTTCTGAATTGAAGTCTTTGAGATCTTCAACGACGCCTCAATCTCGCGATATGTCACATGTCTATCTTCATTGATGAGTTTGCGCACAGCATCGACGTTTTCCTGGGTGACTGCCGTTTTTGGTGCACCCACCCTGGAATCGTCGCTAAGACTCACCCGTCCACGCTTGAATTCTCCATACCAATGGGAAATTGCCGACTGATGTGACGCTTCCTTGCCCAAATCAGACAGTACCTCAGCAAGGCATTCTTGTTGCGATAATTGTCTCTGAAATAAATTATGGCACAAAAATGTTCTCGGTTGAGTTCCATTTTCTAATGACTTGGTGATACTTAAAAATTTACTGAAGTGAGAACACTGCACGTATTGTTGTGAAACTTTGAATTTAACTTTACTAAAGAGCGAGGTTAAGATTCAGTACTGACGTTCGATCCGCGCGGCTTACTATGTTTCTATATGCAAAACTTAAAAGACATTCCTTGTACATGGAGGAGACGAGCTACCCAAACAGTGATTGAGATATGTACAACTAACCCAGCATCGTACAAAAAACCTTGCTCGAAGAGAATGCTGGTTAGGACACGCTTATAGAGAAAAGTGATGCTTTGAGGGGGAGGGTAGTAGAAGGAAAAGAAGACGAAATCAAAGAGAGCGAAGACGAAATAGTTGGAAAGTGTCACAGAGGTTGTACGAAGAACGGAAGTATCAGAATGGGGAAACAGACTGAAACAGAAAAGCGTGGAGAGAAGTCGGCAAAAGGAGCTGTGGGCCTTCAGGCTTCAGGTGATGAATTATGTAAGCGTTAGCTAATGACAAAGGACGATCGAGTTAATCTTAACATCGCCATCGTTACTGGTCTTGATCTGAACCGTAGTTTCGAGTTCAGGCTACTCGTACTGATGTGATGAAACCACATATTAAAGCACCAAACATTTTTGGTTTACTAGGCCGCTGTCTTCTACTTCGCCAGCATGAGCGCCTGGTATCTCCAGAATCAGGAATGCAGAGCTTCTCAAGCGTCTAAGCTAGAGCACAACGGCCTATTAGCCCAACAACATTTGGTACCTCAAATGATGATCGTGAAACCTCTACACAATTCAGAAAGAGGCAATAGATCTTGTCGTTGACTAAGACCAGGAAGTTGACCTTGAAGTTCACCTCAAGGTTAAAAAATGATAACCGCTGTAACACTGCGTACAGCTGCGCACTCTCAATATTTCAAAATATTTAGCATCGTTAAGATGATTTCCCAAAACAGTAATATTCAGTTATTTGTGATGGTATTACTGGTATCATAAACACGTTAAACTAATTACATGACCATTTTTCACGAGAATCTAGACAGCAGACTTTTGGCATACTCACTAAACGTTACCGCGAATCGAAATTCGAGAGCCCAACATGAGTAATGCTGCAGTCACTGCAGCTTAGGGAACACAATGGAGTACTTGGAATACAAAAAATATTGTGTGAAATCGTTATAAAAATATTAACGCTCCCAGAGCTCTTAAAGATAATCTGGCATGAAATTATGGGTTCGCTTCAACCCTTTGTCGATTTGGACTCTTGTAGGATTATGAAGTAGGTTTTACGCCATTAATCTAGAGACGGTAAATAAAGTCGCACATAACATGGAATAAACGCAATCAAGGTTGCACTGCGAGAATTTGAATAGGAGAAGCTAAAAAGGCATCTCCAGCTATTGCAGGGCACTTCTGTCGCTTGCTATCAACAAGTTCTCATTCCTGCTATTGTGTTGAAGAAATGTGCAGCGGAGCTTGCTTCGGTGCTTTCGCATCGCTTCCAGATTTCTCACGAATCGGGTACTTTCCCGGAGCATCGGCAATATGTCCATGTCCAGCCTGTCCGAAAAACGAGGTTCAAGTCCGACAGACCCATAGCTTTGCTTTCTTTTATCAGCAACGTGATGGAAAAGTACATAAATGGAGCGCTTCTAGAGTATCTTGGGCATCACGCCTCGATAAGCGTCAGACAGTATGGTTTCCAAAACCAGCGATTAATGAGGAACCTCACACAACTATGGAGTAAACTGATCCAGTCATGAGGTGAGACTCATGTCGAGCTCTCGACATCACGAAAACATTTGATCAGCTGCACTCTTATACAAGCTTCCATCCTATGGTCACCCAGAGAAGCTTTGCAGACGGATGGCTAACTTCATGTTTAGCTGCAAGATGCCCATGGTCATAGACAGTTATTCCTCTTCATCACACAATATTGAGCGGATTTTCCCCGGAGATCGGGTGTTTCTATTTATCAACGACCTCCTCTCTGTAAAAAATGAACTTAATACATATAATTTTAAAGGTAGAGCAAATTGGGGCTTCAAAGGTTCTGTGCAGATATTATACAGAAATCAGACATGGTCTACTTGATGGTGTAAATCCTCAAGCCAAGAATTGATAAGTTACCTCTTCCAGGAAACGAATTGACTTTATCACGAATACGGATATTTGAAAGATGATCTGAGTCACTAAAACGACTGCACCATGTAGGTATGTAATATCCAGTCGGAGCAGTGGCAGTGCCGGACAAATAATACCCGAGACGAAAATATGCCGATCACGAATCAGCCACTCACTGGACATAATTAATAACGCGACGAACGCATTCCCCTTGGTTTGCTCCTTCCCTTCCCCCTTTCTTCACCCCTTTGCTTCTGGGAAAAAACAGACCGTGCCGACGCTGCCGCTCGAACTCACACAACAGAATCCCGAGTCATTCCGGCATTCCCAGACACCGTGTTATGTTATCGATTCGCTTATGCCAAATGCAACTGCAACTCACCGGGTTCTTAGGCGCAACATACAGTGTGTCCAGATGAAAGAAAGGAATTAAAATAGAATGATCCTTCAGTGAACACGACTCGATGATGGTTAAGTAAACCCACATAGGAGTCTCGTAGTTTCAAAGACTTCCAAGTCCATTTTTCAAACAAATGGAGATAGCGGTGCCATTTGATCCCAGAAGAGTAATAGAAAATATCTGGTTGATGACCGTTCCTATATAAATTTCTTCTTTTTTATGGTGCTTCCGATAATTGGTTATGAATGAAGGTTTACTTAAATTCTTAACGTTTAGGTTTGTTACACACTGTCCTTTCACAGTAAGTGTCGTAGATGTTTATGTGTTTAAGCTTTTAGCAAACTGTGGTGTTGTACGATCATTCTTCTGATGATGGTTTATCGTCGAATCGTTAATAGTATCTACAAATGTAGGTCGAGTTTACTCCTTGATTTTCATAGTCTTTTCTGTCCTTCAGAAAGGCAACGCCAGATTTCTACTGGTCCGTGTCAGCGCTCTACTTTGAGGTTATGTTACAAATATCCCTTTGTGAAAATCAAGGAGGCCATGAAGGCATACTACGATTATTGTAGGTACTACTGATGATACGGCCCTAAACCATCTTCATACATACACATTTAAGGCGCTTACTGTGAAAGAACATACCACACAATATACTCTGCCTGTATGATTGCTAAAAGCAGAATGATTGCTACCTCATGCAGATAGGGAAAAAAATAAATATAGTCAACAAGGCTGATTTATAGTTATTGTTTATATCATTTCAACCAGAGTGTTTTGTTGTGTGAATTTTTTTATATGAACTTCTCATTTGCTTTTTGTCTGAGATAGAAATCATTCTGCTTTTAACAGCCAGACAAGCAGTGCATATTGTGCGGTATCTACTTTTACACTGAGTGTTAGATGTTTATGTGTTTTAACTTCTAACCAGCTGTGATATTATACGACCATTTTTTCTCAAGATGGTTTAGTGTGTAATGAGCCCAAGCATCAATAAAATTTCAAAGCACTAGACTAGAGAGACTAGACATTTAGGCAGCGGTGACCGCAGTAGTAGACTCTCCGGTCTCCTGATCAGTCGCCGTGCGCTGTGCGGGTTCGAATCCCGTCCCAGGAGAAACTTTTCTCGTGAATATGGATGTTGTGATTGTCCGTAGGTGGTAGACGGTCTCTGACTGTCGAACGCGGAGGAACCATCCGGCGGATCTCATAGGCGGAGCCAGAATGTGTGCATGTAGCATGCACACGTGGTCCCTCGCCAGAGTCCGTGTGGCGTTCCCCCTTTCCACTGTACCCCCCTATAGCCCCTCGGTACCCCATGGGTGTTTAGGCATTAGCCCTTCGTGGTAGTTGGAGTATAAAAAAACAGATGTTAGATATTAACGCCTACCAACTTTCGTCATCCAGAAATCAGACGGTACTTAAAATTCGGAAAAAGCGTCGAACTTCAGAGTCATTTGATTTTGGTGTCATGTCATCCACTGAATTGGGGTAATTATTGAAAAATTTCAAAAAAGCAAAACGCAACGCCTGTTTCAATTTTTCGTGACTAATTTGAGGTCTGGGAAACTGTTTTAGACTTATTCTTAAGCTCTAACTCTAATGCATAAAAACAGTTGTTGGGGTTAATATTTCTTTGTTTTCGAAAAAACTATTTAAATCAGATTTTCTCGCAAACAAAATCTCGTTATAATCTACCAGTGTTTGCATACAAGAACATCAATTCGTCTTTTTGTGGACAGTAGTAAACTTTTTGAGGCAAATAAACATATTTAAGTTAGTTTTTGACCTTCCCCTAAGCACAAAGGCACTGACAGTATCTGTCTTCCAGATGACAGATCATCAGTTTCTTCTTCCTTCACTCGCTACTACTATACATATAACTGCAACATCCAAACTATTATTCAATATAATTCAACTCCACCCAGTGTCAGACTCTCCAGATTGCTTTGTTCACCTGTTACGGACCCCAACTTATGGCATTCTGTGTTATGTCACAACGGTGAAGTTTTCAACACGCGCTTTTCAGGTCACCTAGCTACTATCTACAGATTGACGCAGTTAGCACTCACACATCATTGAAAACATTTAGTTACACACCCATCACAGAGAAACGTCTCTTCGATCTACCATCAAATCTACTGTTTGGCACTTCATGGACGGTCAGATATAGAATCTAGTTCCCAGGTTTTGCCTCCCCACTACTATTGCTAGTAGATATAGAATATGAATTCGTGCTTATGATTAATGCTATATCAGCGATGCGGCATTTCTAAATTTACCCATGAAATCAAGAGTTTTTCATCAATAACTATAAGATCAAATTAGCGACGTTTAATGGAGACAAAGAAATCGTCAGTAAACAGTATTAAAATACTGAGATTAGCTATATGTTTCGAAGATTACAAGTCAACCCGCTTGACTCTGCTTTTCTCGTGATGCGAAGTCTTCCATACATCTTTAGCCACAGTGTAAGGCTGTACAAGGTTATCAATCTCCTTATTCTCCAGTACCTACGGTGCAAAAACAACAAATCATTAGTGTACATGTCTGGGCTCTGTAACGATCAAATTATTATTATGGACGATCAGATATTTTTACTGTTTGAACTAAAACGGCCTCAAGCTATTTTAATTGTACCGAAACACCGTACAAGTTATGAAGCACTGGGATTTTTTATGGCTTACGCGGATGTGATTGGGATATAGAGACGAGATATCGGAGACGATAAAGGATCAACTGTACAAACACGGGCAAACAGACATCGGTGCATAAAAGTATTGGAACTGCCTGTTAACAGTTCTGAAAGGTGCTAATAGCAGTTTTTTTCGTTCGACAAATGGTACCATTGGGCAATCCATACCATACGTCTTTTCTGCGGAATAGTGTTCCTTGTTTTTTTTTTTAGTTTTTGTAGTTACAAACTGCAAGGAACATGACTTTTTTGTTGTTTGTTGTGTTTTCCTATTTCAAAAGCTGTTCGGACACGTGTAATTGACATATTTGTCTTATATTGCTACTATAGAGCTATCCATTGGAGATGGTACTTGACCATCTTTTGAGTACCTAATAGGGAATGGTTTAGTATACAGCGTGTCCAAAAGTAAAGGAGCAAATTGTCGGGCATCTGACAATACCTGCTATATACAGGAACCGTAACTTAACAGGGAACGAAAAAAACCTTATCAATTTTATACTACCGGTCTTAAGACTCTACGACTTTGGTCACAAAAAATAAATGACGTTTAACACACATCTTTAATGCGTTTTTATCTAAATGAAGCTCTAATTGACAAAATTAGTGCAGATAGCTGATATTTCTGCTAACTTTCTTTGCAGTTATCAGATATTGTACTATGATGCACACATGGATTTTCGTGTTAGAAAAACTGTTATTCATTATATCAAATTAAAAGTTTAATGTTTTTACAAATCAAAAAGATAATAGCATGTATTGTGATTTACACCTTAGATGAACGTTCAGCTTCTTTCCTTGACATATGGCAACTTGTCGTAAAACATGTGACAGTCCTTAGATATAACACTTATAATCTGAAATGACGGGTAGCTGTTTTGGTCTCATAGGCATCTCCTGAGGCTCGACACTGAAGTCTAGTTTCCCTTCAATTTTGTCCATCGGGATTATAACATAGTGCTTTGATATCCGCGACTACATTGTCCCTGCCTGGTCTAATTGTTGAGTATCGCTGCACCTCTGTTCGAGAGTGGTCCTTGAAGAAGTCGTAACGCAATTGGATCATCTCAATTGGCTCTGATTTTGTACTAGTTTTGATGTCTTAACATAGTTATTTGGTAATTCAATAACTCTATTTCTCAGTTTTCTTTAAATGCAACTGTGTACAGAGTCACATTCGATTTGGGTGTGTCCTTTGGTGAGATATTTCCGAGAAATCACAACGTCGTGTTTCATTGCAAAGTTAAGAAAAATAGCACGCGTCATTGTCAGATAACTGGAATTGCCGCTCATTGACAGACGTGTTGCCAGCGGTAGGTATTGTTTTGGCTGAATAATTCAAAAACTAATTTTTTCTGCAGTTGGAGGACTCTACCACAATGTGCGCTGTAGGGAGACAAAGAAAAATGTGCATATACCTCAAGTTGGGCAAAAATGTCAGATAGCAGGTATTGTCAGATGTCCGACGAAATGTAGACTGAACTATTTTTTTCTGAAGTTTTCTTTTACTATTTTTCAATCATATGAACAGAATATCTTCCCAAATGGTGTATCGCTGGAAAAAAACATAGTGAAAATTGTCTGTTGTCAAAAAGCTTACAGCATATTCAGCGAGGCGTGTACAAAGAATAGTAGGCGGATAATGTGTACATGGTTCTCTGTTTTTTACTGAAACTCCAATCGTAAAAGTTTTAAGAGAATGGACTGCTACTGTGAGCAACAACATCCACCGTAATCTACTCATGATACAACGGGTTGAAAAAAAATTTCTATAACAATGAAGAGCTCTCATAAGAGTAGAAGGAAGACACCTCGAACATCTCCTGTAAATATCGCCTGACATGGACACAAAGATTGTATCTTTCAAAAGCCCGAGCATATTTTCTGAAAAAAAAGGAATGACCCTAGGATATAGAAGGAATCAATCCATTGGATCTAATAAATCACTTTTAAGGATTTACTGTCTTCTATTTGAGACACATAAGGCTGGTAATTGGGCTTACAGGATTAGGTAGTGCTGCACTGCTCCAGTAACGCTTTTAACAGCCTAAATTATGTCAAGGCCGCCATCCCTTGGAATGATTAGACGAAGTATTCATTCATCTATTGTCATATAAGTATTTGCTCATCCTATTTGGAAGGAAGAAGATCTACAATGCACTCAAAGGGTTAAGTTTAAAAATTGTCAAGTTTTTCATTACTATGAACACTTTATCCGCTACTAATTTTTTGTACAGGCCTCGTTGAATATGTAATCTTTTTGATAACAGACAAAATTACAGTTTAGCCGATTTCTGTACCAAATTAACTCATTATTTAGGAACATATCTCGAAAAAAACATTTTTAATAGCTATAATAGATTGACCACATGCATTTCTCAAGGGTGATGTGGTTTGCTTTAATTCACTCGCTTGTGTGTTGTGAGACACGTATTTGTGATACTCGTATATAGAACATAAGGCACTCTTTAAAGCCCATCCAATCCTTCTCCCGCCAAAGAGATCAGTCAGCAAGACTTGGTTTTTATTTCGGACTTTGATACAACGTGATAATTCATTCTATGTTAATGCTATTCTACTAACAAAAATTAGGTACTTCTTTATTCTCCGTACAAAGTTGTTTTAGCCTTCTTGTGTTATTCTGAACAATAAAAGGATCTCGTGAACACCTCTCTTCTAAGTTGATGAAACGAATTGTTATACACCTTATCTTAAAGTAGGTCCTTAAAGTAGATACAAATCTTTACTAAGTGTTATACAAATTATATTCGGTGTCAAACATCAACACAAGCACTACAAGGTGAATATTCAGTTAATAAACAAACCATGATATTCCTTTGAAGTAATAAAGAGTCCCTGAGCCAGAAACAACGCCGCATTAGAGGGGACGTCTCAGATGCAAATGTTTCCTTTGCTGCATAGCCAGAGTTTTTTTGGTACAGGACTGGATTCAGGAATAGGTGCAAGTAGCACATAGTAGGTATTCATCCATTATATATTCTCTATTGAAGATTTGTTGGGCAATCGGTGTGATCTGGATATCCAGACACCAGACAAGGTATGATAACATTCAGAGAAGTCATACAAATCATTTGCGTATTTAGACTAGGAAAGCTAGCAGTATTTGACAGGCGATTCTCAAGCAGCTAAACATTTTTTGGCATCAGAAATCGAATACTTTAGCGACACAGAAAGTGGAACACCATATTTGGCTACATAACAAATGAAAAATAGGACAAATTTTGTTAGTCCCAGTGTTGAATGAGGTATTCATGCACTTTGACACCATCCAGATACCGTGTGAAACAGAATCGACTGACGAATATCCATCTAAAACAGTTTTACTAGAGATGGACATAAGTATAATTGTGCACAGAGATGAGCGGAATATTAAGATTTCATGAGCAGTGAAACAGTTACAAACACTTGCGTACATTTGTCGGTACCTGTACTAAATAGCTATTAAAACGCAAATATCGATAACCTACTACCACAATGAGATACGATGCTGTGATCACAATAAAAACAAAAGTTGAAACAAAGCAACACATAACTATAATGGGACCTCAACTTTTGTTTTTTCTTGTAATATGGACGCAGCTAAGAAAAACCTATCAACTATCATTTTTTTATACATGTTCTGCCTTAGTATGCTTTATTAACGGTTTGACGTAGAAAGTGCTGCGACCATGCGCTCATATAACGATACTTAAATGAATTATCCGAAGGTGGGTGAATTTTGACAAAAATTCCAAACTTGCGAGCTTTCAGCTCTCCTGGTACAATCATGAACTTAATTAAAAAGAAAAATACTGCCGAAAGTCACATACATTCTATATATTCTAGATGCTATCAACCTGCAGTTTGAGGGCCGAAAACTTAGATATTGTGGACCTTATATTCTTTGTATACCTAATAGAGCTTGTGGACCTTATAGACCTTAAAGGCCTTATAGACCCTATAGACCAGACCCTCTAGACCTTATAGGCCTTACCTTATAGACCCTATCACCTTATATAACTTTTAGACCTTATACACCTTATGGACCCTATAGACCTTATAGACCTTATAGACCTTATAGACCTTAAAGGCCTTATAGACCCTATAGACCAGACCCTCTAGACCTTATAAACCTTATAGGCCTTACCTTATAGACCCTATCGACCTTATATAACTTTTAGACCTTATACACTTTATGGACCCTATAGACCTTATAGACCTTATAGACCTGATAGACCTTATAGACCATATAGACCTTACAGGACCTTACAGACCGTACAGACCTTATAGATCTTATTAACCTTATAGACCTTACAGACCTTATAGACCTTATAGACATTGTACATCTTGTAGACCTTATAGACCTCGTATACATTATAGACCTTATATGCCGTGTAGACCGTATAGACCTTATAGACCTTATAGACCTTATAGACCTTATAGAGCTTATACACCTTATAGATCTTATAGACCTTATAGACCTTATAGACCTTATAGACCTTATAGACCTTATAGACCTTATAGACCTTATAGACCTTATAGACCTTATAGACCTTATAGACCTTATAGACCTTATAGACCTTATCGACCTTATAGACCTTATAGACCTTATAGACCTTATAGACCTTATAGACCTTATAGACCTTATAGACTTTATAGACTATATAGGCCTTATAGACCCTATATATACCTTGTAGACCTTATGGACATTATAGATCTTAAAGGCCTTACAGACCTTATAGATCTTGTAGTCCATTGTTATAATAAACAGTGCTTTTCTTCAATCTTTAAACATTTTTGCTGTTGTTTTATCGTTATTGTTTCAAATGTAGCTTTTTCTAGAAAGGATATTTTCTACCTTGAGAACATTCTGTACAGAATTCCACCGTTTCTATAGGTCCGTGCCTGTACTTGGAGGGTAAAAGCGACGCGACGCGGGACGAAAAGTGGCGCAAAGGTAAACTGCGGGCGTCCTCTCGTGCAGATTCAAAAGGAGATCAAAGTGACGCGACTTCTTAGGGAATAATTGAACGGGCGCAAAAATAAATCACAAGTATTCGCGCAATTTCACGAGCGCCAGCCGTCGTAAGTTGCGTCGCGTAAAATTTAAAAAAAGAACAAGAAAAAGAGCTACATGGGCAATTTGTCGCCGCCACATCTACTGAAGTACGATGGCCACCACTTAGCCCAAAGCGAGGTTGTCGATTTGATACAATTAAAGTATAGATAAGATATATTGATGATACCTCGAGTCTAAAACTAACTGTGTAGCTGGAGGTCGCTTGTTGAAGCCTAGGGCAGTACAGAACAATGATATGAAGACCGTAAGTAGGAAGGCAACGATAAACATGACGCCGAGTTCACCACTTGGCCTACGATTATGAAACTAGTGCGGTGTAGATGACTCACTTAAAGAACTCCAAACCTCACTTGTGCCCCCTTGTGTACTCGTATTCCTGGTCCAGTGTGGACTGAAGGATTAAGGCCTATGGATCGGCTCTGAGCCTACGTTTTTTGAACCACGTACATTCCATTTCTCCTGTTATCTATTTCACTTTTTTTGGCTCCAGCTTCTGTCTGCTGGAAGGTATAACCACTTCCGTCTTCTCAGAAGCTAATTTCTGTCCATCCATGCGTATTCCTCGTTATTTCTTACTTCAAATGCCTTTCTGATCTACCTTTTTCCTTGATAATATCCTATCAACCAAATTCTCGGTAGCATCCGCAGCCGAAAAGCCTCATATAAACACGGCCCTGAGACGGAGCCCTGCGGATCTCCTATTTTTAGTTACATTTTGATCCTACCTTTCCTCAACGTACTGTCTTGCCTTACCTTTTATCACAGGGTCTTGGTTGAAAACAATGTCATCATCTTCCTGAAGAAATAATCATGTAAGGAAGGCAGGCAAAGAGATGAAACGTACTAACGAAGAGTAGTGGTTCAAGAGCACCTCTGGCTGTTGGACAGGGTAGAAAAGCCACACAACTTTTTTATTGACTTTCTCACGGACTACTGTGGACGGAATGCGTACGTTTTCCTCATCTGAGTGAAGGGAAATTGTACTTGCCACTTCTAGACGAATCGGGCCGAGGTTGAAACATTGATATAAAAATCACAGCTGGGCATGTCCCCACAAGTGGGTCTTACTGATACGACATCACCGCTGCTTTGAGGAGCATTCTAGGAAACATTAGTCTGAAAATATCGACCTAGCATCTAAAAAAAGGCAAAAACATTTGTTTAACTCTTTACTTTGACACAAGAGCAAAAAGGTATTCGTTATATTTTGTGAGGTATCAACTGTACAATATCTTTGAGTGTGATTCCGTTTTGAGTTGAGCCTGGTGAGAAGGACAGTAGTTGCTTTGATGTACGAGATGTAGATTCCACGACCTTCCAAGTTGAAAGGGAAACACCGAGAAAAATAGTAATACGTTTCAACCCAAATGGTTTTGGAAAAGTCTTTAATTATTTGGGATTCAAGACCCTGAATCAGTCCATTACCAAGCATTTATTGGGAATCCCATAGAACAAAGTAGATGCATTTGAAAGGTTTGGAGTCGATGAGATTCAGAAGTAGTGACTGTACTAAACGCTACATCGGGCGAACTAGGGCGCAATAACGTCTTTATTCCTTCACAACTTTGCAATGCAACTAAGGTAAGACTTAAATGGCAAAATTTGGCACTACATTTAACCATAAAAGTCACTGTCAGATGCTCATAATACTGCATCTGAATTTTTAGTAATAAAGTATTACAATAAAGTGAAAACTGGCATCCTTTCTACAGCAAAGAACACTAAAAAATAAAAAAGCAAGAAAATATATTGGAAAGTAAAAAAAAATGATTGTGTAATCAAGTCCTTAAGGTAACGATGATTTCACTTTTTCTCGAAATGCTGGTAATGAGTATTGTTATATACAATTTTGGTAAAGAATGATCTATGGTGCAGGGATGTTTAAATTTTATCCCTAAGTGGTCTAGAATGAATATCTTTGTTTAATGATTTTTTTAACAAGTAAGGCGGTTTATACGTGACTAATAATTTATGGATGAAAATTGATTAGTGATATTTAACCAAATCATTCATTTTTAACGAATTGAGTATTAGATATTTTGCGGGGTCCAAAAATAAGATGAACACAATTATTTCGGACGATTTGAATTAGATTTATAGCTAGCTAGCTATAGCTGTCTAAGAGTCGATTTTACCAAGGTTGTCAAATCAACAGTCCGTTATTCTCAACCTATAGGGTAACAGTCCGGCAAATACATCAACATATTTTAGAAACCAATAGTTATGAAATGTTGAAAACAAAATACTGTCAAAGTATGAGATGACAGCTTGTCATTGAAACATCACCAGCTTATTGAATATTAAGAAATTACATATAATTCAGTCAAAGTTTAAAGAAATGTTTGATTTTTGAATTAAATTCATGTTTTAATTACTGTTGTTGATTTCTTATTCATGTTTATATTATTTTCTTCAATTGATATGCGATTTTGCTGATTCAACTGGGTGTTTTGTCCTATAAACATCTTACAAATAGCCATTAAGCACCCACTTGATGACAGGCTCTACCAAAAGATATTGCTCATTTCCAAACATTCATTTATTTACTTGCCGTCCATCAGAACCATTATGGCACCTTAGATTGATATTCCCACAAAACCTTTCAGATTTTTTGATATCCATACATCCATAAAGTTGAATATTTTTTGTTGTTCAGGCACTGAACAAACATCCGCACTATATTCACAGCGATTAAGAAATTCCCAAATATATGCCTTAAAGCTACCAGCAAACCTAAAACCTGCAAAAAAACTTCAAATTTTGTCCATATTTTTCTTTTTTCACGAGTACACATTCTAGGTTATATTTGTATTAGAAGTTATTTGAATACAGCTGATTATTGCATTTCACGACTCATCTAGTGAGTGTGGGATCTGTCAACCCTTGGTCCCAGTCACAAAACATATACTCTGAAGAAGATTTAATTCCGTGCTATTCAATGACAACACGGTGACTTGTGTGGTTGTCAGCGGTCATTTTGTGAGGGTGCGACATGGTTGCCAGATTGTGCATTAATATCCCGTTTAACCCCTCTGTTCCGAGTGGAATAAGCTCTGCCAACTGTTGAAATATACTCTACTATGCTTTATAAGAGTATTCGTGGAATTTTTACCAAAATCGTTGCACAACACTTGGCAATGCAAATGAAAATTTAAAATTATTTCCATGACGCCGCAAAATAGCTACGTCGGTACCTCGGGTTATACATCTTGACAGTAAGGATGTTCCATAGGATCCTATATTTAGAAGTATCAATACATTTCACGAGTATCGTCATCTTCGATCCGGACTATGTCAGAAAGAGTGACTGCCATTTGGTTGCGACATTACCCTGCCAGATCAGACATCTCTTTCATCATTTTCAAAGAAATTGTACAAAATCTTCAAATTTGTGAAGCTAGAGGGTTTCACTTCATACGCTGTTACCAGACATGCCCAAATCATCAGTTGCTGCCGTGATATTCATCCCGATCACTGCATCCCCACGACCTGGCGACCTGTATGTTAAATTTGTATTGATAGGGCAGCGGGATATGCTATAAATCATATGTCACAGTTTTTGTGCACTGATTGCAACGGTTAGATGATACCAAAAATATTTTCATAAATAGGAGATCTTTCCCATTCCGGGTCGAACAATCGACCAAAGATGCCTATAATCATGATACCTAGTAAATTTACATGAAAAATCCTCTGTATGTAGGTATATAAGAGCCCTCTTATATTTGTTCATCAATTTGATGATACAACACATCTGCTAAAACTGATCATAATCAGGATAGTAAACTATGACGAAGGTCCACTGTATGTACGAATTTTCAGATAACTTCAATTGCAATTTGACAACAGACCATCAAGGTGTTCACATTTTTCAAATATTCTTCGAGAAGTGTGATAAGTCTAGCTGTAACTATCATAAGTACTATCTTTTTATTCCTACATTAAATTCAAAACCAGCAAATGTAAAGGATTTATGTCGCACCCTTCACCACGGGACGTGACCGTTGTTAGACTTGGCAACCCTACGAGTGACAGATAGATATCCCCACCAGTGGAAAAGGCAATAAAAAAATAAACATTAATAGTTTTTATGATTTTTGGACTTAAAGGACATTATTTGTGAGACATTTTTCATAATTTTTTGTCTATATCCATAGTAATTGCATTATGCATCACTGAGATGTAGGGATTGACTCGTCTTACACATATTATCTGTGACGACGAATATTAGATTTAATTGTAAACATCATTTTGTAAAACTTCCACAGTATTTTCAACATTTTGGTGATTAAAATGATGCAACAATTATGTATCGTCTGCGAAATACTGGATATGTGAATTATCAAGGATTTTGTTCAAGTCAAAGGTATATCAGAAATAGTAACGATCGTAACATGATTGATACTGCCAAAAGCTTTCAAGGAATCTATAGGTAAGAGAAATAAAATTGTGCTAAAATGGCTGACAAGCTTTAAGGTTGAATGCTTAATATATCTTGGCTTATATTAAACAGTCGTTCTATGCTTAACAGCATACCGTTTTTGATTTGCCAGTCAATCCCCTCAGCCCTATAGTCTATTTATTTCTATGCTGCGACCGAGCAGTTGAACTTGGCCAATATGAGGTTTTAACAGGTGGGTTCACCCACTAAGTTAAATTATTCATCACTGTACTCTACCTGACGATTTATATGTAGAAAATATATTTATGCATCGATTTCATCACTCCACTGCTAACTTGACCCTTCAAAAAATAAGTATGAGCGAGGCCTTTCTGGAAATCACTGTATTTAATTTTCGTTAAAGTTTTGTAAAAATAACGTGTGGCTTAAAAATGTGTCTAGCAAATTCGAATATTCTGAGTATCATGAAAATATTGCACGCCAGATAGAATATCAATACACCCATTTATTTCGCTTCACAGTGCCACAAAGCCTTGATTAAGTCCACCAGTATTACCGCATCTCTTATCCCATACCCGCAAAACACAAACATATCAACGTCCGTGACTTCATAGATATTATTACGGTTGGCGTGGCATTAGCCTTTACTACAACTGACTGGCTTACCCATTGGTGTATAAATCTAATGCCTTTTAAACAACCAGTCTAGACCACACACATTCAGCTAGATGAGCAAAAAAGCGAGTTAACAAGAACGAATCGACGGAAATCACTGAATCATTGTCAGTATCGGGCTGGACGGTCATCTTCCCGTATTTGAGAAAAGCTCAAATATTTTCGTTCTTCATCACGTTACTTTCTACGCAGAGTTGATTGCGGTTACCTTCATAGGCAACTCGATTTGATTACTACAGAGTAGTAGAGTACTATATCCCACAGTCAAAATGATTAAGTGATTGTTATGTTCCATGCAAAAGCATACGTTTTTTTTTTATACTTCAACTACCACGAAGGCCTAAGGCCTAAACACCCATTGGGTACCGTGGGGCTATAGGGGGATACAGGGAAAGGGGAACGCCACACGGAATCTGGCAACATGCACACATTCTGGCTCCGCCTACGAGATCCGCCGGGTGGTACCTCCACGTTCGACAGTCAGAGATCGTCTACCACCTACGGACAATCACAACATCCATAGCCAAGAGAAAAATTTCTCCTGGGACGGGACTCGAGCCCGCACAGCACACGGCGACTGATCAGGAGACCGAAGAGTCTACTACTGCGGCCACCGCTGCTGCCTAAGTGATCACAGATCCATGAAAAATTTTCTCAGAAATTCGTTACCATATTCATTGTTCAATACTTAGATACAAGCACATCAATCCTAAAGTATCTATTAGTTTCGTAGGAGATACAAACATTCGGTACTCAGCTTTCAAATGCATTGAGAAACTTGTAAATATGGCCTATGATTTAAATAAAAAACCGATACTGAGAACAATAGCACCCTCTGTTTCCTCAACAAATAAAGTAGGACTGGAGGATTTTCAAAACGAAGTAGCGCACCTAAAACACACTTAGCATTGCCTAATTATTTTTATGACGAAAACAGTGACAATGACAATAAGGGTAGTTGTACTCCCCGCCCTAAAATTGTAACGAAAGATCATATGTTAAATGAATCAGGCATTAGAGAGATTGTCGTCTTATTTGAGCAAGAGACACCAGCTTGTAATCTTCAACAACACTACCTCCAGTACATGAGGCCTCCTCAGGATTCTGTTCTGAGTCCACTTTTATTGTTAATATACATAAATGACCTTCCTAATTGTAATACAAGCAAATCTTATACTGCTTGCCGATGACACAACAGTAGCAAATCGATTGACCTACTTTTCTCTGCGAATAATTGATATATTATAAATTTAGAAAATTGGCATTTAGCAAATAAATTGACGGTTAATGCTTCAAAGACACAGTCCATGTTAAAAGTGTGTGTCACTGTAACTATACTATACTATAGACACAGTAAAATTTGTGGGTGTCAGTATTGATACACACATGACTTCGGAGGACCATGTAAACAGTATCAGGGAACTATCCTAGATCATTTATTGGAATAGGAGTATGTGCTTCTGGTGATACATTGCTCACCACATATTAAGAATACTTCCACTCAGGAATGTCATATCATATCAGGAATGTCTGGGTTATATGCTACCGAATCAATAAAACAAAAATTTAGTACGTACTTAAAGGAAGGTAAGTTACGAGGAAAGCAAAGCTCAATCATTATAATATTTATATTTATTTAGTATTTTTAAGTAAGGCTGTTCGTTCCTGAACTAGTTCCTAGAACAAGTTCGTTTTAATGAACTAGTTTACCGAAATGAACCAGACACCTCATCACTACTAAGAATTGTCAGATGTCGCAGTTATCTTGACACTGCCATTACCTCTATATTTGGAATAACTTTTATTGTCCGACAGACCACTGATAAATATGTTACTTATCCCGGCAACGCTTAATGTGAGAGAAAGAATGCGAGTTCGTGGTAATTGGGCTAAATACAGAATGCAGCTTGGAGCGTATGGTGTCGGTATACGAAAAAGTCCACTGTACATGCGAGAAAAAATCACGCTATATACGACCGATGGAATCTGTCTGTTTGTCTGTGTAACTCTACTGGTTGCTGAGCTGTAATCGTGCCTGTACATACAAATAAGTAAATTAGAGCAATTGTCTGTTGGACTGCCTTGGACGTTGTAGAGGACTAAGGTCTTTTTTTTCTCCAGTCACTCCTTATGTTGCAATTTAAACTTTATTGGTTCAACAGTTCTGTCTAAATCGTCATGATAGTTGTCAGACTTGATTCTTCTTTTAACACTTTGGCTGCCCCCATAAGGGTGTCATTTTCATTTATTAGGGGCCAAACCTAAATTATCACAAAAGCATGGTTACGAAAACTTTATTGACATAACATATAAACAACTCAAAAAAAATGTTTTTTTCTGCAAAAAAATTAAAATCACCGGTGATACACATGGCATCTAGGTTAATCGGTATTTCTCCAGTGCCATCTGTATCACCAGTGATCACAGAAGAAACAGGAAATAAAACTAATGTTTTTCAGTGAAACAAGTAAAACATAGATGAATATTGCATTGCCCGCACTTGGTAGAGACCAATTTAGCTTGTTTCATTCCCACAACTCGACCTCCTTCTCTGGCCTTTTTCTCATAACATTTACTGGGACACTTGGGACTTGGGTAAGGCTCTCAATCAACATCTCTCTAAAAGCACCAACTTGTATGTTTTGTTTTTTGAAGTGCTTGTAAATATTAAGAGAATTGATGACAGCCGTATTCAGGAGAATTTCAAACATTAGCTTATGATACCATCTAATTGTTTTGCGGAGTGGGGAAAAGTAGCTCGCCATTTGATCAGAAACATCTATACCATCTTTACCAGCGTTGTATTCTAATATGGCAGAAGGTTTCTTTACCTCCTCGCCCTTTCTGTTTTTCTTCCCAGTAGCCTTTATATCCAGCGTGTGCTTAGTACTCAAGAACGGAACATCTCTTTTGTCTTTCCATTTACCTATAACGAGTCCTGTAGTGTTTTCCTTCCCCACAATTTCCCCTCTTTTTAGCTGTGCACTCATAACTTCTTTAGAGAGACCTTTTCGATTTTTTCTAAGTGTGCCTAGAAGATGAGTCTTGGATGCCAACAATGATTTCGCTAAAGGTAATGAAGTATAATAATTGTCTGTTATTAGTGTCCTTCCTTCTCCCAAGTAGTCATGAACAAGGTCCATTACAACTTTTTCTGCCAGTCCTTTTCCTTTACCTGTATCTTCGAATTTTTTGCCGGTGTAGACTGACAATCGGTAGGTATAGCCTTTTGGATCGCACAATTTGAATAGTTTTATACCATATCGATGACGTTTACTAGGTATATACTGCCGGAAAATTAGGGGTCCACGAAAGGGCACCATAGTCTCATCTACAGCTAATGTTTCCCCTGGAATTGCCTCGTTGGAACATTTGGTCTGAAATTTTTTGATAATATCTTCCACTTTATAAAGTCGGTTGTCTTTATCTACGGCATCATTATTCGCAAAATGAAGTACTCTTAGCAGAAGTTGGAAACGATTTCTGCTCATCACTGATGGAACAAACGTATTATTGTACAGCCTATTTTTTCGCCAATAGTCCGGAATTTTAGGATATTTGACTATGCCTAAAAACTTTTTAATTTCTTTTTTATTTGTAGGGACCCATCGTCTTATTCTAGCTGAACGCCTTATATTTGGCTTTTGTAAAAGCTGCGTGCCGTTTCTATTTGTTTCTGAAACGATAATTTCAAGAATCTCGTCATCAATGAAACGTTCATAAACATCAGTTGGACGTAGATCATTAGAATCATCTGAAAAAATATTTTATATTTTTACCAAACAAAAATAGACAAAAAAATATATGAATACCAGGGTAAATGCCGTGATGATACATGTATTGCTCTGCACCAGAAAAAATAATGTCAGAACGCAAGG
This sequence comes from Acanthoscelides obtectus, assembly GCA_963669975.1. Classification (NCBI taxonomy): domain Eukaryota; kingdom Metazoa; phylum Arthropoda; class Insecta; order Coleoptera; family Chrysomelidae; genus Acanthoscelides; species Acanthoscelides obtectus. The sequence continues at coordinate 798,524 of CAVLJG010000454.1, forward strand.
ATGTCCCGTCAACATCATGCCAATCCTCATTATCTTGTAGTAGAGTATTTACATTGTGGCTCTCTTCAGTGTCTACTTCATCTAAATCGCAATCTAAACTATGACTGCTTGGAAGACTACTGCCTGCGCTATTGCTACCATCATCAGATTCCGAATTCAGATACTCTATGAATAAATAAATGAAAAAGGTGTTAATTTATACGCCTGTTAAAGATAACCATCCCCAGATAAAATTTCAACAACAAACATGTATTTTTACTACATACCTGATCCTGAAGATGAAAAATCTTCCCAGTCGTCCCAATTATCTGCGATTTCCTGCAGTTCCTTTTGTGTTAAAATTTGCTTTTTATTTTGGCTATTGCCAGTACAAGATCGTTTGGGTCGTCCAGAACTTGTAGAAGGTTCATCACTCATATTTATAACACCACTTTATAACAAACACACACGATTTACTAAAATTTATATTTCTAAAACACCCCTCTTAGTTTGCAGGTTCTCACAACATTAAACATAACCCATAAACCGCAAAATCTGTACAAGAACCAACCTGAATATAGTAAAAGTGCAGTCGTAAATTTACCCTACAAAGGTAGGCGACCAGTGATGTTACGTATCTCAATGAGTTGTTTATATTATCAGTATGCCACAGTATAAGTAGTTAAACTTAATTCACAGGCCAAGCGGATATATATCTAATTTTGAAGTATACTGCATGTGAAACACATGTGAGTCACGTGGCCTCCAAGCAAAACGCGCCTGTGTATCACCGGTGTTTCACATGGCAGCCAATGTGTTAAGATGTGCATCCAAATTATTCATTTTCACCGTGGACGTCTTTAACTATTAACAGATCCTTAAAGCATAAATAAATGCAGAGTGTGAATCTTGTCTCATCGGTCTTTTAGTCCTTTCTCTGTTTCGTGAGCGTAAATGGCTGTCAGTTGGCATGTCCTTTTAATGTTTGCTGTTTCGGTGCGGTGTACCCAGCCTATTCGAACAAGCCGTTGATACGTTCCCATTTCCTTTACAGCATACTCTTTCAGTAAATGAATATTACCTGATAGTTATTTCTAATAATGTTGGATGTAATAGATGTTATGCTTTATTGTATATGTTGTGAATAAACATTATTATTTAACCTACATACGTAGTACAAGCTGTCCCAAAATGAGTGGGCAATCAGTCGGACATTTTGTACTTGAAAAAGGCGACTGTGGTGACCAAAAGGTCGTCAGTAAACACTATTTCAAGCATAAGTTTCAAGTTTCATGTGTTATATTGAATAAGTTCCTATGAAACAGTCTCTTTGAAGGCAAATTATCCGACTCGATTTGTTTTTATAATAACATTTGTTGGATGTTCCCTAACATCAATCAAGCGACTGTCAGGCCAAAACCCAATGCAAATTAGTTTAAACAATTTTCGTCATAAATTTGAGGGTTGTAGAGGGAATGGGGTTGAATGTTGTAAAGGGCAGGGGCTACAATATCGCACATATTTGGCATATTCTTACGCTTATGATACCAGCAATACCAAGCACCCAGCAACACGGTATCCTTTACCTGCGGAGGGTCCGATCCAAATTCAGCAACTACAACAGTGCCATAGCCGCACTGTTATCGAGGTCACGAACGATACTCAGGATGTATGAAACTTTTAAAGGTATTGTGCACCATGCATAGTCAGGGCCGATTGTTTCAGAAAAAGTGTTCAGGTACATCTATCCATCCTATAACATCACCAGTTGTGAGGCTTTCCAGAGACGCGTATTAAAGACACCACAACGTACGAAAGTTGACCCAGATACTACACGTGGACCATCGTTTTTTTTTTAAATCGACAACTCTACGATCTGATCCCAAGGGATAAGAACTTTTATAGCTATCGAAGAATAAAGATGTCAGAGTGTGCAGTAGTTAAGTTAGATACATCGTGCACATTCAGTCGATTTATTCAAAATTGTGTGCGTAGTGCAATGTCAATGTACTTGACACCATAACCTTGGGTTTATTGGATCATGTTGAAGAAAACATACTCATTTCTTCTTACCGCTCACAACTCACTGAAAACGGACAGAAAATTTACTAGAGGCATTTTTATTCACACTCAGTTGCCCCAAAAAAAGAACAGCCAGAGCGAAACAAATTTCTACAACTTGTTGAGGCCTTACAGATGGTCTACTCTTTTCTTAGATTTAACTCATCTCTAGGACGGACTACCTCTCTCCAATATATCGCTACTTTACTACACCTTAACCTTTCTATGAGGTTCATTTTTAAGAACCGTTTAGTAGTGGAGTCTGAGAAACTTTATTCATGAATGTAAATTGCATCGCAAACTAAAACATTAATATGTATTATGTTATAAAATACAATATTTTTTTATTGTTCAACATACTTATCATGAAAATTTAAACACTTGTCAAGTCGTGGCACCAGCTTTTGGATCAAAGAACTCTGCCACCTGACCCTTAAAGCAGTTAGTGACTGTTTCTTTCAACATGTCATCATTTCCCAAGAAATTCCTTGTTTTGGAAAAAGAAGAAAGTCTGATGGTGGCAAGACAGGGACGCTTGATGGATGATCCAGTAATTCAAAATGACCCTATTTCAGCTATGTCTGCGTTCTTGCCGCAACGCGAGGCCGAGAGTTGTCGTGAAGCAGAACATCGGCGGTCTAATTCGACAAGCTGGTGGTGAATTTTAGCAGGAGAAACTTTTTTTGCATTTAAAAACCGAAGCACTCAGCACACTTCACAATTGGTGGGTTTATTGATTGTCATAGCCACAAACAAAGCGGTATAGCCACTCAACCAACACCGACAGAGACGTTAAATGGAAAGGCTGCATAATGAGAGAAGAGTTTGAGATTGAACAGACATCATGTGACAGGATGCGCAGGCACGATGCGCAATCGGTTCTTACCTTAGGAATGATATATTTCAAGTTTCACACCCCCATTTATGTTTTTACTACAATTAGTGCTAGATTATACTGGAAAGAAGCTTTTTTAAGATGGATCGTCCAGGCAGGTCGTAACTTTTCTAGGTACAAGGAATGTGATTACCTATCAAATGATCTATAGGTAAGGCAATAGGAAAACTGTCCACCGAGCATGTCCATGCGTGGGTGTGCCGTAAGTTATGCAGAGCTACTCTCCAGGGCCACGGACGGCCGTCATCGTTAACGCGATATCGTGACATTCTACAAACATATATCAAAGGCAGTTAAAATTAAATAAACGTAATTTATAGGGAATACTCGCCGCAGTAAAAGCATCATTGGAAATTTTACGAGCCTGGCGCAGTTTGTTGAATCCAAATTATTCCATTTCCTTTTTTATTGTGACAGAAGCGTTAAATGCGTTCAGTGGTGGCGAATTCTAGGGATGTTGAAAAATGACAGATTTAACGATTATTTTTTTTGTGTTACCTATTTTAGTTATCGATTATCTTAACCTCAGTAACAGATTTTTAATAAATTCATCATACAAGGTGATTTCAAAGTTCAGTAACATATTTTGACAGCTTGTAGATAAAATCACCTATACAAAAAGTTGCACGATAAGAAAGTTAGCTTACATTATTAAAAATTGTTCAGAAAAAACTTTATCAAGTTAAATGGATACCGTTTTTACATAGACTGTTCAAAATCGTCGAAAATAAAATCCTGGTGTCCACAAATTAAATCTTAAGCTTTTTCAGTGCGCTGTTGAAGTTCTTCCAGAGTATTTACTGCTCCAGCATGATAAATCAACTCTTTCAAATAGCACCACAGAAAAAAAAGCAAGGGGGGTCCATTGCGCCATATACATCTATTCAGATGACAAAAAGATTGTGAATTCATTATGTAGTGCATCATACTTCATTTTGAAGCAAATATATCTGCATAGACAAATAATGTCATTTTACTAAATTTGACATTAATTTTGTCAAAAATCAGTTATTGTGACATTATACAGGGTGGTCCATAAGTCCTTTGAAATTTCAAATTTGAATAAAATTTAACGGGTAAGCGTGAGCGGCGCGGGCGAGGTGGGGGCAGTATATTCAGTGTCTGGGAATTCAGTCGCCATGGAGTGTTTCACTGGAGCGGATCGTGCTTTTTGTGTGCGCGCGTTTTATCAAAATAATGATTTGGCAACCATTGCGCGGCGTAAATATCGAGAATACCACAATTTACACAATTTTACAAAGTGTCCAACAGCTCAAACGATTAAGAACTGGGTTGCTAAGTTCGAAGAGACTGGTTCGACGTTAGATAAACAGCGGTGGGGTCGACCAAGGACAACTCGTATTGAAGAAAACATCAACATTGTGGCACAGTCTGTTCGTCAAAATCCTACCCAGTCTACTCGTAAGCGTTCCAGTGCACTAAACGTACCCAGAACATCTTTACAGCGGATTTTAAGGAAAGATTTACATCTGCACGCTTACAAAATTCAGTTAGTGCAGGAATTAAAAGATAATGACGCTATTCAGAGACTAAACTTTGCGAATGAAATGTTGAATCGATTTTCTTCGCTCAATAATGTGTTGTTCTCGGACGAGCCTCACTTCCATTTAAACGGGCATGTAAATAAACAAAATTGCCGTTATTGGAGCCCCGAAAATCCAAGGCCTAAGCATCAGAAGCGCTTACACAGCCCTAAAGTTACAGTTTGGGCTGCTATGTCAGCGCATGGCATCGTAGGCCCTTATTTTTTTGAGGACGACAGAGGTCGCGCATTAACTGTTACTTCGGAGCGGTATGTAGCAATGATAGAAGAGTTTTTGACACCAGCGTTGCAGAATTTTCCAGGCTATAATACGCAGACCTGGTTTCAACAGGACGGAGCAACTGTCCACACCTCCAACACTTCTATGCTCGTCGTCTGTCAACTTTTTCCCAGCAAAGTAATTTCTCGAAGAGGAGACATTTCCTGGGCACCACGTAGTCCAGATTTGACCCCAATGGACTTCTTTTTATGGGGTTACCTCAAGAGTAAAGTGTACGACACCACTCCGCGATCAGTTGATGTCCTGAAAGAAAATATCCGAAGAGAAATGGCAAGCATTACAGTGTTGACTTGCCGCGCAGTCATCGACAATTTTAGACGTCGTTTATATGAGTGCCGTGATCGTAATGGATGGCATTTAGACGATATGATTTTTAAAACATAATTCCCATTCAATAAAGATGATAACAAAATATAATAATTCTTCATAATGTGACTAGTTTGGTTTTATTCCTTTTTTTCCAGCTCAAAGGACTTATGGGCCACCCTGTATATGGCCTCGCCCTATCATATAGTGAACAAAGCAAATTACAACGTATTCAGAATTCATCCGTCAGATTTTCTTGCGGAATACGAAAGTTTCTCGTAAATTTAAGGAACTTGGCATTCCGCAGATTCAAAGCGGTGTTGACACTGACACATAAGGTGTCAGTTGCCAAACAACCACAATATTTGCATAAGAAGTTAGCATGTAGTGATATAAATCAACTAAATGCAAAGAATGGAAATATGTTAGTGATACCCTTAGATTCTAATACTGTCATTTACTTACAACGCTGCTAAATTATATAATGATCTGCCTGTTACGTTCCAAGATTAGGCACTACTTGATTTTAAGAAGATACTCAAACTAAAGCTGCGCGCCGAGTCTCTTGACGATCACAAAATACTGGAAATATGGACTATTCTTGTAACTGATTCTTTTTTGTGTTACTAATTAATTGGTTATTGTTGAGAATTATGCCTGCATTTCTGTCAGTTTAGCACTTTATTATATTATACACAAGGCTTACTTTGTCTTTTTGGTACTTTTGTACGAAATAAAGCCCCTTTATTTTTATTGTAGATATGGCACAACACACTTTTGGAAACAGTATCTAGTTTTAGGTTCAACAGCTTCGTGGGACGCGTCGAATTTATATTACCTTACTTATGTGTCGTGTCTTAATCCTCCTCTGACTTTCACACTTTATCAAATCAGATCTGCAAAGAAACTGAAATTGAACATATCCGCAGAGTAACGTTGATCTATTTGTGGTGTGTCAATCTCTATCTCAAACGCAACCTACGAGTTCTTGTATGGCGACAGTACCATCTAGAAGATTTAGATCTGCAATCAAGCTGCAATCCGAATCGGGTAAAAGAAGTGGTACACAACCTCACAGAGGACGTTCTCTATGGGTGGTACCCAGCAGCTGCAGTCTAGCTCCAGCAACGTTCATCAAGCATTATCAAAGCGCCATCTCGCAGTGTTTACGACAGAAATAAACACACCGTACGAGCAACTTGAACATAAGAAAAAACGTCGAAATGAATACGGAATCGCTACTTCCCCAACGAAGTCCCGCGCAAAATTAATTTGACGTTTTATGCGAGGTGCTGAGCGTAAACAGGTCCTGGGAATCGCCGAAGACGACTTTCTTATGCGGTGCATTACGTCTGCATTTGTATGGTAATGGGAGTGGACTACCGCAAGAGATGTGCACGGACAAGGATCTCGGAGGGGCATCCGGCGCTACGGTGCGTGGAAACTAGACTTTTGACCTTTGGATCAGAGTTTAGTCTAGTCCAACTAGTTAAGATACCAAGGAGATACAATCTTCCGCAAATTATGAGGCTAAATGTAATTATTTTATAAAATCACGCTTTCCTCACTATTTGGAAAAGACTTACAAACGTAAAGGTTGTTCTCAAGGTTGCATTCACTAGAAAACAACTGATTTTCCACTAAGGAAAGAACAAACGAATGAAATACGTATTTTTTCGCAGTTTTTGATTTCTCTCTTCGCAAGCTTTTTTTATATTAGGTTTATGGGAGCTTGTACGAATGGTTTTTGAGCTACAGTTAACCGTTTTGTGAATTGGATTCAAGGTAAATGTAAAGCATAACAGAACCGCCCAAAATAAGAATAGCATTCAATTAGAAACAGCAGATTGGTCAGAATCTCTGTGTTTTCATTATAAACTAAACCTTATTGCAATAAACTCAAAAAGTTACGAATGTGTCTCTAGAAAGTCAAAAACTAGTTGTACGAGCCCTCATACGTCTTACATCATAAAAAGTCCTGTGAAAAGGGGAATCAAAAAATGTAAAAATATAACTATTTGAAACTTTAGAGAAACTCTTCATTTTTCGCTCTTGATCAGTCTGTATACATTAACAAAGAAAATCTAAATGTAAGTAAATAGGGAAAAGAATAAAATTTTTCCAACGAAAAAATTGTGGATGTGCGGGTTCTCGAAATTGAGTAGAATAGATTGTAACATATGTTAAAAGTTTGAAAATAGAGACCTACAGTATGATAAATCAAATTGCTCCATTTGAAAGGGCCTGTCCGAATCTATACGTACAATGAAATGTAGATCCTTCCGTTAAAAAAAATTTTTTTGCGTCACCACCTAGTTGTGAATCAGTAGAAATAAATGTATTTTCCAAGTAAGGAGCATACAGTTGGTTACAATTTTCATATTTAACTCACCGTGTATACCAACCAACCAAATTGTCTCTACTAAGAAAAAGGTCTAGAATCCACAAGTGGATCTTGTGATAATGAAGAGGTAGGAATATTGAATATTGAACAGTGTGCTGCTGATATTTAAAAAATGATGTCATTAATATTTATACAGTGCGTGTCTGTTCTCAGCGGCCAGAATAGTTGTCGGGATGCCACGAGCGCCATGTTTTTACGGCTACCAAACGCGAACCTTATCAGATATGTTTTGCGACCGACCGCATATCGACGGGTGGAATTCTTCTAATGCGCTATTCGAGTTGGCGGTGAATGGTGAAAAGGCTGCCGTCAGGTTTATTTCTTAATTAGATACGCATACGAGGGGCTTTGGAAATAGCGTGTTTTATGAAGGTTTCTGATGAACCCCACCAAACACAGCCAGTCTCAAAGAAGTCTACGAATATTGATAAATCAGTACCATGGGTACCATCCACGTTGGGCGCCAATTTACCATCTTATTTATGCTCGCCCAGAAAAAAATACCTTACATTGAATGTTCCACCTCATTTGGGTTCACATAGAAAAGAGTCATGAGCAGCTCATTTTAGAGCCTGAGGCTCAAACTTCCACTAAAAACTACACTTAATTACAATAAATGATAAGCAGTTTTCTGGAATCAATCAAAACATATGGACTTATCTTTACAAGCCAAGGCTTGGAGAGGCTTCTTGTTGTCACATGGGAAAACGAAGGAGTATCCTTGGCCAGGGCCAAGGCCAGTAAGCGATAGATTAGAGCTCGACGTGTCTTAGTTCCTATCGTAGATTTGAGAAAGGCTAGAGCGCAAGTTTAATTTGAGGCAAGGGTTAAGATGAGGCGGCCCCTAAATCCTTTTGCCTAATCAAGCACACACATAACTGAATTTAGCATACTCATTATCGCAGTCACCTGAAGACAATTAGAACGTGTTGCTTATGTGCTCACTGGAAATAAAGTCAGAAGAAGAAAGGGGAAATTGTTCGTGATGCAGATGTTGTTGATAATGTAAGGGAGTTCTGCTATATACAGGGTGTCCCCCGTTACTATTAGAGTTGCATAAAACAGTTGAATATAATAGTTGTAGGCACAGCTCAGGGCTACAGCCTAAAGTTTTTAGCTACACTATTATTTCTTTAAAGGGTGACCCTGTATTTCTGTTAATTTTGGAAGCGCCTTTTCTTCGCCATCCTGCCAATGTGTAGTTTCGGCAGTTTGTACTAGGTATTTCGGAATATATGGCCACTTTTTCGTTAAGATCATTATACATTTGACTTCCCATATCTTAAACAACACTTTAGATAAAATCTGTTTTATTATACTGAGTGATGGAAGCAGTAGCTGACATTCATATAAAACGTTGTTTCTGTACATATTTCATTCGAGACATACAGGGCGAGTCAAAACAGAAAGATGTAATTGTCTTGAAAAATTTAAATCAAATACCCTGTACAACTCTATTCAAAACGTCTCGTAGTGCTCTTCCAGTTTTATTATGCATTGCCATTTTTATTCAGCTTTTTTCTGCAACTCTTATAGTAACGAAGATAATTGAGCTTTGACACCACAGGGTGTATATATGAAAGGGTTTTTCACGACTACTGTCGTTTCCTGCTTCCCAAATCCAATCTTCTTCTTGGAGTCCCTGGATGCCAACAGCTTTATTCCAACTTCTTCTAGGCCTAGCACGTTTGCGACCCTCTGGTGGTATCCATTCATAAACTTTTTTTGCCCATCCCGATTTGTCCATACGTTGGAGGTGGCCATACCAAAGCAATCGCTTTGATTCAATTATATCTACGGTGCTGTTGCTTACATTCATAATTTCTTTAATCCTTCTCCAATAAGCCACTTATAGAGTTATGCTTCATATTGGTAATATGCACAAGGATGTGCGAGATGAGGACTTCAGGAAAGATAGAACCGTAACAGCCAGGTATAGAGGCAACCGACGAATGCATGGAGGGTAAGCAAGAGGCTCGTAGCCAACGAAAGGCCAAGTGTTGTGGCTATTGAGCAAGAGTAGAGAACTTCCAATCTGCCTGGTTGGGATTCCAAGAGAGCACTGCAGATGCACTAGACCGATGAGCTAGTATCGGAAGATTCTACAAGGTTTTTGCTTAATGTGGGTCAAGAATGCAGAGGCTGTATTTTTAAGTGTGCTAAGTCGGAAAAAGAAGAGAGTTTCATGCGAAGGAGGTCTTCCTGATCCCTTAGATTTGGATAGAGTATTGCGCCATGTGCAGTCATCTGTTGCGTTAGAAACAACTGTGAAATTAATATTTTCCGATTAATCGTAATCTTCAAGCGGGCTCGAAAGTTGCGGCCCTGCCCACAAAGATGAGAGATACGCACATGTATTACTTCGATATACACATGATGAATTTCTTTGATTTGGCTTCCCACAGTTGCTATAAGATAGCACTAAAAGTAGCTCTGCTGGAGAATATACAGGGTTATCCAAATTAAGTGTCCACCATTAGTAACTTTGTTATTAGTGAAAATACAAAGTTGTTTGAATTAGCAAACTAGTAGCATTTTTAACGCTAGTAAAAATGAGAAATAAAAAAAACAATTGAGAGTCGTTATTTTGATTTTTTTCAGTAAAATAACATTTTTTTAAATGGAAACCCCTGTATATTATATTTTTTTCTGTTAAAGCATCAAATTTTAAACAAAAAAGCTTACAATAACTTTTCTCCTAGGTTACAAATTGTTGAAGTTATGGCCTCCAATCTGAAACAATTAAATTGTATCGACAAACTTTATTTTCAACATCAACTTATAATCTTACAAAATACAATAACAATTTTTTTTAAAGAAGATGCTCGAAAACACCACCTTGTTCTTCAATACATTTTGGGCACGTTTTTCAACTGCTCGAACTGTCTTAAGTATGGTCCTACCATCTATCTGGGTTATCTTTTCCCTAACTGCAGTCTTTAACGCGTCAAGGTTATCGTACCTTCGCTTGTAAATTTGGTTCTTTAAGTAACCCCACAAGAAGTAATCAAGTGGGTCTAGATCTGGCGATCTGGGAGGCCACTGTATTGGGCCATTTGTTCCTATCCACTGATCATTAAAAGTAGTACTTAGAAAATGATAAGTACCTCTGGAGTTGTGGGCAGGTGCGCCATCTTGCTGAAAATGCAGATGATGTCTACTTATAAGATCCAATTCGTCTAAGATATTAGTCAGAATTTCTGGCATAAATTCCACATATCTTTCACCAGTTAGGGTTCCCTCATAAAAGAGCGGGCCAACAATTTTTGAACCAATTATACCGCACCAAACGTTGAAACTGAAACGGACTTGTGGGCCTCTTGGATGTACTAACAACAGATTTTCTCTTGACCAATAATGGTGGTTTTTTTCTATTAAACATTCCAGAATTTGAAAAATTTGATTCATCTGTCCATAAAAGGTAACGAAAGTTATTTATATTTTGGCGACAGAAGCTAAGATACCAATGGCAAAAAACAAGTCTTCTCTCTGGATCCCCTGCCAAAAGCGTTTGAACTGGTCGGTACTTATACGGAATAAATTTGTATTTTTTTAAAATCCTTTGAACAGTACCATAACTGAAATTAGAGTCCTTGAGAATATCTGCTATTGAATTCTCACGATAAGCTTCAAAATATCCAATAACTGCAATTTCCGTGGCCTCGCTTATTATGAATTCTTTTTTTGCCCTTGTTTTAGCAAAAACATTTTCGTTGCCCCTAAATTTTCGATAAAGTCTCAGAAAATATCGTTCATACGGTTGAATGCGAGCGGGATATAATTCACTGTAGTATTCTCTTGCTCTCAAGGAGGATTTTCTGCACACTAAATAGCATTCTAACATATCACACTTTTCTTCATGGGAGAACATTTTTCTTTAAATTAATGACACAATAAAGCTTATAAACAAGTAGTTACACTAATGTTTGACATTATTTGATTTTATCATTGTTTTCCAAAGCCTTCTAGTTGCGAGTATGTCCAGTTTAACAATTTGTCGCTTATCTTAATGCTGTCAAATTGCGAACGCCATGTTGTTTTCATAGCCGTCTTAATATTATAATACTGCAAATAATTAAAAATATTTATCATTATTTTGACTTTATTTTTGACTTTAGCGGAAAAGTCATTATGAACTTTTTTGTTTAAAATTTGATGTTTTAACAGAAAAAAATATAATATACAGGGGTTTCCATTTAAAAAAATGTTATTTTACTGAAAAAAATCAAAATAACGACTCTCAATTGTTTTTTTTTATTTCTCATTTTTACCAGCGTTAAAAATGCTACTAGTTTGCTAATTCAAACAACTTTGTATTTTCACTAATAACAAAGTTACTAATGGTGGACACTTAATTTGGATAACCCTGTATTATGACAAGAGACTACACTAAGAATCGTTCATCAATGTTTTCAGATAAAGTTACGAATGCCTTAAACATGCATGTCACACATCCGCTCTCCGTGACGCATGTATCAATCTAGGTCAGTGATTTCTTGTATTTCTACTTAATTGTTCGACAATCAAGCTTAGATTATATTTATTTGCAAGCTATTAGCATGTACACTTTCTTTTCCTTTAAGGAGATATTTTTCCAAAAGCCATAGTGAATGATTGTATTACATATAGAGACGACTCGCGTTCGATCAACATGTTCCATAGAAACCTCTGCAAAGGCCGTACAATGAAGTTAGAGAAATAACTTTAAAGTTAACAAAAACTCACAGGCTCTTAATTTAGACCACATCGGGACATACAGATCCTCATCCTCATCCTTCATGAAGTAAGTTTCAATTTCACTCTTGATAATAAATTATTATCATAGGTAGGATAACTTGCCGCGACTTAGATTTCCAAAATTCCCTTTATTTATTCAGACCCGTCTTTGGCGGGAAAAGTAACTATCACTTTCGAAAGTTATCTTACATCATTTCAGGACATTTTAGAGGCATTTGTTGTGGAAGTGAAGCAAGACAATCCCAGAAGAGATGAGTCTGTTCAATTTGTGGATGTCAGGCTCAATTTAGAGGTTGAAAAAAACAGCTGAGCTAAGCTGTATAGAACATAACCTAACAATGACTTTATTTTATACATATATGTATCATGGAGCTACACTTAAGACTAAACATTTTTTTTTTAGTTTACTGACACGAAATGGCATAAAACAATTTTTTTTTGTACAGCATAGGTGGCTGTGGTCATTATCTGCATTTCCTGATCTTGTTTCGGTTCACATAAGTACTTTCATTGACACATATTCTGTTACTATATACAGGGTGACTTCGAAGTTGAGTCATTTATTTTAACAGTGAGTAGATCTGATCAAAAGAAATGTTTTTTTCCTTCAACATTTTTGTGGTAAAATTAAAGTAACAAAGTTATAGCCCTTTAGAAGTTTGAGTACCGCCCTGTCTCAATAATAATATGTGCTCTTGTTTGGCAACAACGGATATAATCGGAAACAAAAAAGCGAAAGAATTTGAAACGCTTATCACGATGTTTTATTCATTTATTTTATTCAGTTGTATTCATTCGATATGTCAGTCGGTAACGCGTGAGTAGTGTTTCTGCGTGGCTCAAACGAAATAAAAAATGGCACATGTTTACGAAAATGCTGAACTTGTGGACATGATTCTGATTTTACAAAATGCTGCTACGGCAACACGGATTTATGCGGATCGGTTTCCCAATCGAGTGCAACCAACCCCTAGTGCCTTTGTTAATATAGTACAAAGGGCTCGTGAATCAGGTGACTTAAGTCCTCACACGGGAGGGTAAGTGCTCCAAGACCGCACGATCAAATACAGGTCCGCACTGAAATACTTGTCGGGATGATTATTTTATAAAACAAGGTAACATTTCTTTTAAATTTTTTTTAAATTTTTACGCACATATTTTGGTTTATCTTCCTTCTACAATCATTATCTGAAAATTAATGACTCAACTTCAAAGTCACCCTGTATATTATGTTCCATCCTCGTCGAAGTAAATATTTAGAATACGTATCGTAGTACCCTCGTTAGTTGTACCAAACCCCACGATTTCAAGATGCGCACGCAGCGAAAGAAAGCGGCACCGTGCCCGTTTCCCCTACTTTCCTCCCCTCTGGCCGCCTATAAACATTCATTAATTGTTCTCGTGCCAAACCGTTAAGACGTCAGTCGGCGCGCATCTTTTCTACCTTTTCAGGAGTCTCGAGGCACCGCTGAACATTTAGAATTAGAGAACAGGACAGAAGACTGGCCGATAGATGTGCATTGTCGAACGAGATACCGACCGACGGTCGACTGAGGGTTCTTTCGTCGAGGAGCAAAATTAGAAAGTGTCGTGCAGGCCCATTTTTCTGAAGATGCGTCTCGGCTTACCGACGCTGCAGTCTGTGCCTAACATGACGTTTGGGATAACGTTCTGACACTGTTGCTTGGGATAACAGCCTGGACCTAGCTTGTGATAGCAAAGTCCATACCTAGGACGAACAAAGAGTTGGGATAATGCTGAAACATTAGACTCGGTTTTTTGGGATAGCAACGTGGACCTGACTTGGGATAGTCAGCTTCACACCAAGGACAAACGAAGATGTTTGGGTTAACGTGGAAGACTTAGACTCGGTTGCTTGGGATAGCAACGTGGACCTGGCTTGTGATAGTCAGCTCCACACCATGGACGAATAAAGATGTTTGGATAATGTCTCAATACTGAACTCCGTTGCACAAATAACAACACTGAAAGCATTTGGGACAACGTAGGAACAAGGTATGGTCGACAACCTCTTCTCAATTGCTTGTGATAATCATGGAACAGGACTGTAAGTTTGAACATGGCAGATTAGGAAGTCGTTAAGATATATTTTTTCCTTATGACCTGATAGAGATTAGGTATCTTATGCGAGGTTAGAGTTGCATTTTGCTTGTGATGGAAAATTCCATCTGGTTTGTGATAACTCTCGGAACAGCATAATAAGATTGCACCAGACAGTTTAGGAAACCGCCGAAGTACCATTTTTCATTAATAACAAATAGAGATCAGGTTCATCTATGCAAGACTAGCGTTATATTTTGTCATTTATCATTCATAACAGATAAAAACTGGGTACATCTATGTGAGACTAGCGATACATTTTGCTTGGGATAGCAGATCCGATCTGCTTTGTGATAGCAATGTAGCAATATAGTATTTTTCATTTATAACAGATAAAAATTGGGTACATTTATTTTTTTATTTTCCTGTTTTTTGGTAAATACTCATGTTTCTCTTCTTGATATATATATATATATATATATATATATATATATATATTTGAGAACTGTTTGGAAATAAAGGCATTTATTATTATTATTATTATTATTATTATTATTATTATTATTATATATCATGTGAGACTAGTGGCACATTTGCTTGGGATAGCAGATTCCATCCGGTTTGTGATAGCAATGTAGCAATATAGCAATTTTCATTTATAACTGATAAAAATTGGGTACATCTATGTGAGACAAGCGGTACATTTTGCTTGGGATAGCAAATTCAATCTGGTTTGTGATAACCATGAAACAATATTGTAAGGATGCACATGAGAAGTTAGGAAGAGGCCGAAGTAAATTCTACGTGGTTTGTGATAACCCTGGAACAGGTGTGTAATTATGAGCATGTCAGGTTAGAAAACCACAATTTATATCTTTTTCTTATCGCCAGATAAAGAATAAGCACCTTATGCGAGGTTAGGGTAACATGTTGCCTATGATAGCAAATTTCATCTGGTTTGTGATAACCTTGGAACATCAGTATGCACATGACAATTTAGGAAACCACTAAAGTACCATTTTTCGTTAATAGCAGATACAGATTAGGTTTTATCTAAGCGAGATTAGCGTTACATTTTGCTTGTGATAGCAAACTCCATATGGTTTGGAATAGCCACCGAACAGGTCAATAATATGCACATGAAAGGTTACGAAACAATTGAAGTACTATTTTTCATTAACGACATAGAAATTAGGTACATCTGTGGTAGACTAGCGTTAAATTTTGCTTGTCATAGCAAATTCCACCTGGCTGGTAATAACAGTGAAACAGGACTGAACGTATGAACATGAACGGTTAGGAAACTACCAAAGTTCTAATGTTCAGTAATTACGGAGGTTAAATATCATTATGCCCGATTAACGTTACGTTTTGCATAGGTGGCATCCAAACAGCAGGGCGCACTGGATTGTGTTGTCTTAAAGGCCATGTAGTCTGTTTCAATAGATGCGGCGACCTTAGTACAATTAATGTTCGCGGGTTGTTCCAAGGCTGACATTTCGAGGGCAGGTCTTGTTGATAACGAGAGATGAATAAATTCTGTTCTAGTCTAGCCACCTAAGGTGAACCAGGTGAGGTAGCGGAAGCCATAATAGAAATTATCGCACGCAGGGATGCGTGCTTGGTCTGTGCACAGCAACGTGTGAGCTGTTTATTAACTTCAAGTGGCAATTCTCTATGTTCAAAGACGGGAGAGGAGCGCATGCTGGCAGATATTCAAGTTAAAGCAAACAACTCAGGAGTACTCTGACAGAGACTTCCATTAAAATCTTTTTCTTCGATGTAGGTCTGACCAAGTAAGTCAATTCTAAATAGAAATCAGATAAACATGAGCAGCAACTGAAGGCCAAAAGGTCAGACAACATCAGATATCACCCGTTATTGATGTAGATGAGGTATGTAGATCAGCAGCGATATTGAAGCGTATTCATCATCAATGGCAGAGCTGTAGGAGTGGCGCTAAAGTCATGAGCTGGACTCAAGTGGTCACTTGCCATTCAGATGGCGACTGGTTCAGCATATTGCCATAGCTGAATCTCATTAGTCCATCTATGAACTACCGACTTTCGACAGTCTCTCAATTGCTTAGCCGCGGTGCTGTCAGTAAAAAGTTGAGCTAACTAAAGGTCAGGACCTATCCAACTGTTTCTTGCTCCCAAGTCTGATGGGTCAACACGTTTGATTCCTTATCTCAAGACACTTTGTCTGTTTATAGGGATAGAACACTTAAGTCTAGGCTACTGAACTGGGATCAGACTCTCCGTGAGATACTTTCTTAATGAATCTGGATTTGGAATATGCAGATTTCGCTATCCGTCAGGGAGATTCATAGAATAAATTTAAGATTCACATTCAAGTGACAGCTCTTCCAATACAATGCTGTAACGTTTAGGGTAAATTGTGACCCTCATGTGTTCACAAAGTTAATAAAACCATTTCTGGAATACCATAAGAAAAATTGAGCACTTTCAGGATCAGTATTAAATTGTGACAGAAAGAAAGTAACTTTACTTGAGCGGACGATGCAGATACAACTAAACCTAGTAAGGACAATAATGGACAGCAACCAAGACAGAGTCCGAAACTTTGCGGTGAACATCGAGATCTTGGTGTCAGCTTGTCTATCATTTCAGCGGACTAAGGAGTGAAATTTCTTGCTTTGGAAAATTCTCAAGGGAATTTTAACGCTACTATGCCACTAAGATAATATAACTTAAGGTCTACCTCGGCTGGGGCTCAAAGAAACAGGCAGATGCGGTCAGAGGTATTGAATTATCTAATTTGCGGTTGTATAATTTCTCGGACTGGGACATTCGTTGGCTAGGGAAAAGTCGCATAGTTTTTGGTCACCCGAGATCCCGCATGCTAATAATCAAGAACCACTGGTTTTCTTCTGTGGTGAATGCTTTGCTACCGAATTGATGGGCTGTCGCATATTATACTCCATCCTACATCAATAGAATGAAGAGCTTCTAGTTTCTTCATCTGGACCAGGTTGCGGAGAAACTATGGCAGTTGCGTAAAGAGAGAAACCTTACTGTCCTCGCGTCAAATATAAAATCTAGGAGTAATACTGGTACAGATGAGCTTTTGCATCAGTAGGACGTGGAAACGGAGTGGGAGCTACGCCTGTCACCGCCTTGATTTTGGCTCAAGTATTCGGCGTTTCTGAAATTTCGCTTGTAGAAGTAAAGCCGAATCTGATGGAGGGACCCAGGACGCCGCGCCCACTAATTTTGCAGCTTACCCTAGTTATCGTAACTGAAAAACTGTCATTCCAGTCAGCATTGATAGTCCATCACGTATTGTGGGCTTAGACTACTGTAGGACTTTTGTCGGGAAGAAATACAGGTCTCGTTTTCTACCTTGAAATTTCATACCTCACAGTGTGATAAGAGATCAAGATATAATTGTTTGAGCTATCAGTCTTTTACCCAAAATGTTACTAACGATGCAGACATAAAATGGTTTTTGAAGGGCATTACAGGCTGAGGCCATCTCAACTGAAATATAGATACTGCGGTTGTTCTCAAACAACCAAAGGGGTTGCTGGTAATCTCTTTAGGTATTTGGATGATGAAATCAGCAACACAGCTAGCTCTAACCTCAGGTCAGAGTGTGCAAACTAATTGAAGCAGACAACATCCGGATTGGGTTGAATAATATTGAAATTGGGATTTCTCAGTTTTTGAAAGTCTCGGGGTCACTCATGAGGCAACCACGTTTAGTTTTACCATATTTTACGCCCAAACATCTGTGCATTCAAAGTATTTATTTGTCACTGTGCAGAGTACAGTAACTTTATCATGGTGGCTCTGCTCCCAGATGGATGAAGTCGGTTGTAGTAGAGAGTGTCACAATTGACAGAGCACAGTACATGAAATGAGTCTACCTCTCCGCCTGCTAAATTATAGTAGTCTCAGGCTCGCGGCGGGCTGGAGTGCATTTTCTGAGATACATCACAAATCTCTTACGCCAAACAATAGCTTTGCTCAAGCGGCATTTGAGGTGAACCAAGTCTCCACACCTTAAACATAAGTATGTTATTGCATCATTTACTTATTACCATGTAATGGATTGTAACTTTTCAACCAGGTACGTCATATTACATGTCGCTAAAAGTCCGAACTTGAGTTGTTACAATGGAACTGTACATTTAGTTGACACATACACTGCGTACAATTTGTGTAGTTGTGTACAACCTATCGTTTACTATTGCAGAGCTTTAGTAGTATGTTGTTGCTTTGAACATCTACGATATGTATTCTAAATATTTACTTCGACGGGGACGGATCATAATTACATGATCAAACGAACTTACCTGTAAGTGATGTTCGATCTTAATTATGTGAAGTCCTCGTCGAAGTAAATAGCTTCCTTCTTCCCTATGTATCACCCAATTGTTGCAACAACTTGGCTTTGAAGTAAATGAAGGTTTATAGGCGGCCAGAGGGGAGTAAAGTAGGAGGTACAACTAACGAGAGTACTACGATATGTACTATATATATATATATTTACCTCGACGAGGACTTCACATAATTAAGACCGAACATCACTTACAGGTAAGTTTGTTTGATCATGTAATTTTAGAGAGCGACACAGCTGAGGTAAGTATGATACAATAAACTATAATTAATGTTACATTAGCCTTTTTTTGTCTTAATATATAACTTATTTTCTTCCAAGTGCGGTTTGATGTTCAACTGAGGTAAGTAACAGTTTAACATTTGACTCCAAGAATTCCTATCAATATACATCTGGTATTATTTGGAGCTCAGGGCCAGCTGTTCCAGTGTAGACAAGATAAGAACGATATTGAGATTTTTCAGTTTTCCTGATTTCGTGGGACACAGATCACTCGAAACTAAAAAAAATCGGGCATTTGCAGATGATGTGGACTACAGTGAGTGAAGGGTTAGATCCAGAACACAATGGCGGTTCTGTTCTGATCAGAAGGTCTGAGTGAGTAAGACATGTGTGGCCAATGTGTAAACAATATATATAGTTAATATCAATTTTGCACATGATCAAACAAAGCATTCAGCTAAGAAGCTGCGCGTAATAACAAATCTCACTCAGCTTAGGTTGTGCTGTTGTTCGTTTGAATCGAGTTTTGCTAAAACGAATATGTAATAAGCTGAGCAAACTGAGGTGAGAGTATCTGAGACTGTGTGTAAAACGAATGCAGCTTTTATGAACTCGAGGCTTGGCGTCTCTAATTCGAAAATCTATAATGTCCAATAGAAAATCTGTCATTTGCGGAGGTCTGTCGCCAAAGCTTATCCTGGCGCTGAGTGCGAAAGCAACGAGGCGGTAAACCAGCAGAGGTGACAAACTTGGCCGAAGTCTGTGCATTTACATTTATTACTGTAGAAACGTCCTGTCTGGAAATGGCTGGAAGTGCTTTCTCGCTCTCCCGCACCATGCCAGCTAGAGCTGGCCAAATGAGTTCCTTTGGTGTTTCAATTCATTTCCAAGGTCCAATTCCCTCAGGTACATCTCAGGGATCAGGTTTGGGAGAAATCCGGGCCTGATTCTGAAAGAGTTTCTACCGTTGAAATAAATTTTGATAGCACGAGATTCGCTATGATAATTTTGACATTTGATTATATCCATCTTCTATATTCAAATTGACATAACATTACAAGCCGCTATCGAAATCAATCAAGATCAGGCGCCAACTCTTTTGTGTAGAGGTGGGTGGTCATTTGGCATTTTGAATTACTCTTTTGTGATCACTGATGTGCTTTTTAAATAATTACTTGGCTTTTGATGAGGTTCCGTGCATTATAGTGACCTTTTGTCTTTTTTCCTACCTCAAAACATTGAAAGATAAATGGAAGTGCAAATTATAAGCTAAAGATTTTTGCCTAATAAAAATACGAAAACTCAACTAGCGTATTTTTTATAGGTGACCATAGAATTGCCGTCAGGTTTTGTTTCCTTAGAGATAATATTCAGTATCTACATCATTTGGAGTCACTTTTCCAATATATCCTCAAAAAGTTTCAAATTTAAATTTATTAGCGTTAAGCATATTTATCCTTTCAGTTATACAATCAAAACAATTTTGAACAGTTGGAACATAATTCTGCACCGCAGAGCCAGACTAGGTTAAGTCCAAATAAGTAGTCTTGAGATAATTGTATTTGAAATATTTGGACGCTGCATGTAGCAAATGAAAATTCACAATATTATCATAAGCTTAACATATTAAAATCATTTTTGATAAAAATGGACTTAACCTAGTCTCGCTCTGGGGTATAGAATTAGAATTAGGAATATGCAAAACTGTATAAAGCTGCTTTAAAATCGGTTTTCCAGTATTATCCCGATTGCAGAGGTCAAGGAGGACAGCGAGATATTTTTTGACTCACTTCATCCATTTTTCACACGCATTTAAATTTTTTAAAAACAATGTTTAGTTATCATACTGACGTAATAAATAGTACGATACAATTTTAAATTGCACTCATTCTTAGGTAATACTTATTATCATTATTTACTCATTATGAAGATCGAATTTTATAGTGTTTTTTTTTTTGTCCAAAGGGGTAATTTTTACCACACAAGGCCATACACTAAGTCCAGTGGCTTTTATGTTTGGCCAGTACTGATCGTGAATGATCCATGATATGAAAATAGATTAGCCAAAAAAAGTCTGAATTATACAAGGTACAAAAGTAACAAGAAAGCGGAATAAATGACTTGATACTTACCCCGTTTGTTGCTACAAATTCCCAGAGACCGTTCCGCGATAAATTTATCTTTTACTCTCAATTTTTCAAATGCCAAAGGTCAGTGGAACTGAGAAAAGCATCGTCGGACAGTCTCGACACTCTGTTGTACCTGTACGGAGATGTACGGAGTTCGGCAGAGTTGAGTCTGGCGCATCCGTGAGGCATGACGGCTGCGTGGCGATATCAGCGTCATGGAGCAAAGTCCGTTGGCATAGCGGTAATAGAAAGACCGATCACCGACCGTCGCGCGGTGCTCTATATATTCGAAAACCTGGCAATAATTAAAAAAACAAAGTATCTAAAGGGAATGAAAATTATTCCACGTTTTAAAGTAAATACATCAAACAATATCTAAGTTGGACACTACCTTTACCATGGAGCGCTATTAAAATTGTGGTTTGCACTAATCTTTAACGGCAAAATTGCAGAGCTTTTGTATGATCGATTGTGCTGTGTGTCGAAATTATTTGCACATCTGGATAAAACAGGGAGACCTGCCTTTCTTTTGGTCTATACCGTGAGTTGAACTCGTTAACTATTTTTAGCTTCACTTCTTTATCGTAGTCTTATTCAAAGGGGCTTCTGATCAGGTTCCGCCCTTTTGCCCCAATTGGAGTAAATTGTTTTTGTGAACCTTGAAGTACTGTCACATAAAATCTAGTGTCAGTTTTCTCTGTATTTTGCAAATTATTAAGGAATGTAACTCAATGTACGCTATATTATTACAGATTTTCGGATACGGTTATTTAGCTTTTCTGAATTTGTCCGTTGAGTGGCTTAAAAATACATTTCACATGCCTTTCCGAAGACAAACTAATCCATGATTTTGACCGACCACAAAAACCTGAGACGCGTCTCGGTTCGCATGCTAGACTTACTTCGTATTAGTCCTTGAAGTAACCTTCAAAGACCCTTATGGTGACTAATTGACACCATAGTATGACATTCAAGTGACGCTCAAATGTACTTATTGAGACAAACTAACCCCAGCTTCAAAATCGACCCAAAAAACCCTGTTGTACTCTTGTACTCAACATCGTATTAATGCCGAGGACATTGTCTTTTTGCCAGACTCTAGATCACAGTGCGTCCACTCCTGAGATTTGAATCCATTATCTGACGTCTAATGCAGCATTATTTCTTTTTAAGATTCGTTCTGATGCTACCCAGCTCTATGCGTAAGTGTCACCACTGCTATGTTCCGAGCTTTTGCCTCCAAATTCCTTATTCGGACTGACAAGGAAACGCTTACTTGACTGTATAGTGTATATGCTGTTGAGTCTTGTTATTATTTAGGGGATATCCTGCGTGTTTTGCTTCGCGGAACACAGCAATTACCACTTGGATGGAGTTGCGGGGAGTTTCATAACTTTATCTCTCGCCGTTTTTGCCTCCGTCTACACAGTCGCGGTAACAATGCTTGGATTTACTGTTAGGTGTTGGCTGAAGAATCTAGTGAAGCGTTTCAGAAGTGGCAGCAAGTATTTCTGGTCATTTTAGCTTGCTCTTTCCAGATATCTTACGAATCCCGCAGTTCTCTGGATAACTGTAAGTTTTGTCATGTCCGGACCATTCCAAAAAGGATTTAAGATCGATCCTTACAATAGACCTTCTTTCTGTTATGAGTAAGGTGATGAAGAGGTCCATAAGTCGGGAGCTTTAAGGGTACCTTACCACGGGTCACCTCCTTACCGCAAAAGTAAGAGAGCAGTAAAACATATCGCACGCTACTGCGGCGTTATTTTGAAATGACGAGGCGTGCGATGTGTTCTGCTGCTATCATCGTTTCGGTAGCCGAGTATGGCTTACGTCACGCATCTGTGAATAAGACTCATTCAGTCTTATGGTGAGGCTCATGTCGTTCGTTCTCCTTGATACCACAAAAGCGTTCAGTCAGCTGCGGAAGGCTGCCATCTTCTGCAAACCTCCATCTTATGGACTTCCTAAGAAGGTTTGCGGGTTGGGTGTCTCACTTCCTTTCTGGCCACAATATGTCCGTCATAATGACCGACAGTTGACGGGTACTTCTCACCATCCCACGATATCAACGCAGCAGCCAAGGGCCGTATCGTCAGTCGTTCCTTCAATGGTAGGAGGCCTTTATGGCCTCCTTGATCTTACATAATCTTCCTGGCCTCCAAAGAGGTTGCGGTATATCTAGATTTCTACTGTTCCACGTCAGTGTGTGAGTGTCAGGTCTAAGAGATACGAATGAGTCTCCACATATTGCGCAACCTACATTGAAAACAGTGATTTTTGAATTTCAGATCGTTGGTGGATTTGAATCTCACGACATACTGTGCAGCCTTTTTATTCGTTTATCGCAAATCATCACCTGGGTTTGAAGAATTCCCCGCTGATTTATTGTTTGTTAGACCTCAATTGGTCGTATCACCGGTAACGTATAATTACAGATACCGTATATTTCTACTTGGCATGGCGTGCACCTTTACCAAACCAGTCGGGAATTTTTGTCATTCCAGCCGATCACATTAAAGGTTCCATTCTTCTGTTCGAGGCACGACACGACTACTTTTGCCCAAAGGCTGTATATACTCGTTTACAGAGTGATTCAAAGCTTCTAGACATAAAGCTTCCATATCAACAGATAGAATAAAAAGATCGTATAATTGCAGGTCAAGAAATCAAGAACTAGAACTTTCTTAGATAGAGAAGTAAACCATTGTTGGCGAAGCATAGCGCCCAGGGATATAGTGTGCAAAATCAGTAACGACCTTCTCGTACGACGTGAGTATAGATTTTTTTGCACGACTACACTGTACACATTCATCTTATAAGATTTTGGTATTTCCGTTATATAAGTATAAATAGTGTCATTTACTCTAAATCAACGATCATGATGCTTCATAAACATTCAAAGATACTTTAAAGCATATCTAGAACCTGATGTCAAACTGAGTACCTGAAATGAATGCTAGGAAGGATATTAGTCCACTTCAGTTTCAAAGGGCAGTTCCAGTAAGGTGCTAACGTTTGTTACCTCGTTGTTTTCGTTCTGCTAGCATTAAAAGCCGCCTTCCAATATTTTCTCAAATAATGAAATACTGAAAAAGGTAACTGGATCATGATAATATTAGTGATTTCTCACTTGTTTTCAAATATGTCGCAATATGATACTTAGTTGTCAGACTGACAAGAAGTTACTAGCGGACAATTTCAAATGGAATTATTTTATACCTACGTGTTTTTTTGTTACCTTTACTGTCTAAGAGGAAAGCTACTTGTCAGTGTGTTGCTTCGGACATTAGAGGATATTTCTCCGATTAGAGAAAGGCATTATCTTCATTTTGTGGAGTACCTACCGTCAGATGAACTAACAAGTTCCTGTACCTCTGTAATGGATCATCTTAAGGACGGAATCTTGTAAAACACCCCAGCGTTATTTATTTTTGTATGAAGAAATTGTATCTCGAGCATAATCATTGGATCAACGGATTAACATGCGGTCCTGTCACACCAAATGTATTGGCATGGAGTATGGTGAACCTAATGATAGCTGTACCTCACTGAAAGCGGGATTAGCATCTTTGACACTATGACCTCGTAATACTCTTTTCAGTAATTCAGGATATTGTTAATTTCTACGCTACTTCTGATAGTGACTGGGGATAGAATGCGAACATTGTTCAAATAATTTTATGGCCAAAGAATTCTCAAGAGGGACAAGCCATTTAAGGTTTAAATAAAAATTTGCAATAGTTCTTTTGAAACAAGTCTGTTCCATGGACGACATCCTTCTTCATTTTCTGTCTGTTGTAAAAGGGAAAATTGTACGTTTATTGCTTATCTTAATGTTTCCTGTACATAAATTAACAACTCCGTATCATTTCAATTTCATTTTCTGCTCCATAGTTATCGCTGTCGCTTCTTGAATCTCTCTGTATATTCTGTTTTCAATGGCCAGAGAAACACTATAGCTCATGCAAGTGTGGTCTCCACAAATAAAAGAATCGAGATTCCAGCCTTTCAAAAAGTATCACATTTCATATATTTATCGTTTTCCTTTTAACATATATAATTAAACCGGCTTCAGCATGCAATTCGCCTTAGCACTATCTAACGTATTATCGGTGGGTTGAAAAGACTGGATTCATGTGAAAGGAGGATTATGGTCGCCAGACATGGAAAGATAAGCAAATTCGTAGTTCGTAGGATGTGGAACTGCAAATAGCACTAACAACAACACCTAATTTTTTTTTAGGGATACGTTACTACGTATATTACTTCTAGACAGAGTTCTCTCGACGTCTTCGCTAGGCACGGAAGCTCATTTTAAAGCGTAGTACTACCGTTGCTCATCTCTGAACAGAGGCAACCAAAGGTTGCAGATGGGTCTGTCATGTGATGTGGTTGAGGACCCTATATGTCTCTACAACAATGAACGAAAGCAGAGCATATCAAATGAGAGCTATCTTAAAAGCTTCAACCAATAGCTGCTATACACTCTGGCAGTGGTCGATTTAAAAAAAAAACTGCTGTTCATGGTTCACTGTCCTAGGTCAGACACACGAAAGCAGCATGATCTTAGCCTCTAATTTTCATTTAATTCATTCATGTATACTTTAGGCAGAAGACAGTGCGATATATACGTCAAAGTAGAAGTGAACTTTTTTTCAGAACATTAGAAATACTAAGAAGTATTCGTAAAATTACTTTTTAATGAAGCTGTGGACAATAGAACTACCTACAAAATGCCACCTTGCATGACCAATTTGATGCAGCGCTTAACTCTTCGTTTCAATGAAGCCGCCAATTTTTGAATTTCTTTTTATCAAAAATTGCACGAAAAAATCGTGAAATCATAACGGAATCTCAACAACTTTCTAATAATCAACAAAAATGATCCTCCACAACCTTTTTCTATGCCATTCAGACCAATACTTTTTAGCTTTTTTAATGTACCCGACGATGTAATTTTTCCAACTCTGACGTTTACCCAGCAACACCTTTTGTATCTCTATATGGATGTTATCTCCATTTAAGCTTAAAAATATTATTAAAGTCTGTCCATTTTTATTTAGAACAGTGTCAACTTGTTGTTGAATAGTTATATCTACAAGGGCAGCATTCTATGGAAAATTCAAGCGGCGGCTGTTTGATTAGCAACACTAGTCTTTTAGGTATGGAAATATCTATGTCCTACCCATTTAGAACATTCTGAGGTTTGAGTTACCATAAGCTGACTTGTCACCAGAAGGTATTGCATGGACAATCTCCAGAATTGCCTTGGCTTTTGCAAGAACGGCTGACTTTCGCATAACAGCATTACGGTATCAAAAATCCCTCAAATATGGGACCAGTAGTGTACAATCGTCAGAAGCTCTATGAAGCTTTGAAGTGTCAACCACTTGTTTCAGTCTCCTAGCTTTAGGCAAGCTACTACAATTTTTTTTCTTAGTGCCTGCTGAAACATTGTGATGTATCCAAGCAATATTGCATGGAAACCCTTTATCAAGCAGCCCATCGCAGCGCAGTATACCTTGAGGGGGGATTCTTTCAATCAGTGATTACTTTGTAGCAAAAACGAGATAATAACAAACTAATTAAAGTATATATTTAAAATGCCAATAAAGTAAGAAGACCCAATAAAAAATGTGTATCCACTTGCGTCTTCAATTGCTAAAGCAACAACGAAGAGATAGCGACATATTTGTAGCTATGTTGTCCCTTTATAGTTCTTCAATACAATGTAAACCTTTCAAGATAAAATGAATTTCACTATATTCGCATCAACAATCCATGAACCTTCGTTAGCCCCACCAGTGCCTTTTGATGCGCTCTTAATTACAACGTAAGTATTCCAAGCTCCTCATAAAATATTAAAAAGGATCAAAACATTTTAATTGGTGTGAATTATACGCGGACCACACATCGCAGCAACGTACAAAATTTTGAATGACGTAAGGTGTAATTAAAGGGTGGCTAATGTAGGACAGCATTTTTAGAGTGGTTGTGAGAGAGAAACAGTTACCATTACTATTCGTCGTTCTTTGTCGGAGCGGTTACTTTTAGTAAAGCAATTCGGTTGCCTGTTAGTCGGTCAGACCTGGTTACAAAAAAACACTTTTTGTTTTATACCGGGTGATTCACAACTTATCCGACACATTTTAACCATATATTCACTGTTGCGAACGGAGTTGGTTTCTCAAAAAAAAAACAAAATATATATAATAAAAGTCCTACAGAAATTAAGTTACAAACCTGAGTTTCAATAATAAATTGAGAAATAAGTATCTGTTTGTTGCGTTCAACGTCGAGATATCAGAACACGCATTAATAAGTTATTGTAGCAACTGTTGTATCAAACAACTGACGAAAACAAAATACCAGGATTTTTTTTTACTGAACGTGTAAATAAGGTTTAATCTGTATCGTGTGTGATCGGTCGATTTTTGTGAAGTTAAATACGAAAGTATTTTGCGAGTTTATATTTTAGTTATTTATTAATAAACATGGGACATGTGTACATTAATGAGGAGTTAGTGGACATTGTTTTAGCGTACGGAGAAGCAGGGCAAAATTCGCGAGCGGCTTCTCGTTTGTATGCACACCGATTTCCGAATAGGCACATACCGCATCACGAAATATTTAGCTCAATTGTTTTACGTGCACGTGCTAGTTAAGATTTGCACCCTAGAGGTGGGATGGATGGGGGTCGGGTTCGCCCACAAATCGTTTTAAATGCCGAAGACGAAATTATGGATATTGTGGAAGAAAATGCGGGAATAAGCACAAGACAGTTAGCCCAACAGGTCCCAGAAGTGTCACATGCAACAGCGTTTCGCATATTACATAAGTCCCAGCTGTACCATTATCACGTCCAGAGAGTCCAGGCGTTCCTACCTACAGACTACCCCCTAAGAGTAAGATTTTGTGAGTTCTTGTTGCAAGAAAATGCTCGAAATTCCCGTTTTACAGCTGATATTTTGGCAACCGATGAAGCTATTTTTACTTGTAATGGGATAACCAATCTTCATAATACTCGTACTCACGTTTGCTGCTTATAGAATCCTCATGAAGTGGTCCAGACACACTTCCAACATCGTTTTTCTTTAAACGTGTGGGCCGATATTGTCGATGAACGTCTAATTGGACGGTTCATATAGCCAGATCGGATGGATGATCACCAGTATTTGGAATTTCTTCGGAATGATTTGCCGGTCCTTCTTGAAGATGTACCATTGGTGGTCTGAGCACGGATGTGGTTTCTGCACGATGGGGCACCTCCACATTTTTGTTTACAACGTGATTTTTTGAATCAGTTATACCAGATACGCTGGATCGGAAGGGGTGGACCAAATACATGGCCTCCACGGTCTCCCGATCTAAATCCTCTGGACTTCTTTTTATGGGGATACGTGAAAAACGAGGTATACCTTACTCCAATTCAGAGTATTGAAGAATTGCGTGATCGAATCACAGTGACTGCCGATAATTTGAGCCTTCAGGCACAGCATGAAGGAGGTGTATTTGAATTAGTGCGCCGAAATTGGATTACACTCGCCTAGGATTTCATTGCAGTTAATGGAAACAAATTTGAACAGCTTTTATAAGTAAGTGAACTGTTAAGCTGTATTGTTTTATTATCTTGAATACCTGTAGGACTTTTATTACATTTTTTTGAGAAATCAACTTCTTTCGTAACAGTGCATATGTGGTTAAAATTTGTCGTACAGGTTGTGAAACAGCCTGAATAATATTTTGTGAAGTTGTAGTTAGTACATTTGTATAGTTGGTACAAGTGAATATGAAGTCAATGAGGCTAGTTCCAAAAATCAGCATATGATGTCATTAAGAATCGATATAATGTCACTTTTTAGGTAATGCAATACGGATGTGGACCTTGCACTTTTGGTCCGTCTCATATAGAAAAAAATAGAATTTCCCATACAAATTGATTATACAGGGTGGCCCATAAGTCCTTTGAGCTGGAAAAAAAGGAATAAAACCAAACTAGTTACATTATGAAGAATTATTATATTTTGTTATCATCTTTATTGAACGGAAATTATGTTTTAAAAATCACATCGTCTAAATGCAATCCATTACGATCACGGCACTCATTTAAACGACGTCTAAAATTGTCGATGACTGCGCGGCAAGTCAACACTGCTTAATGCTTGCCATTTCTCTTCGGATATTTTCTTTCAGGACATCAACTGATCGCGGAGTGGTGTCGTACACTTTACTCTTGAGGTAGCCCCATAAAAAGAAGTCCATTGGGGTTAAATCTGGACTACGTGGTGGCCAGGAAATGTCTCCTCTTCGAGAAATTACTTTGCTGGGAAAAAGTTGATAGACGACGGGCATAGAAGTGTTGGAGGTGTGGGCAGTTGCTCCGTCCTGTTGAAACCAGGTCTGCGTATTATAGCCTGGAAAATTCTGCAACGCTGGTGTCAAAAACTCTTCTATCATTGCTACATACCGCTCCGAAGTAACAGTTGATGCGCGACCTCTGTCGTTCTCAAAAAAATAAGGGCCTACGATGCCATGCGCTGACATAGCAGCCCAAACTGTAACTTTAGGGCTGTGTAAGGGCTTCTGATGCTTACGCCTTGGATTTTCGGGGCTCCAATAATGGCAATTTTGTTTATTTACATGCCCGTTTAAATGGAAGTGAGCTTCGTCCGAGAACTACTCATTATTGAGCGAAGAAAATCGATTCAACATTTCATTCGCAAAGTTTAGTCTCTGAATAGCGTCATTATCTTTTAATTCCAGCACTAACTGAATTTTGTAAGCGTGCAGACGTAAATCTTTCCTTAAAATCCGCTGCAAAGATGTTCTGGGTACGTTTAGTACACTGGAACGCTTACGAGTAGACTGGGTAGGATTTTGACGAACAGACTGTGCCACAATGTTGATGTTTTCTTCAATACGAGTTGTCCTTGGTCGACCCCACCGCTGTTTATCTAACGTCGAACCAGTCCCTTCGAACTTAGCAACCCAGTTCTTAATCGTTTGAGCTGTTGGACACTTTGTAAAATTGTGTAAATTGTGGTATTCTCGATATTTACGCCGCGCAATGGTTGCCGAATCATTATTTTGATAAAACGCGCGCACACAAAAAGCACGATCCGCTCCAGTGAAACACTCCATGGCGACTGAATTCCCAGACACTGAAGATACTGCCCCCACCTCGCCCGCGCCGCTCACGCTCACCCGTTAAATTGTATTCAAATTTGAAATTTCAAAGGACTTATGGACCACCCTGTATTTACGTTTTTTCTAAAATGGATT
Source organism: Acanthoscelides obtectus (assembly GCA_963669975.1). Lineage (NCBI taxonomy): Eukaryota > Metazoa > Arthropoda > Insecta > Coleoptera > Chrysomelidae > Acanthoscelides > Acanthoscelides obtectus. Next base: position 828,812 of record CAVLJG010000454.1, read on the forward strand.
TTTGCACAAACCGATCTACCTTAAAGGGAAAAAATCGGTTAACAGGCAATCGATTAAGAAGCAATCAATTTTTTTCACTCAATGTATCATACCTATTGTGAGGTCCCTGCTGTTTCCAAGACATAACATAACCAGCCAGGTTTTATTTCACTCCGTTTCTTTATTTGCTTCCAGAGGCAACGACATATTCTTCCTGTTGAAAAGAAACAACTCCCATACCTGATTCGTATCACTCATAACTCCCTATATTCTAAGGCCATACCAAGAGACACGCTAAGTAATTACTAGTAGCATACCAACAAATCTTCATTAGTTAAATTTACATACGCTTACCATAACCAACCTAATAAACAAAACTCTCCAGCTCGTTGCTGGTAAGGTTGTTGTCATAATTTAGTTGTTGAGGAAGCGATACATATGGCTATATGATGTATGCAAGACGACCTAGATGCATCAAGCTGTCACTCCGATGCAGTATGGGTCATCCTTTTGATGCTTGCGTCGCATTCGTCAACGGGTCGAAGAAATGCTACAACTAAAATGAATAGAACCAGTCTTTTTCACTGCTTTCATAGGATACAGGTATTGACGACGTTAGACATAAATACTTTGCATGCTTCTGGATAGACATTTTCATTGTTTTTGGTATTTAATGCTATTCGGTCTCATTCTGTCATATTTCGCACAATTTTCAGCCTCAAAACCCAATAATAGCACACGTTCCACAGTAGTGGTCCTAAGACGTATTCCTGTGGAACTCCCATAGTAATATTCATAAGGCGAGATAACTTTTAATCATGACGAGCATATATACAGCGAAGTTTAGCTGTTCGACCAACTATTTTCTGCCACAGGGAAACCATGACTAAGATTTCTTGTTGATTCACCTTTTCTAAACCCAAAGTGGGTAGGAGACAATCCTTTTTTAGCTACACTATGATCTCTCAATCTCTCTTCTACGAGTCATTCCAATAACTTGCTCAGTGAGCTCAACATTCATAGAGGTCTGTACTTTATTTCTTTTCTCCGAGCTTTTGCTGATTTTGGAATAAGTGCGAAGCTTCCTTCTTGGAAATCTTCCCACCCTAAAGCAGCCTTTAGTCATGAACAGCACAAAACTTGTAATTTTCTAAGCTAATACCCTTGCCGCCTCGTTCGGTATTTGACAACATTTTGATAGTCCGCAACATATTGCGGAACATTGCCTGGAACTCATTATATTGAAAACGTACCTCAATAGCATATAGAGTCGATATGGTTATTCAGTTGTCAAAGATACTAACGCAGCTCACGTAATCAATTTCGAGGTCGAAGTACTCAATGAATAAAAACAACTTTATTGTGTTGGAAAATAATGTAGGAAACATCCAGCGACTTTGTACAAAATACCCATTCATCACTTAGAAACACGTTTCTAGCCATCAATTCAGATACCACAAAAAGCCACAAAAGAAACACCAAATATTTTAAATGTAATCTAAAATACCGTGAATCTAATACATCACCTATTCATCGCGGTACACGAAAGCTATTCAGAATGCATCCGAAAGAACAATCAACCTTTTCTATTGAATAAAGCCACTAACGTTATAATGAGAATTTTAAACCGTTTTGTAGGTAATCGAATGATTGTAAAGGTTCTAGCTGGTTTGTTGCATCTAGATTGTACAAGTTCGACTCTCACCATTGGGATATATCCCACAAACGATTAGAAATAGATAGTTGTGGATTCGGAGATATGCGGAAGAAGTCGAATTTTCCCAAAATCGTTTATAATTTTTCATTTATTGACATTGCAACCTCTTCTCTTCCACAAGTTGGCATAATTAGAATGTCAACTTGTCGTTTCCTTTCTTGTCGTGGATCATAAATTTTATTTTTTTATGGATGTATTTGATTTTCGGACAGATGAATGGAGCCCATTCTGGTTTATAGAACGTCCTGTATATGTGCTTCATTGACATCGTTCAACCTACGTTATTGAAAAAAAACAATAATATTTTCATAGTTGACTTTGAAAGTGATAGCTTATCACACGTTTATACGACCAAATCACAAATTCTTACTTTTTGAGTATTGAATGCAAAATCTGTGCATCGGTTTAGATATGAAATATGATGTATTCAGGTAGAAGAAACAAAGTAAATCCAGGACACTCTAGGTAGGGATTGCAATCCCGTAGAACAGGATTTCTCATTTTTGGGGAATCCCGCAGCGGATGTGCTGATCCTGTAATAAAAAAATAACGTTAAATCCTTTACGCGAGTGTGAAAATTCAATCAACATGGCCGCAGACAGGTCGTACCATTTTATCTCGAAATAATTGGTTCCGTATATCTTGTTATCACTATAACTCAAATTTTGGCAATAGTCACAAATATAGCGCGTGCAAAGGTCACTGTTTTTGAGAATTGGACCAGTCAGGCATGAATAATCGTGAAAGTGTGAATAATTATTGGCTCGTCTATTAAGAATCTGATTGTGGGAAAGTTCTCACACAAAGTTACAATAATGACATATTCAAAAAACATTACACCCTTCGATAAATATTATATTGAAAGGGCGACCATTCAATCCAGTGGGATGCAATTCCTAACTCCAGGTATTCTGAAAATGTATGAGGATTCTCTGTATATTTGCCAATGTAAAGTCATCGTATAGGGTCAGTTCTGGTGATTGAACATTGAAGAGCGGGGAGATGATAATTCTAACATATTTTATTAAATATTATAATAATAAATATTTGAATCCGCCAGTGTTAGCGGCTTTTTTGTCGTTATATGTGAGGCAACATATGCCTTGTTTTAAGTATTTGGTATGACAAACCCAGAGTGGAGGTCGACGTATCGATTCGTACCTTATCGGTTGATGTTACCGGCGTATTGCATCAAAGCAGATTTGTTCTCCAATTGCAATGTATCGAACAACAGAATATGACAGAATTTACGTACAGTGCCGTTCTTTAGAAATTCAATCTGAGATAATCGTAGAATCTACTATGCAGACAGCGAACGTCCAAATAGGATAGGTCTACGTCCATATTCAATACTATTGTGGTGACTGGAAGAAACATTTAATAATAATAAAATACTACCAGTAAATTTTATTCATGTCAGCCTCGCGGATATGAGACCTCAAAATACAGGTTCCAGTAATTATTAAGATAAGATTATGCACAACGAAACAAAATTACGATGAAATTGATACAAGATCATAAACAGAATAATAACATGTTTCCACCAAAAAGGCTTGCAGACTTTTTTTGAATGACCTGGTAGTAACTAAGTTCAGATATCATTAGGTACTTGATTGTACAGGGTGTTTCACCACTTATCTAACAAATTTTAACCACATATGCAGTGTTACGAAAAAAAGTTGATTTCTCAAATGAATGTAATAAAGGTCCTACAGAAATCTAGATAATAAAATAATACAGTTTAACAGTTCCCCTACTTATAAAAGCTGTTTAAAATTGTTTCCATTGACTGCAATACAAGCTTGGGCGCGTCTAATCCAATTTCGGCGCACTAATTCAAATACACCTCCTTCCTGCTGTGCCTGAAGGCTCAAATTATAGGCAGCCACTGCTATTGGGTCACGCAATTCTTCAATCTTCTGAACTGGAGTACGGTATACCTCGTTTTTCAGGTATCCCCATAAAAGAAGTCCTGAGGATTTAGGTCAGGAGACCGTGGAGCCCATGCAATTGGTCCACCCCTTCCGATCCAGCGTATCTGGTACACCTGACTTAAAAAATCACGAACCTCTAAACGAAAATGCGGAGGTGCCCCATCGTGCAAAAACTGCATCCGTACTCGGACCGCCAATGGCACATCTTCATGGAGGACCTGTAAGTCATTCCGAAGAAATTCCAAACACTGGTGACCATCCATCCATCTCCCACTGTATACAGGGTGACTTCGAAGTTGAGTCATTTATTTTAACAGTGAGTAGATCTGATCAAAAGAAATGTTTTTTTCCTTTACCATTTTTCTGGTAAAATTAAAGTAACAAAGTTATAGCCCTTTGGAAGTTTGAGTACCGCCCTGTCTCAATAATAATATTATGTGCTCGTGTTTGGCAACAACGGATATAATCCGCCTTATCGGTTCATCGCATCGGAAACAAAAAAACGAAAGAATTTGGAGCGATGTTTTTACAATTATTTTATTCAGTTGTATACAGTCAGTGTCAGTCGGTAACGCGTGAGTGGATAGTGGTGTCTGTTGTGTGGCTCAAACGAAATAAAAAATGGCACATGTTTATGCGGATCGGTTTCCCAATCGAGTGCAACCAACCCCTCGTGCCTTTGTTAATGTAGTACAACGGGCTCGTGAACCAGGTGACTTAAGACCTCACAAGGGACGGCATGCCGGTGCTCCAAGACCTCACGATCAAATACAGGTCCGCACTGAAATACTTGTCGGGAGGATACTTTATAAAACAAGGTAAACATTTTTTTTTATTTTTTTCTTATTTTTACACACATATTTTGGTTTATCTTCCTTCTACAATCATTATCTGAAAATTAATGACTCAACTTCAAAGTCACCCTGTAGATTGAGCCTTATTCACACGTTTTTATCAGTATGAAAAAATAAAAAAATTCTGGTGCTTTGTTTTCGTCAGTTATTTGGTACATTTGTTGCAATAAATTATAATTGCGTGTTCTAATATCACGACAATGAACGCAAAATACAGAGATTTATTTTTCAATTTATTATTGGAACTCCGGCTTATAACTTAATTTGTGTAGAACCTATTTCATTTTTTTTTTAAAAATCAACTTCTTTCGTAGCGGTTCATATGTGGTTAAAATTTGTCGGTTAAGTTGTAAAACGTGACACACATACTCAGGACCTTTGCGATAAGAGCTTAGTTTGTAAACTTACTATAAATACTTTTAACGAATAAGCAAGCCTCAAAAATAACAATACTGGAAATGTCAACAGATGATTTGACTGAAGTAACCCCAGCAAAGGACAAGGTACTTTAAATGAAGATATACGGTTGCAAAATAAACATTTAGTAAATCCTTGGTCCTCATTATGTTTCTCAAGTTCATTATTTAACTTCAACGTGATAGTAGTTGTAAACTTACGTATATAATAGGACATATATTTGGTTGCGCTTTCATTTTATTAGCTTATTATCAGTTATTTAAGATTGAAACTGATCTAATGCTGAGTTAGCCTTCAGCTCAAGTTCTTCTGGTGTTTCAGCCACTATGCTGATGGGAGTATCATCTGCAAACAAGACAATTTCAGAATTACAGGAGAAATATACTTAAAACTTATAAAGAAGCTTTATAAATATTATTAATTTATAAATTTGCAGTGGAATTTTCATATAATCAATGGTGCGATGTACTGCTCAGGTTTTTAAAACTTTTATACTCAGATAAAATAAAGAATCTTCATTAATATTTTTGACATTCGACAGTAATAAATGTATCGATTCAATGATACTTTTTATGAAATATTGATATAGTATCGTAAACATCAGATCCTCTTATTCAGTCTATGTACCTGATACAAGTTCAGAGACCAGATAGGAATCTAGATCCAGGCAACGCTGCCAGGGGACCTATAACATAAAGAGCGTGGCTTTATAGTACAACTGTGTAAACAGAAGCTTAATTAAAAACATAAGTTGCTCCTATTAGAAAAATAACGGGAGGGTTAAACGACCTTTACCACTGTCCGGTAAATAAATTGTGCATGACATACGATCTCCATGTAAATTCTTGTTAATTTCTGCGTGGACGTGGGGCTTTGACCGTCCTGCTGGAAAAATGCCGCAACCTGAAGACAGGTTATTTGATATGTGCGTTCGAAAAGGAGTGTGTGATCACATAACTAAAACCTATCCTTCATTGAAACGTACATCCTCTAAGCGTGTTATACACTGCAGAACAAAATTTAGGCTCAACATAGGCATAAGGGATATGATGGACTCAACAGGTGTTTTATTTTCTCGACCACTTCAGCTCACTGTCAACCATTTTGATTCAGAATTAAGTTCTTTTATCACTAAAGCTATGAACACTAGTATCTACACATACTTATAATAAAAAAGAACATTCAAAACCACAGACTTTCTGGGCCACTGAGCGAACGTGACGTGTCTGGTACACCCAAAACAACATATAACCTCATGCGCGCTTGTCGGCTTGGATTGCGTGGCTAACTTTGGGTGGCACTACGCTTTGCTGAGTTTACACAGTGCCATTTCAGACTGATTGTAATGGCAGCTCCGAATCATATCGGTAGGACCGTTAAGACTTTTGTTGCAACACTCTGTAATATTAGCAGACAGACAGATAAATGTGAAGTATAACATACTATCACCGAACTGTGCGTATTTGCTGATGACACGTTGGTGTATTCAGAATGCAAAAGCTTGGATCAGGGTATTCATACTGTATACTGTATACCGTCATTGTGAGAGTTTTGAAGCATATCTAAAAATAAACTAATTGAAGTTGAATGCTAAGAAAAACAAAAGCAATGATGAATAACAGAAACAAAACCAGGAAAATAATACAAGCTAACATCCAAATCAAAGTTGAAAATACAGCCGTTGATAGATTTGACAACATGAAATTTTATGCTAAGCAGATGCATGAATTTTAACAGCCACAGCGATTACATTACTAATAAAACTTCAAAAAATCTTTCTTCTTTTCTAGAGTTTCTGAACAGTTGTCAATATTTTCGAGAGCTACGGAATATGAAAATGGTAAAGCCCCATTTACAGTACGGTTTACCTTTATTTCATTTCTTCAGCAAGAATAAAATAAGCATACAAGAACTACAAAATAGGGGAAGGCGGGTACTTTTGCATTGGGACAGATGAACAAGAATTAAAGACATGTTAAATACTCGACATTGGTTGTGTGTAAGACATCGAACCCTTTAGCTGCACCACTGTGAGGAAACATTGAAATTCATACCTATTACACCAGAACCGACACCTATTTTCATTTAATTAGAAGCAATATAGTGCAGACAATGGAAACGATCATGTACAAAGGTATGAAGGAATATAGTAAGTTACCAAATCAAATAAAAGATGCAAAGACTGCAGGGCATTTCAAGAAGGCACTTGTCATTACTAGATTTAGTTGAACTTGTTTCTATTTTATTGTGAGCTGCTGTGAGCCAACAGTTACTGCTTGTTGTTATTGCTTTAAGAATTAGAACTTTCTGAAATAAAGGTTGTTACTTAAGAAAAAGCCATAGAGTTAGCAAAGCGTTAGTAAAAACTCAAGCCTATATATACATAAACAACAAGAACTTAAATATCTGCCTCTGTAAGCATGAAGAATAGAAAAAGACTTTTAGAAAAGTTCATTTACATAGATAAGCTACCTATACATCGAAGCGATGAACAGCGAATCAACTGCGAAAGACCGATTCATGATATCGTAACAGTACCTTTACACCATTTAACTGTGGAAAATGTTTTCCATTTATTTCCCGACACCAAAGACAAATGTCACCTTTCACCGCCTGTAACTGTGAGGAAGTAAGGATTAACGTGCTTGTGAGGCAATTTCTTCACCGCTTGTCCCAGCTCACTATCAATCATCTCGATTCCGAAGAGACCTTCGCGTTTGCATTTTTTCTTAGTCTTCAACTGCGATGACTGCGTGTCCGCGTGCGCATTTTTGACTTTGACTATAATTTATGCCTCGACCAAGCCGGGTAAATTGCCAGTAATTCGCTAGAGTATCAAACACATGCGTTTTCAATTTGTCCTGACGACAGCCAAGAGAAATAATAAACGACCGTGTAACGTACCAGCATTAATCCTTTGATTTGCGAAGGTGGATTCAGATTCGATGGAATGTATATCTGCTTTTATAAAGTTTTGGGAATTTTATCACACTCCAAAATAATTGATTCAGCATCTATCATCTAACGTCTTCTAACAGAAGTTAGATTTTTCCGCTAAAAATAATGATAACCAAAAAAAAACTAGGTAAATAATATGCATCCTTTAAGCCCTACTCCACAAGTTTTGATGTCTACTGCGGTGAACAGCTGATCACCAGGTGACATCATTGTATTAGTATGTAACGTTGGCAATAATGAATTGAACATAGATCTGGTAACACCTGCTGGAAGTGTTTTTTGTATGCAAATGAACTTTTTTAAATAAAACAGTTGCTAGCAAGTACAAAATGGATCTGTAGCGTAAAAAAAACTAGAACAAAATACGGTCCTACCTACGTGGCGATGACGGAACTCTCAGAATTTCGTGTCATGCATCGATATGGGGAATTTTGAAATATTACTAGATAATCAGCTGTTGAAAAAAACAATAGCTTGTCCAGTGGTGGCGGATCGAGCTGCGAAACGCTAATAAAGATCGCTGAAGCTTTTTTGATGTTTCAGAGGCTCCTGACCTTTTTCTGTAATATTTTATAGGGGCTAATAATTAGGGGCTGAAGGAAGCATGAATTTAATGACACAAGTTTATCTATATGCTTTTAATACTGGTAATTCTACACACCCACTAGACATATTTCAAACATAATACTTTTCACAAATCTCTACCTTTGTCCTTAAAACTTGAAAAAATTGATTGAGAAATGTTTTCAGCACAAGCAGTCGTTCATATGGGTGGCTACCATTGCTGAGGAGAAGCAAGAATGGTCATAGCAGTGTTGGCCAATACTGTCTGTAGGGCAGGGGATGAATTTCTACATCGCAACAATGTAAATGGACAGTGGACTAATGTATGGGCATATCCTGCCTATTTAACGCTTTTAGGAGACTACTTTTTGCCAAAATTAAAACTTAATGAAGTGATGACAGCGTTGCCTAGAGAGTGCATAGTCAACCTACTTGATGCCATATACTTTAAGAAATTCGTTTATGTTTTACCAAATCAACCTTTATCCTAAATTAAATATCTGCATCAGTTCAAGGTCCAGTTGGAAAAAGAATGAATTATTTTATAAACCTCACTGATGTCTAGAAAATGTCATCGTAGTTCTCTTTCAAGTAAAAAATGCCGAGACACGTCTTCTGGCATGTCCGCCGCATGTCGCCATAAAAATATGGCTGAAACTCTTGAGAGAGGAATCTATCAGAACGAGTCGCCTCGGTAGCCCTGGTAGCTGGAGACTTGACCAATAATTTAAACAACTGTCTATCCTGTAATAAGTCTTAAATTCTCGTGCGGCGGTCGCGTCTCGACTGAAATTCGAAAAATTTACCATTCCTTCGAGACAGCAGGAAGTAAATGGAGACTGGTTCAGAAGGGAAATTTGTTCGATGGTGACTACTGAAAAAATGGTAGGAATCATTTAATTCTGATGCTGATATGCCAACGGACATACTACCTGAGCATAGCTTAACTATATAAAATAATGGCAATCACGCCTGTGCAACTTTCCTTTCCCTAGAGGATTGTCTTCCTTCTCTTTGCTTTCATTCTTCGTTTCCATTCTTCCCTTTCTTTGGCATGCCTGGTTTCTGGGTTAACAAATCTGACAGACGTACAAAACAAAACTTTGGTGCAAGGCCATGTGGACTGTTCTGATAGCCAGCGATGAGTTCATATGACTTGAATGATAGTTGCAATTATACCGAGCTTTCGTTCAAGCTTGCACGGAAAATAAATAATTCTGTAGAATTTACTCGAGCTTACGATGTTGACCATTCTGTCATCTGACACTACATGCCCTTGTAGCGATCTCAGCGAAGATAAGCATAAAACGCGCGCCGTGCGATGACTAGAAGGTATCTGGTTCCTTTCTAGCTAGCTCAATATTTATGGACTAAAATTGCCCATTCGTTAGTAACACAATATCAATTTATGCCTGCTGTTTTCATATCTTAGTTCGTTGACTTTTTCAGTGACAACGGCCGCATCGAGTCTCTTCTAGTAAAGACAACTAAGTGAAAATAGAATGGTTAAAAAAGATTTAATGCAGTCATTTTTTTCTGAAACAACTACTTTTGCAAACAGAGACAAACCAATAATCATGAAATGTTTCTAGAAATATCGGATCCAGGTTGTGGGTGCTGGGGGTCCACACCACTCGGAATATCCGAATTAAAAAAATTTGGAAAGTGTTTTTCAATTTGCGGACTACCGCTCACCCCCAGCCCTTCAATTTTCAATCGCCGGTACCCTCAAGACGGACCTCAACCTCAAAAAAAAATTCAAATTGATTAGATGGATCTTAACCCAAAATATTTCATAGGTCCACCTCTGGTTCTAGCTGGTAAAAAAGTTTATAGATACTCCTTCATGTCGGAATATAGTAACTTTTTAAAAGACTTTTTCGTCAATCCAAGACCTGGGTTAGGCACATTATAGTGTCTCAACAGACTATATCTCACTTCATAGTGAGCCCATTTCAAAGTAATAAGACGCAATTCCTCACATTTTTTACTAAGTGGATTCACGTATCTAGCATAAAATGACACTAACGTGACCATACAGGACAAAAAATAAAGTTATAATATCCTACGAAGGTACAGGCCCCTAATGGGTGCAACTAAAAGTCGATTTTTCTTAAATAACCTTTGAACGACAATGTGTAGTTGAACTAAATTCGGTTAGCGTAGAAAGCAATTGGGACCTACATGATGGAGTTGACAGAGAACAATTCACATAGTCAGACATCAAGAGAGCCACCGGCACCAACGCAATATTTTGGTTAAGTATCCAGTACGCTGGATCCTCCGATTTTGAAAATACATTAATTATGATAATATACATACAAGAAGAGTAATCGTGGTTCAAGAATAACTATCTTCAATTGAGGGCGTGACTTCGGTATGTTTTTAAGACATATATCTTTGAATTAAGGTCAATGTTTCAATTGTAAGTGCTACGCTTCTTTAAAGAAATTACCTCATTTGAAGTATCTCGAGTCAATATCATAACTTCATAGAAACTCATGCTCTTGAATCAACAGCACCCTTTTTTGTGTGAATTCGTAATCAGCGATCTTAAAAACACTAGGAGATAAGCTTTCCAATCGGGTGTCTGTGCATGATGTAAAATGTTCATTGAGATTTACCCAAATATTTGTTAAGATACTTTAATTTAAACAATAATGGCCTTAGTTTAGTTATTTAATGATCTACATCTATATCCTACTTTAAATGTAAGTCTAAATATGCACCTAGATATCTTAATACGTTTTTTAAATATATTTGAATATTGGTGTTATCACAATTAATCTGTATATAAACAATGGATCATTCCACAAGCTGTTATCAAAATAAATGTCGTCTGCAAGGCATATGATAGCCCCTTTTGATTTTAAGCTAAGCAGGCTATTAATTTGAATAATATAATAATAAGGGGCCGAACACTGTCCCTTGTGGGACACCATAAGTTAAAAATCGGCGAATAAGCTGTTTTAAGTCATATACGTGCACCTATATGTTTATATAAGATATCAGTTGGATACAATTTTGGTTTGTTAAATATTGTTTTTCAAATCATTCTTTGAAAAATATCCAAATCATAAATATGAGTTGAGGATGTAGCTCCTCATGCCAATATATCGTAGGTTAAATGTGGCTCTATTCAAGTATGGTATAAGGATATGGTATAGATATACAGGGTGACTTCGAAGTTGAGTCATTTATTTTAACAGTGAGTAGATCTGATCAAAAGAAATGTTTTTTTCCTTTACCATTTTTCTGGTAAAATTAAAGTAACAAAGTTATAGCCCTTTGGAAGTTTGAGTACCGCCCTGTCTCAATAATAATGTCATGTGCTTGTGTTTGGCAACAACGGATATAATCCACCTTATCGGTTCATCGCATCGGAAACAAAAAAGCGAAAGAATTTGGAACGAGTTTTTTACAATATTTCATTCAGTTCAGTTATACATACAATCAGTGTCAGTCGCATGTGAATAGTGTCTATTGCGTGGCTCAAACGAAATAAAAAATGGCACATGTTTATGCGGATCGGTTTCCCAATCGAGTGCAACCAACCCCTCGTGCCTTTGTTAATGTAGTACAACGGGCTCGTGAATCAGGTGACTTAAGACTTCACAGGGGACCTCACGATCAAATACAGGTCCGCACTGAAATACTTGTCGGGAGGATACTTTATAAAACAAGGTAAAATTTTTTTTTATTTTTTTTTTATTTTTACACACATATTTTGGTTTATCTTCCTTCTACAATCATTATCTGAAAATTAATGACTCAACTTCAAAGTATTTTCCTTTAAAATGTGGATCCAGGAAGATTCCAAGGTGTTTTATATCTGATAATCTGTTAAATTATATACACTGTTTTCTGTTCGACAGCTACCCTTTCATGAGCTTATAAGCCTCGCGTTTGATTCCTCAGTCGCGTAAAGTTGCTAATGATGAAATTGGTCAACCGTGTCGGAGACCTTTGGTAGATCTAGGGACACACAAGGTATACTCGATAGAGGTAGTACTGAAACACGACTGTCTGTTTTATCGAAACCAAATAAAAAAATACTATTTTAGCTCAAGGGGCAGGCTTTTCAAAAATGTCGTTCGGACTATTGATATACAGTTAGTTGAGACAAGAGACTGGATGAATTTAAAAAGCCACATAGAAGGGGAAAAAGCATTTACTTGCCTTGAGGAGTCTTTCAAGTCCGTTGTGTATTTTTATCGATGTTAGATTCTTTTTTTGTACCAAACTGCCCATACCAAACTTTAAACGTCACCCAATATCTTCAGATTTGCATAAACTATTAATGCATACGACATTTCTGTCGATCATTTTCACGAACTATACATATTCATGTCACGTCTTTGTTATCACTGCTGAGCTATTCATGCCCCAGTTCATTGACTTGTTTACCAACAATATAAAGACGAATATAAACGGTATGTAAATTGCCTAAACGACGACTCACAGTCGTTCTGCCGACTTTAATAAAAACAATTTGTACGCACTACGACGCGACATAACCGTAATTGTGCATTAAAGTTGTCATTTGTCGTAATAGCTGCAGTAATATCTTCATTAATTCTATTGCCTGTAACTAATTTGTTGCCAGCGCCGTTATCTGGCCAGGAGTGGTATATTCCGCACGATTATTACGTAAAAAATGTACAATGTCAAAAATACGACAAAATGTCAACTTGCTGACAAGGTAGTTCCTAGTGTGCAAAAATTTCACTCTGCGTTTGCTCGCTATGAGCGCTATGACTCCACGACCATGCTGCAAGTCAGCTGTGCCCTGTTAATTCAAAGGGGCGTATCTGTCTAAAAGAAAGAACGGGGAAAATTGAATATTTATGTTTTCATTTATGCCGTCATGATGTTTTAAAAAAATAAGAGCTTTTATTGTACAGAATAAGTATGAATAATGATAGTTATTCTATTTTATCCTTTGAATTCCAAAATTTGATTCCAAATAAGATATTTGATAGATACGCCCTTTTCGATTAACATAAACAATGCGAATAACAGATACGCCTTTGAATTCTATCATCAGATTAAATGAGTTATAATAATAACAAATAGAAAAGAAAAGGAAACATTTATTACTGAAACATATTTAGACTAAATATAAACGAAAAATATAAATTCAAAACATAGACCGTTGGTCTCAGTCAGTATCTTCAATAACTTCTCCCTCCTCTTTGTTTACTGTTGGTAGAGATTCCCAAAACTTTAGTCTATTGGGAGGAAAAATAGACCCTAGTCTCGAAATTATAGTCTGCTTTCGCTCAACAGTGGTTCCTCTAGGAACTTTTACCGAACTCGGCATTTTAGTTCCAGTTTTGAAGCTCTTATGATTTAAAAAATTCAGTGTAATGAATGGTCCCTCAAAAGACTCTCGGTACTGAATGGTTCTTTCTCCCCTGGTGAAATGAACTTCAACCATGGACTTGAGATAAGGCCTCGGTGTTATTTTATTCAGCTTATGCTGGGATGTGTGGTCTTCCCAGGAATAAAATGACTGCTCGTTCATCACTGCTACGTTGATTCCGTTGAAAGTCGTCTTCACAGCGTCCACATAATCACCAAAATCATATACTTTTCCCTTTTTTGTCATCGACTTCTCTCCTGCATGGTGGAAGGAGTCTGCTGCCATGAACGTATGACCTGATTCAAAGTATTTCACATGCAAGTGCTTCAGAGCGACTTCGTTAGAATTAACCAAGTACACAAAGAAACTAAATATACACCAATTTTTATTCTGTGCTTAACAGTTGTCAGCCCACAAAGTTACCTGTTCTGTGTCACGAATTTGCAAGAAATATTTATAAAAAGCACTTGTAATATCTTGTTTGCCTCTTCCTGCAATTGCTTCGTGCCATAGAACCGGCACAGGCGGAACTATTGCTCTTTTTCCTCCAGGAATGAAACTCTCATTGAAGGCAATCAGCCTTGGGACAAGAATTACTTCTTTGAAGGTATCAGAACGGGGAAGCATACTGACCTGAAATAGTTGATACATATAAATTTCAAAAGAGAACAGTTCGGAAAAATAAATACCTTTTGCACATCCACGGTCACAACGGCTTCTAATTCAGCACAGTCTTTTTGATAGTTTTCTCTTGCATCGGTTATGATGGTCATTCCAAGATCTGCATTCGTCACAATCGAAACATAGGCTGTCTTCTGGTGACCACTACCTTTTAAATGTTGTAAAATATCTCACACGCCCAACACTCCTCATGGCCTAATTTCTAAAATGAAATATTAAGACTGCTCACAACTTCTCTGTAGAGGTAGTATGAGAAATTTATCGATGGGTGCTTTTCTTGAAAATCTTCATACATGTCCTTGATTGTGATGTCAGATGGTAAGTATTGTCTTTGTGGAGCATTCTCACGTCGATAATGGCTAGGCTAGGCTAGGATTGAATGATTGAATATGTTCCACAATTAATTCTCTATCGAACTTTGTATTGTTTGGCCTCAGACAGCCATCGTTTTCTGGCGTGACAGAATTTCTCTCTATTTTTTTGAACACGCTTCTAATTAGTTTATCATTGGATTTTTTGAAACCGAGTGTTGTAAGGAAAAATGCCTTGCACACTTCGGTTCTAGAACCTTGGTGATGTTTGAGCGAGTAAATCATAGTATTGCTGCGTCTTGATGTTAAGGCTTTAGTAGTTTTCCTCTTTGAAACAGTCTTGGATACACAATGAAGAATGAAAATTCTTTGTTTCTTGTTGGGCATTTCCCAGAAGCTGTGATTGATGATTGCACGTTGCCTTGAACTTATCTTGTACCCACATTTTTTTCAACAAGTGTCAGGATTCCTTTATTGGGTGTTCTATTACCTTTTTTCTTTTATTGATAACTTTTCTTTCCTCAACACTTTCAATAAACCTTTCTCGTTTTCTTGGTCTTCCATCTTTGGTCAGTGTTAACTGCTCCGCCTTTTCAACAACGTTTATAAACATATCTTCTAATATTTTTGTAACACAATAAAGAGCTTCATTATGTGTTTCTTCATTGGAAGTTAAGTTCGTCTGAGTGGTGGTACTAGTGTTGCGGGGACGTATACAAATATTGCTTACAATATTTATTTTTGTTGTGGAATTCATCTCTAAACAGAGTAGTGTAGAGAGTAGTGTAAATATAAAAAAACAACGATTTACCCAACCGTGACATGGAATCAGACTCTTCTTCAGAATTGCTAAAATTCGAGGAACTAACAGGAACATAATCGGGATCTGATGCATTCTTTTTCACGGTAGAGGACCGCTGACAAACGTCTTTTAACTGGGAAACCTTTTCGCTTTGTAGGCTTATTCAAAGCAAGTGAAACAAGACGTTTCCCTCGCTCCATTTTATCGATTTTCACGAAACAATAAGTCGTACAAATACAAAAACGTCAAATAATCAAAATCCTAACCGCGAATTAATAACAACTAATTTTGAGGTTAGAAAATACACCGATAATACGCAATATGCATGCGCATGTAACAGATGTTTATGAGAAAGGGCGTATCTGTAATTGGTCTTGTAGATACGCCATTTATTTTTAACACACTGTGCATATACGACTTATTTTCGTAAAGATATCACTTACGCCTTTTGAAGTTAACAAACTTGATGAAAATACAGATATGCCTTATCTTTTAAGGTGTTTCCTAGATATAGCAGAGTCGTATACGGCTTTTTATGCTAACATATGAGAAAATATCTTATAAAGAAACCTGTATACGCTTTTAACTCATTTGAATTAACAGGACAGAGCTCCTCTGCATGCCTTGTTAGTTGCAGAATGGCGAAAAAGTCTGTAGAAAGAAAATTGTTTGAGTAGCAAGATCGCATCTGGATGATTGTGTGTATTAGTCTGCATGTGTATAAGATCAGTGAGATGTGTGAGAAAATTATTATTAGCACATGCGGATTATTTATGTGTTGTCCTGGAAGCAATAGAATTATTGTCAACACAAATTATTAGCACACAAATCTCCACCTACGCACTGGCGTTTTCTTCCAACTTACAGCCTAGGCCTCCAACAATTCCATTTATGTAGCAAATCATAATAGCTGAAGCGTCATTACCTTTAGGCAACACGTACAGCTACAGTGAACAACAGCTAACTCCAAGCTGACATCTTGTAGAAATTTTCGACCAAAATCCGCTATTTTGACTTTATGAAATTTTAGAATGCTCACTATCACTCGCACTGCCGAAACCAATCGGATACGGTTCCAACAGACAGCAGGGGTTGATTCTGGTAGTAGCTGGCACCTTGTGCTGTCATAACCTTGTACCCCTGATAGATGATAGTCGTTCAGCTTCCCTTCGTTGTCCCACCTGAGACCAAGCTTGAACCGTGCTGATGAATTGCCAAAAAGCATGAAACCGTTATCCATGGCTGGCCATCTAAGATCGGATGGATTAGTTTTTCAATGGCCAGTAGACCACATCTACTATGCCACCAGAAGCGTGTGCCTCTAGCGGTCTCAGAGGTGACTGGCCTGGCAAACTCAAACTGGGATCAATACAGTTCGAACGGGTAGCCACTTTCGCAGTGTTTGATTCTGGCGAGAGATGGCACACACGAGTTGCCAAAAAGAATGAAACAATCATCCCTGGTTGATCCTCGCACTCTAACGCACGAACGCTATGTTACTAGTTTATTCAATGGTGAATAGACGCGTCTCCTATGCCGCCATAATCAACGGCATAAAGCGGCCACAGTGGTGATCCGGCTGTCAAACACGAACAGGCAGCTTGCCATGTCACTCTCACAATCGTCGATTCTGGTAATAGATGACACTTTGTGATGTCTTATGTCATATGGTCAAAATCAATCATGAAATAAAAAAATAAAATTATTCTTGCCCATATCCATACGTACATAACAAGCGCAAAAGGAGTAAGCTTCCGTAAGAGGTTGGCAACAAAAACAATGTGAAATAGGGGCCCTTTCTACTCACGTCTTATACATTTTCCACAATTCATTCGTTTTATAATCACATCAATCTTTGATTTGATCAAGAATTACCACAACTACAGATGTATGTAGTTTCTTTAACCCAATGCCATAACAGTTTTTTTTGTTGAGCGGCACTAATGCCGAGGAACTATTAAAACAAGAATTTCTTTACAAATACGACCAGCTTTACGATCAACATTTACGATGCTGTTTAATATTGTCAGAGACGAGCTGGACACGGTATTTCATCGGAATAAGAGGTTTAGGGCCGACTTCACCAACATTAGTATTATGCACCAATGGGAAAATACCTTATCGAAATGCAATTTGACGGAAGCTGTCAAAGGTCTCTGAATATTAGTGATTAGAGATAAGGTAAGGCATAGTAGCATGGGGAGGAGCTTCGAAGACTTATATCCCTGTTGAAATACTTCAAAAAATAATATTTAGGGCCGATTTCACCAACATTAATATTATGGACCAATGGGAAAATACCTTATCGAAATGCAATTTGACGGAAGCTGTCAAAGGTCTCTGAATATTAGTGATTAGAGATAAGGTAAGGCATAGTAGCATGGGGAGGACCTGTAACTTGGGAAGTACCGCTTGGATTTGAACGAAACTTCCACACGAGGACACTCTGGAGATTTTGACTAGATGGTATTAGATTTTTTAAAAGCCTTTAGACAGCTTCTGAAAACCCTCAGACGAGAAGCATAGAAATCATAAGTCTAGCGGAAAAAAGGACACTATTTCTTAGTACAATCATCACTCTGGCTGCAGTTATTTATCGTATACAGATAGCAGCCGGTTTGCATGCATTTTGGTCCTTTCCTGCATTTTTTCCTCGATAGAATCTTGCCAACGATGATGATATGTGCTTTACCTTCAGTAATAAAGGTATTTACTAAGCAATAGCTTTTGGTGATCTTGCTTTGCTGCTTCGTTATGATCTTCCTTATTTCAATTTTGCCTACTAGCCAGACAATCGTTCGTTATCCATTATCGAAAGCTGCGTTAGTTTCGTAAGGTTCCTGTTCAACGCTGTTGCCGGGATTTGTAAAGCTGGATAAGCTGAATTAAAATAATTTCACGTTATAAAAACCTATTGGTTAAAATATAGGAGAAATATGGTGTTCTAAATAAGTTGAATTTTCCCGATTTCTGTTATTGGAATTTTATTGAGGTTCTCCTGGTTTTATGGCCACGTGTCACGGTCCTATGATGCTAGACCTATTCATTCCTTGTCTGGTTTGGACACAAACATTGCCTAAGATATTCTATCAAAACATTTATCCAGACTTTGAAATTTGAGGTTAACTTTACGTCAGAATCTCCAAATATAATGGGAGCAGGGTGACTAATCTTATATAGGGCAAATACAATTATGGTACTATCAGAAATTTTTCTTAGGCATTCCGATTTCAATTTCTAACTCCCTTTGCTCCCGTACTGCTCTTGAGATCATCTGATTGCTATTAAATTAAAATACAATAGCTAATAGACAATTTCGCAGCAAAAGCAGTTTAATACCTTTACTATCAGGAGCATCTGCGTATATGTACAACATCCCGGTTCTATTTCCCAATAACGAATCTACTCTCATTTAAATTTGAATGACCCATTGTGTTTGCCTGTGTTGTTATTGTTGAAGCTTATTATAATATTTTAATTATGAGTATCGATATCCGTGTATGGTTGGAGCTTTACAATGTCTATAATTTGTCTCAAGACCAACATTTATAAATTGTTTAGATGTGTCAGGTATTCTGTTCAATGGCGATATATGCAAAATAAAGAGTTTCATGATTGTAGACAATGTTAAGTGTTGGAGCGGTCTACCGTTAACTATTTATATGACCAGTTGAATCACTTTTTGAGGCCTAATAACGCCCGGAAGTCGTATCTAGGCTCTGAAGATAATATGATTTAATTCATTCATGCAGATATCTGTTTATAGAGGAGTTAAAGATAATAAGATTAGAAAGCGACACAAGTGTGTCAGTTGGTAACAACGTTTCCCAAGTAAGAGAAGTGACATATTGAGCAAGAATAATTTTTATTTGTCTATATGATAAGCACGGGGGATACCGTGGTTGCAATAATCTTCAAATCTGAGATTTTTGTGGAGCTGCTATAATAAAGAAGTCTTTTTAGCTGTCCACAGTCAGTAGAAACGTGGAAAAAGACAATTTCAGCACCCTATAGATGGAGGAGTGACATATTGGCAAGCTTGGCGGATCAATTTTGTACACTTCACAATTAACAATCACAAAATAAATAGAGCAGTCAGGGCTACAGCTCACCAGAAATGTAAGTGGTGCTCCAAGCGGCTTGTTACTTGAACATCACGGCCTGATTCAGCTTACGTCGCGCAACTGTGGAGATTAACACAGTTTCTTTAGGCTCCTCATAGCGCGGTTGTTTCGACATAAAAAATTCGATAGGGATCCGACGGAAAATATGAGAGATCAGTCTACCACTCAATACCAGAACCAAAGCAGCAGTCGAAACAGTAGGTCGAAACCAGTGGCTCAGTACGAAAGCGTATGTAGAAACGACAGGGTTTCTGGTGATTTTAAAAAGCACATAGTAATTACGCTTGAATACTATTCCAGCCTCGCTGAAGAAAACTGGTTCCCAATATTTATGATATGTGAACTGGCTTGAAGAAGAAAAGGACCATTTTTCACCAGGACAACACACCTGATGACAAAGGCGTGTTAAGAATGCGAAAGCTGCGGAGAAATTTGTTCAACCGTTCTCCTATTTCCTTGGCTTGGCAGATTCAGGCTTCATCTGTTACCAGGTTTGAAGAAACTTCCTTCTGGAAAGCGCTTTGGATCAGATAAAGTAGTTTAGGGGGTTCTATATTAATATATTGACATCTTTCCAGCTTCTCACTTCCGGGGAGGAACCCTGATATTGGAGAAATCGTAGTTTTTCCACGTTAAGTCAAGAATTTCTCACCAAATATCCTCATGTGAGGTGTGTAAATTAAGTAATGAGAGTGGCAATGTAGCGCTGGCAACGCATCCGCCTTCAGTACAAGTTTGAACCCGCTCGAGTCATTTAAATTTTTTGTAAAACAGTCTTTTCTATTGTGTTCTAAAGATGAGTGACATCAAGTTCGAGCAAGCGTATGCATCAGGTTTTGCTTCAGACTTGGGCACAGAGCAACAACAAAGAACGTCCGAGTTTTTGGTCAGTATAAACATTCATGTGGTTCCTCAGCCTCGATCTTCATCTGACTGAATCCTTATGACTTTTTTTCTTTCCTAGGTGGAAAAATCATGTCAATGAACTCATTTTGGGACAGTCAGACATTCAGACGGCTGTAACCGACCAGCTGAAATCTATTCCAGTATCGAAGCTCTAGCACTTCTCCAGCGCTGTGTTGGTTCAGAAGGAAGTCATTTTGTGGATGACTATATAAAATTGTAATTATATTTGAATAAAAAAAAAATGTCAGTCATTACTTAACTTACAGACCTGATAAATTGTTCGACTGATCAGCAACAACAAACAAATACCCCAAGTCGCATGAACATTGCTTTTCTTCTTTAGTCACGCATTCGTCAAATCGTTCCGGGTAATACTAAAAATCTGCAATTATTGATTATTCCTATCTATTTTAATTTTCCCTGGGAGATAGTAAAACCACAACTATTACAATCGATGCGCACACTAATCTGTAAATTTTCATTATCCTGAACAAGATTCAATTGGACATGAAGTACCTCTCCAATTATATTCAATTTCCATATGGCGTCCCACACCATATGTATTCATTAAATATGACTGAAACAAGAACAAAAGCAAAGTGAGCATCGGCTATAAAACGCTTATTATTTTAATATCTGCGCAAGTCACCTCTAATAAGTAATACAATTTACAGTGAGCGTCACTATCACTAACGATTATCGTAAAAATAGTTCCAGAGCTTATAATTGGAACCGAGTAGGATAGTACGTGACATTAGGCTATTATGGCTCCCCACTACTGCGATTATGGTTATAAAATATCGGATATACGTTAAGCATCTTTAAATTAAACGTTGTTGCTCGTCGAGCAGAACAAACGGGAAAACAAAACCCTAATGAGAGTGTGCGTGTAATTGCGAGAAGATCTATTTTAAAAGCAGATTAACCGCTATACGCACACTTACAGCGTTGTCAGATGGTATTTGGGCAGAATAATGTGTAATAAGGAAAGCTTGAAGAAGAACTATTATGGTCCACCTTATTGCACGAGAAGCAACGGTCTAGCTCAAAGGTGGGCACCAGAAGCAAACCATAAAAATATGGGTCTTTTTGCATCTTGGTTTTGGAGAAGATCGACTAAATTCTCCTTTTTGCGCTAAATCAGACAGATACTGGATACCAGAAGTTTCGCCAGAACTATAGATTCGGTACAGACTCGGGAAGAAGATTTCTTTATCTATTTATTTGAATGCGCGACCAACAGATAAAGCAATTAGTATTGGTAGAAAAACAGAAGAACACACGTACATACACTAAGAAACAGTATTCAAGAAACCACATAATCAAATAACACACTTTATTAAGTGACATGTATCAAAAATACAATTTTTTTTGTAAGTTACTCAGACATTTACACGTGGATTATGAGGGTGAGGCACAAGTACAAATACGTAACCCTGTGGATTTGTAAATGAAACGTTAGATTATTTTTGGTTAGATATGTTGACATATTAAATGACAGACGACAGAACATACGCATATTTGTTGTGAATAATCTTGTACAGAAGACTCAACAGGCGCATTGTCCTTCTATTGCATTATCTAAACTACCACGTGTATCTAGTAACACATCTTGCGGGATACCTATTTCTGGATAAACACCATCAATCCCTGTACAACATACTCGTATTTGAAAGGCTTAAAGTTGCCCTTTTTATAAAGAGTCGCAAATTGTCACACAGCAGGGATTGCAAATTATTCTAGCGTATTCAAGTTTTAACATCACAAAAGCATTATGCTGCATCAATGGAGCTTTCATGTTGTCAAAATCGCCAGACTTGCACAACACACAAGCTATACTTTATTCACAAGACTTACATGTGGGTTTAAGCTAAAGGTGGTGTCAAGCATGACTCAAAGGTCTTTTATACTTTATAGGATCCTCATAAAGATGAATAACTGGAAAATTAATAACAGGCTGAATTTGGCATGATTGTAGATTCACAATCTACCTAAAAGAATTGAGGTTCTAAAAACAATACTGTTTATATCAAGAAAATTCTTCTCTTCTATATGTCTTGTAAAATATAGGATTTGTCAGGGACCTGACTAAATAGAATCAATGCTATAAAAAAGAATTTTACAACGGTTATTCCAGTTTTTTAGATTTTGCGAGAGAGCATTGAACATTTAAATGTTTGGGTATAGTTTGACAGTTATGCTATTCCGCGTCTTGCCGCATCATGCATCAAATTTGGCCAAATCTCAATGAAAAATGAGACTTCAGCAGTAACCTTGACAATGACTTTCGAGGTTTTGCAAGGTCAAGTGAATATTTTCAGGCCGGAATTGAAAAGAGGAGCAAATTTTACATCTGATCATCACCTTGGCTATACGTTTAGGCTCTCCCAAAATATCTAAAGGAAAGGAGAACATTTTACTCCCGAAAATGACCTTGACCTCAGAGTCAAGGTGCTGTCAAGCTTAAATATTGATTCGGGTCAAGGTCACATTCGGACGTAAAATTTCCTTTTTTCCATTTCCAGTGAAAACATGGAGAGGACTCGTTTGGAAAGTTTAACTTGACTTTGAAGGTCATCGTCAAAGTCATGGTTAAAGTCACATTTGGGTGACCACCACACACCTCACAACTGTGCCGTTGAACATTCTTGTTAGAGCAAATTGTTTTCCAAGTTTTAATTTGATCTTAAAATGGCGCTGAAGGTAATGGTCAAGGTCATGGTCCGGGTGAGGTTTGGATGTAAAGTTTGCTCCTATTTTTGATCCACAACTTTCGCTCAAGACCTTTTTTCCAGAATTCGTAATTTTCTAAATATATAGGTGGATAGATCGAAACGGGATACTGAGTATAATTTGGACAGTAGGTAAATGTGAGACTATAAGTCAACGCCAAACAAAGTGGCGTGCACGTCATCAAGGTGGGTGTGTTGAAAAATTTACATTGTTGCCAAACTTTGTGTAAAATAATAAAATTTATTATTTACATATCTAGGTTTATAAGCAATATTAACCTCAAATGAGAACAAAAATAATAGTATAATAAAATTATAGATCTGTACTTGCATAATCATTAAGTATGACAATTATTGATCAGATGACACTATGAAACTACCATATTTAATTGATAGCTTAAAGGTACTGAATAAAAATCCAAATGGGGTCCTCCAAATTTTATGCATGGTATTTATTTTACAGAATTCATACAGAAAAATGCATTCTAAATTAGGTAAGCTACTGGTGTAAGCTTTTTCTGTACAATAAAGTTAGTCGGAGTTTCTTTCTTCAGCGCTGTCTGAATCTGAATCTTCATCACTCTCAAAGTTGATTATTAAAGGTTCGATGTCTGGTCGATCAAAAATTCGTTCTCTTTCATACCATTTAAAAATTTCTTGCTCAGTATGTCGAACACTATTTTTCCACATGTCTGGGGTAACCGTTTGTAGAGCCTCGTTCCACATATCCAAACAGTCTTTTTTACTGTTACCATCTCTACCAATATGTCTGTTATTACCTTTTGCTATGCCCCAAATTAACTCAATAGGGTTAAATATACAATGGTAAGGAGGCAGACGAAGAACTTTGTGCCCATGTTGTTCCGCCAATTCATCAGTCACGTATATTTTAGGTGGTTTGTTTCTAAAAAAGCAGTTATTTTAAGAATAGGAATAAACAAAAGAAATATAAACTGTCGACCAAAATATATATAATTAAGAAGCATTATGTACCGAGCAACAATACTCAATAGCTCTGTTTTAAACATTGTGTTTAAAAATGGTATGTTTTGATTTGTTAACCAGTCTTGGATATTTTTTTTTGTCCATGCATTGTTGGGCACTTTGTTCAATATCATGCTGTGATAAGGGGCGTTATCCAGTATAATTATAGATGGACTCTCCAATTTTTGTAATAACTGATGTTGAAACCATTTCAAAAAATTGTCCTGGTTCATCTCTCCATGGTAATCGCTCAATTTTGTTTTCGAAGAAAATATCGCTTCACTACCCTCAATAAACCCATTGTCATTTCCAGCATGTAATATAATGTATCTAAAATATATTAGTTTTAAATTTTATAGTGCAAATTGTGTAAAAGTACATACCTTTTACCATCTGTTTTAATAGCTTTCACGCTTTTTTGGTTTCCCTTTTGCCAAGAGCGACCTATGGTCCCATTTTGAAATATCCAAGTTTCATCGAGGAAGACAAACTGGTATAAGGCCTCAACCTTGGCTTGATTGTATTGCCTTAGAAATTCCACCCTTTTCAAAGCTATACTTGGTAGTTCCATGAGCCCTCGTCGCGGATTGTCCTTAAGCCACTTAAATCCAAGATCTCTAAGCAACCGCCTTAAACACGTGGCACTACCATCAAATAATGCCCTATCTCTTAATCGAGACCATAAAGTTTGTATCGTAACTTGTTCTTCTGAAACCATGTGTAATATGACATTATAATTTAGTTAACAAATTAATGCAAATTTCTGATAAGTTATTATAATAAGATCTTACTTTTGTGATACATATTATAGATCACTTCTCGAATGGCACTTGTATCCAATGTCGCTGTGTTGGTTACACGTTTAATATAACTCCGCTTTTTCTTGGGCGATTCTAAATTTGCATCACTTTTCACACCCTCGGAAATACGACTAACTGTCCTTAAACTAATTTTTAAAGCAGCAGCAACACGCTACAAAAAAATGAAATAAAATTTCACTATTATTAATATACATTACATATAATTATTAGTAACCTACCTCTTGAACAGCATTTAAAGGCAACAAAGGCCCGTTGTTGTCCCTTTCTTGCTCAAAGTAGTGCATTAACGAGGCCACGAGTTCCTTACACCGACTATTTAACTGTTTGGGCATCTTTATATACCAAAATTGCCTTTATCTACTCGTAAAATGAATAATTTTGTTTTGAAACAAACAGTTGTTGATTTACAGTATGCGGGTCCAAAGGATTTATAAAGATTTGAAATGCCACAAATTGATTCAGTGTCAAAATTAATACAAATGTCAGTTCCCAGTTTAAATAAGTTTCAAGGTGACAATGTGTCAACGCTGCGAAATCGGTTTAGTGCGTTTACATGTCGATAAGTGATTGGAGCGTTTGCAAAACATTTTATTTCGCATAATGCGTCTAAATTTATCAGAAAGCAACTTATGTGATATTTTAATAACAATGTTTATATGACTATTAACCATAATATGAAACTGCAATAGAGCAATTTTTTGTGATAGAAACCTAGGCATTAGGTCGGGGAATTTTCATCGTGATGACGTGCACGCCACTTTGTTTGGCGTTGACTATACACGCATAATCAATAATTATAGTAATAAATAAAGCTAAAATTTTCAGGCAGTATTTTATAGGTATTAATCGAGACCTTTACGGACAATCTAGCAAAGCTTAAAGTATCCAAAAGAAAGACATTTCCTGTTTTTCACAGAAAGTTCTGGCCCAGGTATGTAGTCTCAACTCATTCCGTACTGTCTCATCAACGAGACTGTTTCTGGATTGTTTCATCCGTTACACATATCCACAGAGATACCTACACTCTTGTTAGAAATACTCAAAATTAAAAGGATACTTATTGGAAACCGATTTCAGAGATCAAATTAGAATGATAAAAATGTTATCAAAACATGGGAATATGATTTCTTTACAGCAATTATATGTCTTTACCTCGTCCTGTTTGATTGTACACGAGTTGGCAACTAGCGCTATTCTATCCTTCTGAGAGAACGTACCCGAAGTAGTTTTTGCCCAAGGCCGAAGAAGTTACAGAAGTTAACGATGGAGCAGGGATTGCCTTTAGGCGTTTCAGTACCTTTTCTTCGGGTTAGATTGCTCAACTGATATGTGTCTCACTATTAAACATGACAGTCTTTACGATCTATTGATCATTCCAGTGTCTTTCTTTTTTTATTATGTCAAAGCAGCCTGAATACCAGGGAGGAGCCTTGTTAATCAGGTAGATTGTTCCGAAATATCAATACCCTAGGAACACAGGAGCAGTCGTTCTGGATATGCGAGAACTGTGTCCCACCTCCTAAATTTCATTGTTGGTTCCTCCGTGTCCGACCAGCCGTATAAGCTATTTTTTATCAACACCATCATGTGACGTATGACATGACACCATATTGTTAAAAGGACGTATATTTCCAGTATCGTTAGGCAACCGTTAGGGGCTGACACTTCCGTAATCATGTGCTCCTAGGAGTCTGTCGTATACTTTTTCTATTTCCCAATCAGTCCGACAGGTTGTGACACTCAGTATATCGTGTGCAAACCGAGTAAGCCAATCACGTAATATAGTCCTTTTAACAGTGATTAAATGTGAAATGTCAATAAAGGAAAACCACTCTCTGGAAAAACTACCCCCACTGTTACTGGCAGTTCTCCAAGAAATTAGTAGGTAGCATGGAAGTTTTTATAAGGCAATAATAGTAATTGAACCTCTGGACAATTTTCTGCACGTCCGCGTGTAGGAAAAAGTGAGCTGGAAACAGTCCAGTTTTACAAAATCGTGTCTGGTGTCTACCAGTCCACAATTAGCAGATTAAACATTAATTAGCTTGGACTCTCGTGCTTTTTTTCTGCACGCGAAGGCTGTTTCTGCACATGCTGGTTAACAATGCTGAGCAGGGAAATAATCACATCTGTTTGGATTAATTGATGAATCCAATAATGGTGATAATTATCAAAAGCATCCAAACACCGAAGCAAAGTTCTTGACTTGATTTGGACAAAAAACATTGCTTAGACATTGTTCCTTTCACGTATCAACGATTCCTGTACGATCAATCTGATACACATCTTTGACGCTGACGGCAGCAGTCTACACGCAGGAATTCAGAATGACAAGCCGGTCTCTGATGGAAGGAAGAATACTAGCATCAACTTCCTTTCTGACGAGAAACCTGGGGACGTAACAGTCCGATACAGTTTAATGCTCCCAAAAGGAGGAGTTGACCTGGTACGAACACATCTCGTCAATTAGCGGCAGCTGCTGAAGAAACGCTGGGCTATTCATTTCTCATAATCTCCTCACTCTGTACAAGGCCCAGATAAGACCTGACCTCAAGTACTGCTCACGTGTTTGGGGTGCTGCCACTCCGACTACATCATCCAGCTGCTTCGGTATAAAATAAAAATGGTTCCATTGAAAAATGCAGAAAGCGTTATAGGATGAATAGCTAGATAGAGTCAAGATAAAAGTTTAAGTAACTATTCTTAAAACTTCCTGCAATCGCCAGGTTGAGGTGCACTTGGACAGGTTTATTACAGAGGAAAATCACTTGCGCCAAACTAAATCATTTACAGCCACCTTTATTGCTCAGAAATTTTTTACTGAAACTGGCATTTTATGTGGAAGGATTAGCAATATCACATCGTTTTATATGAATCGTGGTCTGAGAAAAACAGCGTAAGTGCAGGACCACTGTGACTAGCCTATTCCGCTTCATGTCTATGTCGAGCAATAACTGGTCGCCAAATAAATCTAGACAACGTTCAGGAGTGATCCTGATTTACTTTTAAGGTGTAGTCAAAAAGTTTTCTTGAACAAACAGAGCTTTGGTGTGGAATTTTTTGAGTTTACTCAAACCAAAAAATCCTACTGGGTTTCGTCACACCTAATCAAATTAAAGTATATTTAAAGAACATTCTCAGCCGACAAAATAGGGAAGGATTGATCCAGTGGTTTTAGTAGGGAACAAGAAACCTATTAGACTTCGAGCAAAGTGTATTTCAGATTCGCCCACAACCTTGTCTTTGTAGTTAGTAAATTTAAAATTAATATTTTGGTGAATATATGATATAAATTATCAAATCAAAACAAATCCAAGATCCTGGTACTTTTTTCAAATGACCCGTTCAAGTGCCCCTCAACGAGTGGTACATACAAAAAAGATATAAGTTGCTTGATGAATGTTGTTTCTGCAAGGAAAGTGTTTTACACAATATTATTTAAAAGGAAAGTTGTATATTGACTGACGTGGATTAAGCCTATAATATGAACCTACTTTTAAGGAAACGTTTCTAACAAAATAGAAGAACTTTCTAAAAAGTTACATACATGGTTTGGAAAGAAGATTACATTACCAAGTGTGATATACTGAGTAAATCTACTCGACTTTAGTTTTTTGCAATTATCAATACCTCTTGCAGCCTGCTTTGCACGCGACGAGAGTTGAGAGCAGCTGAACATTGCGAGCTCAAGCTGATCCGGCTATAAACACACTTCAGTGCCATCTAAGATAAGACCTGCTCGTAAAAATCCAAGCAACCAGCCTCCTTGGATTTACAGCATCGACAATCATACATGCAAAATACGCGTCAGATTATCAGATAAATAATTATAAGAAATTGCAATGTAAGTATAACGTTACATAGCAGTGTAACGTATATTGCTATACTCATAGCCGCCACATCATGAGGGTAAAAGCTACCGCTACCCAATGAACTGAATTTGAGGCACTATTACAAAGTTACGATATGAAGGATTTGAGCTTAAACAAAAACATGTCAAGCTAATTTGCTATTGAATAACTTTTACAGATTTTACGGTTAACTGCTAGTCGTAAAGGTATAAATTATTATAATTATAAAGGGCTCCTAGCCCCAAGCAGCTGATAACCCAAACTAGGAGAAGTCGGCGATATCAGAAGAAATTTCAGCTGAGATTCTGAAGTGCCATACCTCGGAGAATTAGAGGTTGATTGTATATAATATATAAAAAAATTAATGACAAAACCTTTTATTTGAGCAAACAATACGATAGAACTGCATGATTTTCTGGTCACATACGTATACGAGTACATGACTTTTATATTTATTTATCTTCCTCAACGAATTCGAACAAATAAGAAGGATCCAAGCCTATATGTTTACATTGCATTGTTTGTCGCTAAAATTGCATAGTCTTTACTCAATTGACTCATTTGACTACCAATACCTATCAAAGTGATGGTGTTGTATCAACACAATAATAATACTTACTGGTGGAAACATCTATCTCCTTTGGAATTGTGCTGCTCTTTGCAAGTTATGTAAGAAGTACCGTGTCTTAAGCTCGTCTAACACTATAATTATCCGAAAACATTCGCACGTTTCAATGACAGAACTGTCAGAACATTAAGTCCAGTGCACTTGTAGACAATACAGACTATGAGATTTACGAGACTAGTAAATCTTTTACCGGCTCCTTCTACCTAGCCTGTTTGTGTGTTTGTTTATTTTCTTCAACACTATACAGTATTTTGTGACAATAGCCTGAATGATCCTGTACCACGTAGTAAATCAAGCAAAACTGGAGCACAGGACCGCATGCTGTAGGTGTTTCAGCTCTCAAAAGACGTCCCGAAACGAAAAGCGAGCATTGGGTTATCTGTCGTTTAGAATGAACTAGAAATATGTTCTCCGAGAACACGAAAATCCACCCAGAACTATTGTTTCAACATACAATCAATCTTTGGCTACAAATTCTGCATCTGCATTGTTCCTGGTCCCAAAATGCTACAAATGGTACCTTAACAGCTAGGTACCAGCACCACGCCTGCTACGATCAGCTTCCCGTTCCCGATCGTTCCATCATGTCAGAGTGGAGACAACTATAGCCAAAGACCACCTTGAGGTCTATAACAATAATAATTTAATCCCAGTGTTTATAAAATTTTACTAAATAATACAGTGAATAAAATAATAATAAAAAAGAAAAACCACAAAATGGTAGTGCCCTTGTGCGTGGTTTTGAATAAGATAAAAGTCCTTAAAGCGAGGTGTAGATAGTTCAAATCTGTTCAAAGGTATCGGGGTATATGTGATCTCATTTTTTCATGCATATTTTTTATATAATATCTTTTTAGTATGGGTAAGCTAAACTTATTATTTCATAATTTAGTAGATTTGCTACCCAATGCTTTATTGAAATTTTTATTGGTGATTATTATATTTAATCAGTTCAATTTGTATATTATTGTATATTAGAGGACCTTGGAGCATAAAGGAACTGAGTAGATGATTTTGACTATTTTTGTTTCTTGTATTATATTGACATTTTATATATTCTGTATTATTTTTAACCTCATGTGGGCCTATTATTATTATACTCGTATATCGAAAAAGCTTATACTAAGAATTTTGTTTAAAAAAATAGCAGTTCACTAGAACATAATAATGGTTTATGATATATATTCTTTATAATTAGTTTTTATACAGTTTCTATCATAGTTACGTGTATCATTTGATTTTTGTTAAGAAAATGTTTAAAGTAATGAAATTTATAAAGTATGAATTTTAATTTTTTTTAGTGATACATTCTGTGTACGAGAACAGAGTCTATTATCTAAAAAAAAATCTAAGGTATTTAATATGTTTAATATGTTCTTTCTGTAACATTGTGACTGTTTGATTTTTAGTT
The DNA here is from genome assembly GCA_963669975.1 of Acanthoscelides obtectus. Lineage (NCBI taxonomy): Eukaryota > Metazoa > Arthropoda > Insecta > Coleoptera > Chrysomelidae > Acanthoscelides > Acanthoscelides obtectus. The sequence goes on from CAVLJG010000454.1 coordinate 859,851, forward strand.
TTGCAGATGGTTAGAAATTGATATTTATGAATGTGCTATTTATTGCAGGTACAAGAAAACAGAAATTTGAAGAACCTTCATGTAAAATGTAACGCCAATGCATATGCAGCGCTGCGTGTATATAAGCTTTTTCCAATCGAGGATGTAAAATATGCGCTGATATAACTGGCTGATATGAGATCTGATCGAAACACTGGATTCGGTTGTTGTTTACAAACGGTTATGTTCGGAGAATTCTGGTGGTCCACGATGTGAAAAATTGTTCCGAATTAACCTTAATGTTCACAAGACGGAAATTACCAAAGGAGATATGCAAAATCGTATAGTATAAGCTTATCGAGTGCCTTCACACGATATTTAAAGATACGGTAACGGTATTGATAGTAATAATAATTTATTAGTCCTGTTTGATCACAGATAGGATAGTAAATGCAATACAAAGCTAACTTACGCACACATACACACATACGTATTCTGCATACATTACTAATATTGAGAAATTAAAACTACTATGCGTATAAATTATAAAGATATAAAATGTAAGAGTATTTGTAAAAAGACGAAGCAAAAGACAATCAATGAAAGAAAAATACGATTGATAGTAAAACGACAAACAAAAAATTAATAGAATAATAATTGAAATCAAATAAACAAGACAATCACAGGTTCAAAATTTCTCAACAGAGTAAGAAGGAATGTAATATACATATATCTAATCAGGTTCTTTTTGACAGACGAAAGCTTTTATAGCCACTATCAGGCAAAAAAGCTCGACAGTATTGCCTTTCCTGTCCGAAGTGTGAGACTCCAGAAACGGCAATCTAACGAGGTGTGATAGAACAATTTATAGAAACACTAATATCAAAAATCACCTGCTAATAATTAAAAAGGCGCCCACTCAACCAAGAACCTGCCGATACACAACAAATTTTGACAGGTCTTTTCAACAGGCTTCTATAAGCTTTGAAATTTCTTAACGCAGTATTAGCTAGACGTAAATAATCCTCTATGAAAGTGGGTAATGGGGCTTCTGATTTCGAGGATGGCTATGAAAAAATGACCAGGTGCCGTGAAGCCCAATTTTGTAGTAAAAAATGTTATATTACGATTATCTCCGAGAAAAGCTGGTATCGGATTCACAATCTAACTATCGGCTTTACCGTAGAAGCTAGCCTATAAGTTTTTAAAGCCCCTTAACATAAAACTCCCGCCTCCATTCCACATAAATACCCCATTTTGGAGGAGGAAAATGAAACTCGCGAATATGGGATTTGAATATCAGTGTTTCACACTGTATTGCTATTCAATAACTACAGACGGCTAACCACGGATGAACGAAGACTATATTACTAGTATGTTCAATGGCCAGCAGACCGTATGTGCTATGGCACCAGAACCGGGGGCATCTAGCGGCCACAGTGGTAATCCGGCTGATAATACTAACTGGGATACAATTCCAATCGGTGTTTCAACAGACAACTTGCTGTTTTCACTTTCGCAGTGGACAAATACTGGTAATATATAGCACTTTATGCTGCTTTATTTCCAACATTTCACTTGAATAAGGTCCTACTGGCACTTATCACACACTTCTATATCACAGTATAATTTAAATGACGTTTTTGAGAACCACTTGGTTTTAACCCATCCTAAATGTCATCAAACAAACGTTCACAATGAACCAAGATCAGCTTCATCAACCTCTTCGTAATATCACACTTTACATTATTTTCTGTCCAATGGATTTTTGGTAGATCCTAACTTCCGCACGTTGTATCAGCATTTTATCAATGTTTAGCAAGTTCCGCTTGAAATCTTACGGCAATGCGTGAGTTCTACAGGATACGTTCTCAGTGTAACGCCCACGGATGCCGTTTTTCAACTCATTAGTCGAGGCTGCAATAAATTGGATGTATATTATGCGCACGCTATTAAGACCGCTGACACATTTACTGAGCCAAATTAGAAAAAGTAGACTCCCGGGAAAAGGATGATGCCAGTCTGACTGAACGTGATTTATCACCTTTTGGTGTATTTTCGTAGAATTCTGTGAAATGCACGGTTTTATACGATCTGCGCATTTGATGTAAACTCTGGGATTCAATGATTTCTGTCCTTGCTGTATAGCTTTATTTCATGGTACTGGTTAATATCTGCGATTAATTATGGATAAAAACTTGGATTGGCCTAACCACATTATTATTATTATATAAAGCTGCGTCGATGATAGCTGTTTTGTACCGAAGTAGAGAGTATCTAACTATAAAAAGTAAAACAAAAATATAATGCACTTTTTCACACTTTAGATATACCGTGGCCGAGACGAGCAGCGGGAGAAACGTGCGACACGTGTGTTAGAAGAACTAGCTTCATCGCTGACGTTGCCAGACAACGTGGTGATTACTTGTGGGCTTTTTTTTTTTTTTTTGGTGAGGGGGGAATGCGTCTACGCACCATACCTTAGCCCAGCTACGGCGTGTGTGGGACTCCAGGTTGTCTTGACGAGACCACCTAATACCCACTAAACCCTAAACCTCCGCGTGGCCCGACTCATCAGCGTCTCGGTAGGCCATGTGTTGTGCGTGACCTGCGGTCTGCTACAACGTCTCCTCAACTTGTGGGCTTTTTTTTTTTTTTTTTTTTTTTTTTTTTTTTTTTTTTTTAACGAGGGGGGAATGCATTTACGCACCATACCATAGCACGAGCTACGACGTGTGTGGGGCTCCAGGGTCTTGAGGAGATCACCTAATACCCACTAAACCCTAAACCTCCGCGTGGCCCGACTCATCAGCGTCTCGGTAGGCCATGTGTTGTGCGTGACCTGCGGTCTGCTACAACGTCTCCTCATGTGTTTCAGTCTCTGGGAACGCCGGGTTGGTTCCCTTTACCTCGCACATTCTATCGATGTCGTTAAGCGATCATCGATAGAGGGTCTGCTAGTTTCTCTTGAAACTCTTGTTTTCGAAAAATCAAGAGTTTCAAGTCCTCTTACCAATATGTTGTTCCTGGTCCTGGTCCTGAAGGGTCCTGGTCCTGGTGGGTCCTGGTCGTGGCGGGTCCTGGTCCTGGTTGGTCCTGGTCCCGGTGGGTCCTGGTCCCGGTGGTTCCTGGTCCTCTGCATCCACGCCGTGGGGTGACTTGTGGGCGGACTATTTCTATCTCTTTTATAGCCTACGTGTTGTACGCTCACCTCGCTGCTCTCCCTCTCTCTCTCTCTCCCTCTCTCCCTCTTTGGTACACACTGAAGTCCGACGCACCTCAACTATAAATGATTCACAAAGTATGCTACCTATTTGAGGAATGTGGAGTAAAGCTTAATTTCATAAAATTCACGTTTCACAGAATAAAATGTTAAGAGTTTTGTTCAACTGTGACGGATATGCCAACACGGATAATATGTACGCATCAAACACCACCATGAATCTCTAACTAGGTCTAATATGATCTTAATTTCGCCGAGATATCGAGCTAGGACATACCAAAAAATCTGTAGATATATGGGATGTAAGATTTTCAATAAGCCCAACGATGAGTCTAATATAGCTGTTTTTAAAAGAAAACTAAAACATTTGTCGGCAGAAAAATGTTTCTACAACAAGAGACCTTTTGTTTAGATATATGGTTGTTATTCGTCACCACTGTTTTTGATGACCTTTCCATTTGTTATAGGTCTTTCTATTCTACTCAAAAAAATAATTATTATTATTGTCTTTATTGATCACGTGCCAGAAAATTTCGCGTTCTCACGCCTCAAGGATCCCTTTTCGGACACCTCCCTGTACACACTACTATTATCCGTAACTAAATTAAGACAAGGAAGCCGAAACACGTTGACCCTAACAGTTCTTGAATACTAAACAGGCCGCGTTACACATTTTTGCGCCAGAGTGTAATAACTGGTTCCGAAAAGGTTGCTAAAACGCTTTGTTCGTGGCCGCCCCGCTACTTTTTCGGGGCACAAGATGCCTCGTAAAAATTATAGAGGTGCATATCCGTATGTACAGATGATTCGTGTAGATATTTTTAATCGGTGGTTGGGAATGAATTATTCATTGGTTGTTTGCGAATGTTAGGTTGCAGTTTAATGAAAGAATGCGAAGTTCCAGAGTATTGCTCCCGAATGATAGTTCAGGTTTGCAGTGGATTGCTTTTTTAAGATACTTTACCGACACAGTCCAATGATATTCGTCCACCAGCAAGGATTCGGATAAGGATATGTATTTCAATTCTTTCTTTTCCCGTTCTACAGGGTGTTTCAGTTTAATGTTGCATAACTTTAAGATTCGATCTAATGCAAAAACTCTATATAAATATGGGTCGAAACTTGCGTGGCTTCCGAAATACAGGGTGTTTAAATTTACTTTCTAAAATAGTCTTTTTTAAATATTTCGAACAATATTTGATGTATAACAGTGAAAATTGGTATACAAGGGTTTTTTGGCACGTCAAAACGAACCATGGGCATAGTTTTACTGTAGCCACTAGAGGGCGCTCTCTACTGTACCTGTAGTGTATTAAAATGACCGAAAATTTTTTCTTGGTGCAATTTTTTGCTTTTTGAATAAAAAAACTGATTCTTCGCACTTTTCAACATAAAAAAGCTCTCTTGTGGATTTTCGTTATAGTTAGCCGTTTTTGAAATATTTCTATTTTTAAGGTTCGATGCATTTTTAATTATTTATGATAAAATAACGTCAAAAAGTAAGTATCTCGATAATTTTTAGAAGTAGGCTGTGCCTACAAATATTTTTGAAATTGAAAGCAGGATAAGGTTAAACGTCAATTAGTTGACCGTTAGTTTCGTTGTCTGTTGAAACCTGAAAGGTTTTTTTGCAATTGTGAATGCACGAAATTTAGTTTCTTTTACCTGTTTTTTTTGTAAGTTTTATAAAAATGTCATTTTTATTCTCCAATCAAGAGTTAGCGGATATTCATTTTGTGTATGGCTTTGTAAATGGAAACGCAGCAGAAGCAGCCAGAGAATACGCACGAAGATTTCCAAACAGACGACATCCAACTCGCTCAGTATTTGTAGGAGTGCATCGCCAAATAATTGGAAATGGTTTTGGAAATCTCCAAAGGGATCAAAACATAAATGTTCGTCAGCGCAGATTTACCCGTATGATTCTGCGTGAGTTTGATAGAGATCCGACCACAAGTGTTAGGAGAGTTTCTGGTGCCTTGGGAATTTCAGCAAGCCATGTTCACAGTGTTCTTAGAAATGACCATAGACGTACTTACCATTAGCAACCTGTGCAAGGACTACAGCCAGGGAACGGAGAACGAATTAGATTTTGTCAGTGGATTCTTGATAGAACTGATAATAATAGGTGGTTTTTAAGTAACGTTTTATGGACCGATGAGTCAATAGTTCACTAGTGGTAAATTTTCATAATCAACACATTTGGTCAAAAGAGATTTTCAGCATAACTTTAGTGTGAACGTGCGAATTGGTATCTACCGTAATCGACTATTTGGACCCTACCTTTTGCCTGCAAGGTTAAATGCTGCGACTTTATGCTGCGATGTTATGTTAGATTTAAGAAGATTGGTCTGATTCCAGCTTGACGGTTGTCCAGCTCATTATTCGAGAAGAGTTAGAAACTGGCTGGACGAAAATTATCCAGAAAGATGGATCGGCCGTGGAGGACCAGTCGCCTGGCCTCCACGATCCCCAGACCTAAGTCCATTAGATTTCTTTGTGTGGGGATTTCTAAAAGAAAAAGTGTACCAGACTCCCGTAACCACAAGAGATAATTATGCTAATAGACAGAATCAGGAATGCATGTGATGAAATAAGGCCTTATTTGAATAATGCTATACCACGTTCGATGATTCGTAGATGTGAATTGGGTATTGATTGGGTTTACATTTCGAGCAACTACTTTAGTTTTTGTATGTTTGTCCTAACTATCCAATAGCATTTTAGTTGTAAATAATTAACTTAATTTTTTAAAAATAATATTGGAGAATTAAACAAATTAATATTCTGTTTTTTTGTGTTTATTTGAAGTTAGGAATTATTGCTGCGTTTAAAAACACAATCTAAACGATTATTTTAATCACTTGTAATGCCCAAATCGAAAATGTAAAAAAAATATTATTTTCCCATAAATAATTAAAAATGCATCGAACCTTAAAAATCGAAATATCTCAAAAACGGCTAACTACAACGAAAACTCACAGGAGAGCTTTTTTATGTTGAAAAGTGCGAGGAATCAGTTTTTTTATTCAAAAAGTGAAAAATCGCACTAAGAAAAATTTTTCGGTTATTTTAATACACTACAGGTACAGTAGAGAGCCCCCTCTAGCGGCTACAGTAAAACTATGCCCATGGTTCGTTTTGTCGTACCAAAGAACCCTCGTATACCAATTTTCACTGTTATACATCAAATATTGTTCCAAATATTCAAAAAAAAACTATTTTAGAAAGTATATCTAAACACCCTGTATTTCGGAAGCCACGCATTTTTCGACCCATGTTTATATAGACTTTATGCATTAATTTTAAAAGTTCTATCGAATCTTAAAGTTATGCAACAATAAACTGAAACATCCTGTATATAAATTAACAGGGAGATGTGGTACCGAAGCAAACTCCGTCCTTTTTGCTGATGACACCACCCTGTTTCTCTCTAACACTGATCTTCGCTTAGTAAAGAACGATTTAACAAACCTTCAATCCAAAATAGCTAGTTTGCTTTTTGTGAACTATTTGGAGCTCAACAAGCAAAATAACAAAAATGTGCTTTGAGGCTATGAGGTACGAACCTTGAATCTACATTACCTTGGGAGGAGCACGTCAAATATTTGGCTCAAATGCATGTAAAAAGTTTATTATTCGTTCTCTAGTGGGTGAGGTGTCTTTTAATATACTGATCTATTATGCCCTATTTAACTCGGTGATGAGATACGGTCTGATATGCTGGGTCACTCCACTCATTGAAAGCACATTTTTTGTCTTCAAAGAAAAACTTAAGGTTGCATTCAAGCCGAAATGGTGTCAACTATGACGGTATAAGATTTTTTGATCTTGAATCTCGAATCTCAAATCCCTAGTCTCGAATCCCGAATGTGGATCCCGAGCCTCGAATATCGAATCATGGATATCGAATCGCGAATATCGAATCTGGAATCTCAAATCTCGAACGTCATACCTAGAAACTAGAATCTTGTATTTTGAATCTAATTTCGGCGTATGATGACATGGGTGCTGCCACGTCAAAGATGGTTAAAACGGTAGATGTGACGTTAATTAAATTAATACATTTGTGAACAATAACAAGCTTCTATTTAGCCGTTAAAACAAATTAAAAATTCAGAAATATTTTTTCCGCTTATTTGAAACTCATTGCCAAATTGATAGTGAATATTTTTTTTTCAATTTCGTTTTTACGTCTTCGGTGTTGGGTTGTCGCAAATTAGCTTTGGTATTGCACACGTATTTGACTCTGAAAAGGAGAGTCCCAACTTTGATGACACCCTGTATATATGTGAACAATTTTAACGGATATTTCATACAGGTTTATGACTCTTCTGCAAGGTAGGCTGCTTTGACTGTTAGAACCTCACTGATTTCATTTAGTCAGAGAAGCATAGTTCTGTCATCATGGAAATTACAGAATAAGTTTCAGATCTTGCATTAAACATCCTGAATTTGGCGACAGAAACTCATTGTGGTCAACCACATAAGTGAATTTTCATTAAGGGGTGACTTTTTTATAAAATATTTGGTCTTCCACCCTCAGTTTCATCTGGCGACTATTCACATTAGCAAAACCAGCACTGCATAACCGGCCTTGCGTCGTAAACGATATATTAATGAAATTTTATGAATAATTTAGTTGCGTAAAGGGCCGCCACAATATTTACGATGTGTCTGGTTTAAAGAAAGTGTCGTAAAATCTTTACTGCATATAAAATAGGAATTATTAGAAGACGTTGAGGGTTGAGCACTATATTTCTGTTGTGGCGCGACCAGAGGCAAGCTGGCACGCCATGGTTGAAAAAAATTACTGCTTTATGGGTCTATTATGGCGTTATTTGAGCAAACAGCCTCGTCAAACCAAGCCCGATTTACTAATATTTGTGCATGGATCGTAATTTACAAGGAAGTATGTTATTAAAGTAGCTATAACCTTAAAACTTCATCATTTGGGCAACTAAGTGACTTCATGATATTAACTCGTGTTGTTTTGATTATAGTTCAGGAAATCCACCAAAGAAGAAGTCAGAAGTAGGTTTCAAAAAATATTTCGGGCAGGTGGTCAATATGTTGAATATGCCGAATTGACGTTACCAGAAATGGTGTTCTAATGTGTACCTAACTCATGTTACTAATAATAATAGCATTTATTGACCGGCATAATTATTATAATTCCATTTAGAGGACAAAGAATTGAAATCTGGCATAAAAATAGAAAACAAACCTGATTTGTTCAAATTTGACAGAATAAACAAACATTAATATGACGACCCTATTTAAGGTGCTGCCATAAAACCCCCTCTTGAGTTGAGGAAGAGAACGATATCTCAAATACTTCTATTGAAGTATATGCACATGCCTCTTACATGAGATTTTTCAGCTAAGTTGGTATTTGGACGGGTGCAAAAAAAGAAGGTATTATTTCTAGAACATATCCTTGGAACTAAAAGTTGGAGCTGGGATAACGGTTCAGAAGAATCAACGGTACCATGTAAAAGTTTATATGAGAGTTGTGTTTCCTTCTCTCACCTCTCAGGAGGCAACTTGGAATCTTTCCAACAACACTTGGTAGTCCAACTCATGCCAAGGATAAACTGAACCATTCTTGAAAACCAGATACTTAAGGAATTTCCTGTGAACATGATCGATTTGATTAATATAAATGTTATGATGAGGACTCCAAAGCAACGAATAATATTCTAATTTGGGATGTAAATATACAAAGTATAATGCCTTAAATGTTAATTATCTTGCAGTTTCGAACAAGAAATCCTAAAACTCTATTAGCACTATTTATAATTTGAGTAATGTGATAATCAAAATTCATCCTACTGTCAAATGTCACTCCTAAATCAGAAACCCTTTCGTGTCGACATTTCCTCCGGTGTTATAAGGGTAACCACATTGTATTGAGTGATATTTGGATGCAATTAATCAATCGGCACCTATATTCCAACTAAGATAAATAATTAACAGTGTATGTACCCACAATCAGTGGTGCTGTTTCATGAACTTCGAGTCATCAGAAAATAGTGATGTTTCACAATAAATATTGCTACTTATACTCTTAACAAAAGGTTAAAAAGCTATGGTCTCAAATTCAAACCCTTGAAGATGCTGAATACCGAAAAGACTCGTAGCAGTTGTATGATGTGAATAGCTAACAATTATGTAAAAAAATCTTTAATAATAACATGGAGGTGAAACCAAACAAACTCAATTTGGCAAGAAGCTTTTTGTGATCAGCTTCATCAAAAGCCTTTTAAAAATCCATGTATACTACGTCCAACTGGCCCTGACAATCCAAAATATTTGATGCTGAGTGAAAATCGCCAAGTTGACAGTTGATCTATCATTCATAAAATCATGTTGGCATTCAGATGTATGACTGCGAGGACAGTTTTAGAAATTTATTTCGAAAAGTGTAGAAAAACCTTTAATGATGGAGGTTGATCCATAATTTATAATTGAACTTCTGTCACCCGAGTTGTAAATGGGACACACTCTGCTTCTCTTCCATTTATGTGGAATACTTGATGTGGTTAACATAATATTGAATAAAATAATCAAGGTACTCATTAGACCAGGAGCAGTATCCTTGACTAAAGAAAAGTTTTTCAGCTATTCAGTTCATCAAATTTAAAACCGAGGCTCGTTTTGTGTGGCAAAAAATGGTAGAATAAGTATGTGTTCTATTTACTGCTTGGTAATCCTGCTATCTCTAGCATTGTAGTAAAATTCACATAATCGTGGGTCATATTATCCTTCAGGATTTTGACTTTACGACTTGGAATCGAAAAAAGAATATGTTGCTATAGATGAAAATGACGGTAGGTCACAAAATTGCAACAACTTTAGGATTTATTCACACCTCACATATTTATATTTTACAACAATCAAACCAGCCAACGCAAAAGCTTGTTGAGTCAGTCGATCGCTTCTTACACTACTAAAATGATAGCCAACGTGTGTAATGCACTGGTAACTTCTCTTCATTTACATAAAACACACCGTACAAGAACAAACCCACTCTTCGACCTCCCGATTCTCTATGCTGAATTGTTCCAGACTATAATAAGTTTTCAGCGTAACTAAACAACAGTGGCGTAGTATAGAAGCAAACGTGTAACAAGGGTGTGTATGCATACAGGGAATTTCAGGACTAGCTTTCAGAGGAATCGGGTCGAATTAAGTTTCGGCTTGAGAATCAAGTTAGAACTTACAATTGCTCCAAATTCCCTTAAAAACTTCTGGCCTATTTAGTTTTGTGTCAGTGGAAATCTGCATTGCATTTCACTCACGTATCACAAGTAGTACTATTGTTAGCCATGAATCTGTCTTCAACAAACAAGTACGCAATACCATTGGTCAAAAAATTACAAAACAACTGGGACAAGGTTCTGCGGTCATGCTTTTCGGTCTGATTGTAACTGTCTGGAAATACAAGGTTTTTCGGGAATGCCTACGGATCGCCGAGTTTTGGGAAGGAGTCATCCTTTTCAGCTGGTCGGTATCTGGATGACCAAGAAATTGATTTGGCATAAACGCGGCAGCCCTTGAGAAAAGTGCTTCAACAACTGGGCAATCCAACTTTGCCTCCTATTTATATGATCGAAACCAGTTTCCATGCAGATTTTTACTCAGAACTCTGATCTGCGTGATTATGGAACAAGAAATAAACATGCAATCATGCAATTGTTGTAAAAAATAATTTAAGTTTATACGAACGAAGTCCCAATTATGTGGCTATGAGATTAGGAAAAACTATTAGAGGTTCTGATATTTTTGAGAAACCCTAAAACGAAGCTTTGAACTTATTTGTTGCTTGAAGCTTATTACAGCATCAATGAATTTCTAGATTAATAATGTAACTGCCTCCCTTTCAAGGATGTTTTTCCATTATGTTCTTAATAAATCGTTTGTATGAAGTATGATGATAATAATATTAATAACAATATTTATTTACTCCTAAATAATTATATAGAGAATGGGTAAATAAATATGAAGTAACGGCCAATAGGAGGCATTGCCTGTACATGGACCATTAATGTGGCAATTGTACATACTAATTGAAATACGAATAGAGATACATATTTGATGTTCACATTTACTATTATTTGTGTACGCCTGGTCTTGCCAGAGAAAAAATTCATTCTTTTAAGTTTTTCTTGGAAATATTCCCAAAGCCTAGGCGCTTTATATCGTCAGGTAAGTTTACGTATAATTTTGGAACTAAATAAGGTTATGAGCGTTGTGTTATAGATTTATATTTGGCCTTGGTAATACTCTTAGTTAATGCCTTGTGTGGTGATGGTGTTTAATTTTTCGATCGTTATTGATAAACTTGTAATGGTTATAGCATGTAAGAGATAAAACTGTTTCAAGTCATATACGTGTATATGTATTAGATATCAGTTGGATAAGATATTTTAATTTTTGAAAAATGTTGATACTTTATCGGATTGCTATCTGTTGGATAATTTTCTAGTAATTTCTCATTTTTCGTCGAAAGCCAACTCTCCCGAAAGTATCTAACAATAATTTATGGTTAACTGTTTCGAAAGCTTTTCTTAGTTCGACAAAAATACAAAGACAAGGAATCTTGTTGTCAAGGTTTTGGAGCATTTGATTAACAACATCTAATATTGCGTCTGATGTAGACTTCCCCTCCGTAAATCCGTATTCTTTTTTACATTAAATCTGACACTTAGTGAGCAATTGAAGCATTCTAGCTGATATTATTTATCCAAATATTTTTGCTGTATTAGAAATCACTGACATAGGTCGATCATTCTGGATATCTTTCCGATCTCCTGACTTGTACTATATATTGGCGTTACTGTACCCTTTTTTAAAACGGAAGGGTATTTACCAGATGTTCTTAATATTTACGTGTTGTTAATTTTGACTATGCTTCATGAAAGTCTCTTGGAACAATAAATTATTTAGCTATTATTTGCTTACATATCTGGGCTGCTGCTCTCTTCTGCCTCTACGCCAAAGGAATTTGCTCCTCAGAATTCTCCTCCAGTCATGGCGCTACGCGTTGAGCCTGCTCCGTAGAAGCCAGAACTCTAAGGCGCGACCGCTCCTTTGTTCTTAGGATGTCCAGAATTTCTAGCTGAGGAGGTGTTTTCCAGTGCTCCTAACCTTTGGTGTTCAAACATCGTATCAACAAGCTCCTTATAGCAGTCGCAGTGTCTCGGCATTTAGGTCTCTGCCTAAGACTGCATCAATTTAAAAAAGTTCTAGGGCCCCTCTAAAAACTGTCAACCCTTTCCATGATACGCTCTTGCATTGCACCTTACACAGCAACAAAATTTCGTATATTAATTCAGTACTGATTCACCATGACCAATGTAGAGATATATTCTTCAAGGTAGGTAATTATTATAGGCTTTGGTTACAGGGCAGGTAGCCAGTAAGTCAATACAAAAAACAGAGTATTAGATGGTGGATTATAATGTTTTAAGCTTGGAAAGGTGCAGTTAAGAGATATTGATTTTTATGTTGGGCTGTTTTTGAAGAATTTCTTGGTATTATTCAATTTGGTATACATAATCGTGGTACGGGGTATTACAACTGAAGCGTCATGCTTTCTCTCTGCAATTCAAGAGATTCAACTGCATCATGTATGTATCTGAATCATAGTAATGAAGGTAAATGCAACAGAAGTGCTATAATAATTGTATGTTACCATTTCTTGCCAGGTGGTTTGGAAAGTTTCTGGACTATACATGGAAAAAGATTGGTTGGTCTTTGAAAACGTGTTGTTCTTCAATATAATCTCCCTTGAGTTCCGTACGCTTTTCCAGCGATTTTATGTTTGATTTACACGTTCCCAGAGGCAACTATTTGGAAGCCCTTCAAAATACACGTCTACGACTGCAATTACTTCTTTATCTGGACTTCTCAAGGTAAGGAAATAATTAAAATGTGTGAAGTTCAAGCTTGGTGAGCAAATTGAGTTTTCATCAATATGGTGCTTAATGGACATAGCAGGTGCATTGTCTGGATTAAAGACGATTTTTGTCTTTTATAAACCTGATCTGTTCTCCCGAATTTCTACATCCAGCTCATCGGAAACAATAGTAATAATAATAATGTTCTTTTTCTAGACAGGAGAAAGCTTTCATAGCTACTTTCGGGCAGGGAAGCTCAACAGATTATATAAGTTACATGCTCGAAGTAGGATGTACCTGCCAGTGTTTTTCAACGTATTAAACATTTTTTTTCCTCATCAAAAGTGATTAAGCCATGGAAGCTTGGCATTAACTTGACAGCTCTTTCTGCCGTATCGTTACCTGGTCTCAGTGTTTGCGCCCTATTCTTAGTGGGTTGAAAACAATCATTGTGGCCATGAAGTTGGACAATCGTCGAGAAAACTGTCATCAATTTTGAGACGATTGGACAATGACTTGCTTTCGCTTGAAACAAAGTGATCGATATTTTCCTTTGAAATGGAAAAATGAGGAATAGCTACCATTAAAACATACTGGTATTGTCCATCCGACCAGTCAGTCAACCATGGAGAAATGTTTTGTGATTTTTGACAACTGATCAGTATCTTCTAGGCTTGGTCTCAGGTCAGAACGACGAACGAGCATAGCAACTAATCTCTATATGAGAGATATAAGACATATCTAAGCAAAACAGTACAAAGTGCCATCTATTGGCAGAACCGCAGCTTATGCTGGCTTATTTTAGCAGTCAGCATATTATATCGAAGCAGTAAAAGAAGACAAGGCAACATTCATTCGTCAGACTTACCATAAAGTGGGCCAGAAAGTTCCTCTTTCGATGGGCGTCTACGGTGGGTTGAAGGACTTTCTTTGGCTAAATTAGCAACAATTTTTACTTTGATTTCATCATTTACGTCGTCGTTAAACAGAAATAAGACAGAGACCTCATCTGTCAAATACCATAAACGTTGGCAGAACTTTTGTAAAGCCGCTTTTGGAATGGTTTTGTCAGTACCTTGTTTTCTAAATACAACGAATACTGTGTGCTAATCCAAGAACTGTTGAAATCACCTAGTATTACACCATCTACTATAGAAAGCTTGTGAGAAGAGAGGTTGGTCTGACTATCATAGAGCACAACGGATTCACCAAAGAAGGCTGATAAGAGCAAGTCCGCCTACGTATCGGTAGAAGTGAGACAAATTATCGTTATCGGTGTAAGAGAGACTTAAGACCATGCTTTGTAGAAGGAAAGGCCCTTTCTGAGAAGCGTCAATATGCAGTCGAACAAACTAGGCGTGGAGCAGCTCAAATGATGATGCCTCATTTAGCATCCAAAACGAAAAGATAGTAACACACTGCTAAAATGGTGCGAGCTGCATTATTTATACCTAAACCAACACTTGCCTTTGCAAAACCACACCGCACCGGAACTTAAAAAAACGAGACTTCCTTTTGGGTGGCTCCAACACCTCGGCAACACGTAGTGTCACATCAGGAGTAACAGATCGCCGAGTATTCAGAAACATATGTTCACATCATCGACGTTAGGCTTTGATCTTTCGAATACCAACTGTATGTTTTCACATATATCAAACCTGCCACAAGAAATTTGATATTTTTAAACCTGCAGATGGTCGGGCTCCCCCGACTAGCAGCCAATATATTATTTGCTTGGGACATTTTTTTCACAGAAAAGAAAACATTACGGATATCAATGTTACTAATTTATATTTGTCGCCTTCGTGTGGGAAATGATTGTATAAATATAGAGAAGTGAGTATTTCAAGGTATAGGGAAGTTGTTCTCATGACCTGTGTACCGTCTAAAGGTCAACTTTAATCTAAGCTTAACCTTAGGTTTTCTTGCATCAGAATGCAATTAAAAATGGTATAGAGCAGTAAGTTGAGTTAACTTAAAGAATGTCCCTGTTTAAAGTGGGCTTTCTATCCCAAAAAGGGACAGTTCGTCATTTTTGGGATTTGATCTAGTCACCACTGTCAGTGAAGTGCTTAGTAAATTACAAACTGCAGTTACGGATAGTTTTTCCAAGTTCTTTATTAATTATACGTTAATGATTTATACACTTCACTGGAATGCATTAGATTAATGTTTGCGGACGATCTAAAAATGTATGCGTCCATCACTAGTGTCTTAGAAATCATCTGCATTTAAATATCTCCAAATGCAGAATAGTAACCTTTAGCCGACGTTTCACCATACTATATATATCCTTATACAATTAATGGTACAGACCTTTGGAGAAGTGACTCTAGGCGCTTGCTTTGACAGTCAATTAACATTCAACTCACATATTAATCAAATTATTATGAATGCGATCATATGGCTTTATCATAAAAAATGTAAGCTTTTTACTGATCTGTCGGCACTAACATTATTGCATTCTAGTCTGGTCAGGTCGAAATTAGAATTCTGTTCACTAATATGGAACCCAATTTACAACATCTATCAAACATGTATCGAAAATGTTCAAAAAAAATTTCTAATGTACTTATCTTTCAAGCTTGATGGGGTACATCCACAAAGGGTAGTGATTATGTGATCCTTGTGAACAGATTCAACTTTCAAACTTTAGAGAGCCGTAGAGGTCAGGCATCTGTTTTGTTTTTGCATAAACTACTAAATGGCAAAATTGACTCTGTTGACCTGTCATCACAGTTAAATATCTTTGTACCGAGACTTAATGCTAGAGATCATTACACGTTTATATGTAAAAGAGCTCAAACAAATATATTAATGAAAGCACCTATTAATCAAATGTGTGCAAGCGCGAACAAACTGTCTAACGTCTGTGACACTTTCTACTGCAGTTTTTCAGAAATAAGAACCCAGTGTCGTGTCAATTTGTAATTTCGCTAAAGTTAGTTTTAGGTAAATTTAGTACATTAATTGTTTTTTATTACCCATTGCTCTGTAAATGTTGGGCAATATTATGCTTTATTATTATTATTATGACGAGATAAATCGATATGTAAAAGATTCTTGAATTCTAATAAACATAAGCAGGTGTTTACCTTTTTTTGTCACTCAGTATATAAGATATTACTTTCAACAAATCTAAACAGAAATATTTGTACATGTGATTATATTACTGGGTTTGCCTTTTTATACATATTACTTTTTCCAGCGAAACATACCAGACAACCAAGCCAACCAAGCTGCAAGCGAAATTTCTCTAGAAAGTCATTGAAGACGCACTGTTGTCAAATGTCACTTTGTCTCAACTATCACTAAATCAGAGTGGAGCAACAAAGACATTTTAGTTTCGGATCACCTTAGCTAAGTGGTAGATTGGAGGAACGCGGTGCGACTGGACATTGACACCAGAAGTACTAAAATATAACCATAAAAACGTTACTTCTTCCCTTACTTTCCATCTAAAACTGAAATGAAACAGTCCGCAGGCCAAATCTACTTATTGCATTAATCTGTGTTTCAGTGAGACGCCAGGCTCTAGATGATTGAAAGTGAAAGTTGAGGCAAACGAAATCATACAATGAAAATATTTAAATTTTATAAAGCTGAATGTATAATGTCAGTAGTGATAAATTCTTACACAGACTGTTTCAGAAGGTCATTCTATGCTTGTGAACCTAAGTATGTAATGTACTATTATTATGTAACATTTGTGTTGAAAACGGAAGTGTATATCTCGATAAGTGGAGTAGATCTATTGACACTTTGCATGAAGTACCGGCGCACAATGTGGCGATTGGAACTCAAAGAAAGGTATTATTCCATGACTCAGGTAGAGAGAATTTGTGAAATAATATTTCCTGGTGTTAGCTTGCATTGAAGGGCGTAGGATAAGGATAAGGTGTGATCATGTTTAATGGTTATATAATAGGTAGGAGCGGAAAAGGATCAAAATAACAGCTTTCAAGGTGAGGATGATGGGCAGTTCCTTCAGAAAATCTGCTAAATTCGATACACAAACAGAGCGACACCTGAACTGTTAAATCGCAAGGAAAGGGATTTGGCAATTCTGTAAATAATTTTTACTGGATCCGTAAATTGAGTATAATACCGGTTTTGTACAGGATAGCATCTAGCTCGAAGCAATAAACGACGATCATTTTCTGCGTCCCTGACTTTTTAGTAACATCTTTTGCACTTCTGGATAAGCAATGAATTTTTACATGAGTTGCTTATCTTGAGAAAAATGTTCAACCAAATTGGTCTAAAAAGGAAAAAATATGCTTTGAAGAGAATTGAGAGCAAAAGATAATAATCTTACATCAATTCGATGTGATTTCTTGCTCTCAGGATATACCTCACAATCACGTCCTGAATATTTCATTGTATAATGGAAATTGGATGCAGATTCAGTCAGAAATTGATGAATTTTCTATGGAAGCGTCTGCCGTATATCCTGAGATAAAATCCATACACAGCTTGACAAATAGTCAAACAATAGACATGACGGAACGCAGTTTCCTCAAGATAAACCGACTCCTGTGTCCTGCCTGATTTATCGTATCCTACTTGGCATGTGCCTTTTTCTACCAAAGTATACAGTGTATTGATAGTAGGGTCACTCCGTAGTTAAAGCGATCTAGATATCTTCTACCGCTACGCCAACAAGCTCTGCTCCTCACAGCTCTCCTCCATGATACGACCATTCCTTTGTCCCTAGGGTATCTAGGTTGTGGAACAATCTACATCAGGAGGCTTTTCCCAATTTTTTTAACCTTGGGCAGTTCAAAAATCGCCTTAACAAGATTTTTTTAAGCTCCTCACAGCAACCCCTGTGCCTTGGTATTTAGGATTTTGCCTGCACTGCTACGGTGTCTCCGCCCACCCACGAGATAGCCAAATACAGCCAGGGCACACTATGGAGGGTATTCTTCAGATCCATGTAAAAGGGCAGTGTGATGTTTTGGCGGCGTTTTTCACCTTCTGAAAAATTAAGGACAATCATGGGCATGCCCGCAATAAAGGAACAGGAGTAGAAACAGAAGGATTGGTAACCAAAGCGACGTTCATTTCTGCTTCTTGGCTTCATTAGAGCCAACTGGAGGCGCACCGAAAGCACCAATGCCCATCATATCTGGATACAGGTGTAACCTGAAGCAAAATAAGGATTAAAAGGGAAATACTACTAGAAACCACCAACAAGAGCCAGCAGGCACATTTGTGGCTTCATTCAGAAGAGAAAATCGTCTGGGTTCTGCAGAGGTTGTAAGTACCAATTAGGAAGTCGGTACATGAAAAGATTTTCCGCAAGTGACTCTACTTTTCTTGGTATATAAACTTTGCTGACATTCTTGAGTACGTGGCAACAGGAAACAATGAATGATGAATGCATTTATCAAGAAGCGGTAAGCTTTTGTGCATTACATTATATACGGCTTATTACTATTCAACAGGCTTATAATAGCAACTCAAGTCGAAAATGCATCGGTAGTCGACTTATTAGAAGAATAGTAAGTTTTGTTTGGAGGAAGTATGTCGGATATTAGTATTCAAAAGTGTATGGTTTCTGTATGGTGATGGGTCGCATATACGCTTAAATAGGTGTATATAGTTGGTGATGTGCCATCTAAGTACAGTTAGTAACACTGCAATAAGCATTTATTTATTGATCCGTATTGTCTGTCGGCATAACAAAATTAGCATTTTCCCGTAAGGGAAATCAACGATTGTTATTGTCACTTTATTGAGAATTACGGAACAGTTTGTAATACCTGGTATATCTGACATTCTGTCTGTGTAAGTTCCATGTTCAACATATTCTAGTTATACGTATACCTAATCAGATTACATAGATAACCACGTGGTCGAACTGTAAAACGAATTTAATATCGCACCTTCCCTCGCATATAGAATCTGAATGACTTGACCACAAACCTTTACCTATAGGAGCAAAAAGATATATAATAAGTGACATATAAATCCGAACAACCAGTTTAAATGGTTTTATTTTAATAAAAGATGGTGAATGTATTTATCTTACTGTAAATAACAAGTGAAAAAATTTTCAGCCTTATCATTTGGACATTCCGGTTTTTATACTGCTTTTTTTAATTCACTAACGCTCTAAAAATGAATATTTCAGCCGCAGTAAAAAATCAACGTTGGCGGATTTTGGTTCATGACATCCTTTACGATCGGTTACGATGCCTAGAGTACGGAGACCTGTACGATTTTGTCAACTTAGTGAGTTTGATAGGGGCCGTATAGTGGGACTTCGGGAGGCTGGACTTTCTTCTCTTGGCAATTGCAGTTAGAGTGGAAAGAAGTGTAGACACTGTGGTTAGGTGTTGTCAGGCATGTCTTCGAGAAGGCCGTACGCAAAGAGCAAGGGGCACTGGACGCCGCCGTAGAACAACAGACCGTGTAGATCGCCGCCTAAGATTATTGGCCTTAATGGACCGTTTCTCCACTACCAGGTCCATTGCAAATGAATGGTTTGCAGAACACGGAAGACCTATTGGCATGCGAAGTGTTTACCGACGAATGAGAAGTTTTGGCTTGTTTTCATACCGGCCACACTGGGTCCTCCCTTTAACTCGAGAACACCGACGTAATCGCCTTGAGTGGTGCAGACAACGGTCACTCTGGGATCAGGAATGGAACAGTATTGTCTTTAGTGACGAGTCTCGATTTTGTTTAGGCATGTACGATGGTCGTGCCAGGGTTAGAAGGCGACGTGGTGAAAGGAGGAATCCACAGTTTTGAGAAAAGACATGTTCATCACACTGTTGGAGTTATGGTTTGGGGTGCTATAGCTTATGGTTCCAGGTCACCTTTAATCTTCATCAGAGGTAACATGAACGCGCAGCGTTATTATCCACGAAGTTCTAGAACCCCATCTTTTACCCTATCTTGACACCATGGCAGATCCAACTTTCCAACAAGATCATGCCCGACCACATGTTGCAAGAGTCACAATAGACTTCTTTCAACATAATGATGTCACATTGTTACCATGGCCACCAAGATCTCCCGACTTATCCCCAATTGAGCACATGTGGGATATGATGGGTAGGAGATTGCTCAATTTGCAACGTCCTCCTCAGACTCTAGAAGCACTTCGAGAGGAGTTGGTAGTTGCCTGGAATGAGATGCCACAGGAGGACATTGACCACCTGATCAGAAGCATGCCTAGGCGCGTTGGAGAATGCGTAGCACATCAGGGTGCATCCACACATTATTAAAGGTCAAAGGGCTTTAAAGCAGTGCAATCATTTTGAAATTTTTATCATTTACTTACTACGCTTCATTAAGTACTTATACAAAATTTTATTAAAATTAAACCATTTAAACTGGGTGTTCGGATTTATATGTCACTTAGTATATATATATATATATATATATATATATATATATATATGGCTTATTCTAACAGCTGACATATGAACAGTCGAGATAAGCACACTTACTGTGTGAGTTCTTAAGTTGGGTATCTATTGCTGGGACGTTGCTTATTAGTTGACCGAAAATTCGTTCTGTTTATCTAACGTGTAATCAGCAGCGCTGTTAACTTGCGATTGAAAAACCGGACCTAAGACTCAATTGAGACCTCTAGACTATCATACTATATCTGTATTACACTTCTGTGAAATGGAATCTGTTGATGACTCATTTGGTAAGAAGGAACTAGACACATGTTGGCGCTTTATTGCTGCGATGGACTTATTGTCTCACCTTTGTGTGATTCATGTCCACACTATAATCGATCGCGATGCGCTTTGAAGCATCATGAGACTAACGACTACATTTAGATTCTTTATTGGGAATTGACAATTTATAGCGTGACTTAAATCTCAAGCTTTCAATAGACTATGCTGTCATCTTCAGAAGCTAAAGAAAAAAATTGAAAATAGCAACCAAGCTAGATCAGTTTAACTTTTATTACTTAGTTGTTGAGGTTGCTGTTAAATGTTTTTTTTAGAAAAATATGTCTACTAATAATAACAACAATAACACCAATGAGGCGACTAATCCCAGAGTTGGTTATGCTGTATTGCCATACATCAAAGAACCAACTCCCAAACTGATCAGGTTGTGTAACTCCCTGAAATTGTCGTATCGCTTGTAAATCTTTACTCACAGTTAGTATTGTGTTTTCCAAAATGAAGGATAAGCTTCCATTTCTTGGCTTAACCAACACTGTCTAGTTCATCAATTGTAACAACAGTAGTTTAGTATACATAGGCCGAACATCTAGATCTTCAAAAGGCAGGATAATATCACACAAAAGTGACGCTAGACTAAATCTACTACTATTCGTTCGTCATTTATTTGTCTGGGCGGTCCGTTGGACCTTTGCCCATTAGTCACTGTCTGATGTACGTTAGTCGAATCTGTCAGTCCTGGTTGCCCAGAAACCAGACAAAGTCAAGGAAAAAGAGAAAGGGAAAGAGAAGAAAAAAGGAGAAGAACAAAGAAAAACAGATATGCTTAGTTTAAGAGGAAACACCTAGGCTTTTTGACTTGGTACACGGATTAATTTTGAGGTGAACTAAACAAATTTTTTTTGATTCGGTTTTGTTAGAGTGTAATTTTGAGTTTACTAAAGATTCACGATAACTTTTGATTACAGTGCGAGCCGTGGCCTTGAATGTTTACGAACTTGCTCCACTGTGTAGTCCACTGAGTCACGCAACAGAGGGTTGCTGTGCGATTCCGCTTGACTATAACGTCTCTGCGCCTGAAGCTTGACATAATCCCTCAAGTAAGGAATGTCAAGGTCTCTGTGTAGTGTCTCATTTGAGACATACCATGGAGCGTTGCAAATTTTTTTGCATGTGTGTCTTGGCAAGAAAACACCAAGCTGCACATGCATAAGTAATGGCTGGTCTAATAATCATTTTATATGGTCGAACTTTGTTTATCAAACTCAATTTGGAGGACCTACATAACAAAGGATATAGTTGCCGAAACGCAATTTGGAATTTTGTTTTTATGGATGCTGTATGTTTCTGCCAGGTCATGCCTTTATCAAGGGTCACACCGAGATACTTGGCAGAATTTGTCCATGGTACACGATTTCCGCTACAGAAACCTCTGCTGGGGGGCCGCGACGTTTTTTGGTACAATAAATAGCCTGCGTTTTCGAATGATTAATTTTTATCAGTCACCGTTCCGCCCACTCTAGAACTTCATCCACCGCATTCTGCAACCCATCGTGAACCAGATCACCAGTACACGACTGGGCGACAAGTGCAGTGTCGTCAGCATAGAGGTAGACTTCACAGTTGCTGGGGGAAGGGACATCATGGATGAAAAGCGAATAAAGAATTGGTCCCAGGACCGAACCCTGAGGAACTCCGGCCCGTACTGGCCGTGATGTTGACAAAACATTGTTAATTTTGATCCGAAACTTCCTTCCTTCAAGAAAGGATTTCAGTAATTTTAGAAGCCAAAAAGGAAAACCCTTTTGGATTAGTTTATAGAGGAGGCCCGCGTGCCACACCTTGTCAAAGGCTTTGAGACATCCAAAAGCAAGATGCCAGTACTCATGCTGAGGGTGAACCCTCTGGTTACATGCTCCACCAGTCTGTCTGCCTGTAGCTCGGTGCTATGCTCGGACCGAAAACCGAATTGGACGTCAGGAATCACATGGTGATTTGACGAAAAATTCTCAAGGTGACGATAAATCACCTTTTCGGCGAGCTTAGAAGGAGCTGACAGCAGACTTATGGGATGGTAATCCTGAGGAACTATCGAACCCACCTTCTTTGGAATCATGATGACCTCAGCAGTCTTCCACCCAGCAGGGAAGTACTGGATTTTGAGCGTCGCATTGATTATTGTCACCAAGTATGTCAGGGCTTTCGGCGAGAGCAGCTTCAACGCCTTGTTGGTGATTTGGTCCTCCCCAGGTGCTTTACGCACCTTGAGGTCTTTAATATGACTTAGTAACTCCGCTGGTGTGCAATATGGAAACTCGGAGGGTTCCGCTAATGTGCTATGTGGAGCCTCAGACGAATCTTCTGAAGAAGAGCCATCTGAAGAGGATTCAGTGCCTCCGCTGACGCCGTTGGCCCTAAAATATCTCCTGACAGATCGTACGATGTGCTGTTCCTCGTCGAGGTCATTATCGAGATCATAGTTGGGAGAGAACTGTTTTTCCATGGCATCAGCGAAAACCTCGACCTTATCCTCCGTTCTGAAGACTATGCCTTCAGGACCGTGGATGTGAGGGAGTTGTTCTCGCTTTCCGTTTCTGAGTGACTTTGCGACCCTCCAGAGAGGAATACTTGAATCAAGCATTCCCGCCAGAAAGTCGCTCCATTGCTCGTTGCGGAGTTCGTGCAGTGCGTTTCTCACTTCATGGACAAGATTTGTAGCCCTACGAATGTCATCAGGATGACAAGACCTTTTTGCCTGCTTAATAGCGGCTCTTTTGTCAGAGATTTTCTGACGAATGTCCGCAGGCAAAAAAGGTCTGCCGTGTCGTTGTACAGGAAATACAGCTGCACGCTGTAGAGCTGCTTGAATGAAACTTGTCCACTCCGCTTGAGCGGTATCTATTCCAGACTCATCAACTATAATCGGGATTTTGGGAAACTCTCTAAGGAGCAACTTGTATAGGTCCCAATCAATGCGTTTCCTTGGAGGAGCTGCCTCCTCAGAAGTTTGCTCATTGCCCACATCCAAGACGACAGGTAGATGGTCGCTAGAGATATCATATAAGATTCGAGAAGAGATACTGTATCTACACTCTTTAGATTTCGCGAAATCGATGACATCTGGTGCCTGAAGATGGTTGAATGGATGATGTGTCGGCTCTTCAGTGCTATGTATAAGGTACCCATTTCGCATCACATGGTTGTACAATCGAACCCCACTAGTGGAATTCAACCTAGAATTCCATGCTCGATGTTTGCAGTTGAAGTCCCCTGCCACAATAAGCGGACCCGAGTAGTCCAAAAGGACCTCCAAATCCGCCTCTTGTAGCCTGGCACCACACCTGAGATACACCATTGTGATCTTCAACGAGACACATCCCGCCATATTGACCACCACAGAAGCTGCTTCGATGCTATGCATCTCCGCATTAGTGCTTCTATAATAGTCTATACCGCGCTTAATCAACACTGCTAAACCGCCGCCTCGACCATTCAATCTGTCACCTCGGATAATATCATAATTCGGGAGAGCTAAACGATCTCCCGGATTAAGCAACGTTTCCTGCAGCAAGGCCACATCTATACCTTCATCCAAAAGAGCTTGATGAAATTCCCGTTTTTTGGGAATATCCCTCATGCCCAAACAATTCCAAAAGAGAATTTTGATGAATGCAGGCTGTCTACTATTGTACCAAGACATTTACAGGAAATATCGCCTGCAACGCTTGGGTAGCGCTAATCAGTGGGCTTATTATTTGTTGTAAGGACCTTAGCGCGGTTGCCAGGTCCACATTTTGCGTGCTCAAGGGAGGTTGGGCAGAGGAGGCAGGCAAGGTTGCCTCCCGAGCTGCGTCCGCGTATGATATATGGCCCCTTTGCGCTATAACTTGTAAGTTCCTCCTTGGAGTGAATTTGCAAGTCCGGCTATTTGCGGGATGTCCCTCTCCACAGTTCGCGCACTTGCGTTCTTCCTCTTCTGTGAGGGGGCACAAATGCGTCATGTGGTCCTTTGCACATTTTAAGCATTTGGGCGGTGCAGTGCAATATGACTGCGCATGCCCATACTTTTGGCAGCGGTGACACTGCCCAATGAGTCTGGAGTTTTTCTGAACCTCAACTCGAATGGCCAGTCCCAGCAGTTCGTCTTCGTTGAACACTTGCTGAGACTTTTCAGTCTTGGGCAGTATCACGACCACCAAAGGCATGGGCGCGCCGCCGCTGCGCTTCAATCGAATGATGTGAAGAGGGCTATATCCCCTCTGCTCCAGTTCTCCCTTAATCTCAGTATCCGAAAAGTTGACGGGAACTCCTCGAACCACCGCATGGATGTTCCGTTCCGAAGGGAGAGGAAAAGTGTGATGCGGCACTTCTTCCTCTCGGAATAGGCGAACAATCTTACGGTAGTCGTCCTCGGATTTAGAAATAATCCTTATTCCCGCATCAACGGCAACCGCGCGATCTATTTTAATACCTAGGGAAATAAACTTGAAATTTAAAGTACGCCATCTCGTCCCGTCCCGTAAGACGATCGGGGTTATGCGCCCTTGTCGTGAGGGTTGTGTTGATGCCACGACGGTTGGACGAGATGACGGAGGAGAAGTAACATCGGCTGACGGAGTCACCTGACAGGTAGATAACGTGGTCCCTCGCTTGGTAGTAGAAGCATTAATAGTGGTTCGATTTGATGAATTGGGGGAGGTGTGAAATGGAATTGATCCTTTATTCGGAAGAGGAGGAAAGTCTTGGGTTGATCGATCAGCCTTGTTGCCTTTCCTCCTTCTTGATTTTGCTTTCACAAATCCGTCGATCTGTACGTCTTCGTCTGTGGATGTGAGATGATCATCAGTAACGTTTCTCAGTGGTCTTTTTAGGGTCTTTGTCTGTTCTTTAGGGGATTCTTTTGAATTCAGTAATATGGTTACCTGGGCGGTCAGGCTGTCAATTTTGGCTGTCTGGTCCTTGATGGTCTCCATTAGGTCTCGAATCTGCCTCGCCTGGTCGTCTATTATCAGCATCAGTTTTTCGTTCGTTTTCTGCTCCGATGACATCTGCGTCAGTGTGCTCATGTTTTCTGATTCTGCTCGGTTTCCGCCACCGCTCAGCTCCTTCCTCAGAGTATGTGGAACTGCGTCGTCTGTTGATCCTCCTGGGTCAACTTCCATCTTTTAAAAACCTTTTCTCGCCAACAAATCTCTGAAAACTTATAGCTCGCAAATGTGACAATGTTGTCAAAACCCTTCTTACACGGCGTTCCCGCTAGACTAAATCTATAAAAGTGTGAAGTGACAACACATGTCAACACACAACGCAGGCCATTCTGTGAGCTATGGCAGGGTTAAGGTTTTTGGCAAAGAAGAAAAAACACCTTTCAAAACGTCTATTCTTAGAAATGTCCCACATTTTCGTGACCGATCATTGTATGAATAAACGGGCTGATGTTAAGCAACTCAGGATCATATATTCTTACTTGCTGAGCTGCGAAAAATTAGAACGACTACATATTCCACATAATTTACGCAATAATGCAACTAAATCTTCTAATATACTTTTTTCTTCTTCTTAAAACAACAATTAGCTAACCACATTCCGCAATAGTGGAAAATTCAAGATGTTGGATTTTTTCACATGATCCATGTTTTTTGTGTGTTAATATCAATCTTCTCCAAATAAGGCAAAGTTTTCAAGAAAGACTATCTCTGCATCGTGGGAAAATATGTTTTTCAAACGCCCCTCTTAAGTACAGTACCTGTTAATTTATGTTGGTATCATAGTAATTTATAACTGCCACATTTGTTCATGACGTACATCTGTCATCGAGTATCAACGTCACATTTCTGGGTTTTTCACTTACACCACGTCGTAATTGTAGATTGTGAATTTTCCACTAAATGTAGTAATACTTTTGAGAAATTCCATTAATCAGTCCCCATTTTAATCCGTTCTGGAATGTAAAACAAAAGTAAAACCTGGTTGGTATTTTCAAATCATTATTTAGCTTCTGAAGATGACAGCGTAGTCTGTCGAAAATTCGATATTTAAGTGACAATAGTTCACTATGCTATAAATTGTGGATTCCCCAAATCTAGTTTGTATGACCTGTGGTAACCCAAATATAGTTCCACTGTCACTAAATGGTATTCGTAAATCTGATACTTCCAGTGGATCATTTTTTGAGTAGTGTGAACGCTAATAGTCTATAATAATTCCAAGACATAAAACAGAATGTGATCCAGTATTGCGAAATAAATATGAAATGTTATATGCAACGGTATGGCGTTGCAGCATATACTGGGAAGTGCACTTTCAGATAGTCTGGAGATCATCAGCTGTTTTTGTTGCTTCTCTGCAAGATGTAAACTCGTCAATTTTATCGCCGACATACAGAAGGATGTTTATATTTTCGCGGAATCTTAGTGAAGCTGTTTCTTTCACTTGCTGCAGATGCAGATTGCAGGCTCACATAAAATTTACAAACTACTAACGATGATACTAGGAATCTGACAAGTGGAATTCGAGCTGTAATACACGATATTAGGCATGTTATGCTTATCATTCAAGGAAGCTAAGGAATTAGATTAATATTTCCACGCGAGACATTACTGCGGCTTGTTGTTTTGATGATTGGCGAAATGTTACACGTTGACAAGTACTGTGGAGAATGAACCCGTTAATATGTCGTGCCCTAGCCACATATTTTATACAGTGCTTTTCAAAGAGGTCCTCTCCAACTTTTGGCAGCTGGGAGCCTCGGTTCGAACCTCTTCGTGAGTACTCTATAATCCTGGAATATAAATTTGCCTTCTTGCAAAATGGTGGACTGCCAAGCTGTCAAAATTGAACGCTTTTGTATATAATAACTATAGTTAATACTATAGTACAGCTCGTCAAGTGTAGGA
This sequence comes from Acanthoscelides obtectus, assembly GCA_963669975.1. Lineage (NCBI taxonomy): Eukaryota > Metazoa > Arthropoda > Insecta > Coleoptera > Chrysomelidae > Acanthoscelides > Acanthoscelides obtectus. The sequence continues at coordinate 887,515 of CAVLJG010000454.1, forward strand.
AGAGATATGTGGATTTGCTGGGATTGCGCACACGGGAGAGGGAGAACGAATTCGGAGCAAAAGAGATGGCATTTACAATACGTGCCATTTGATCTCGAGTAGTAGAGTCTGCGTTCTAAATTAATCGAATAATTCCAATAATGTAATACGTATTATGTGAAGCCTGCTTTTTCTATCCAATTTGTTGGTACCTGTCAAGAAGAAACCAAAACAATTTATTCCATTCCATTCCTTCGATTAATTTTTAATACTAATAAGAGGGACTCTTGTAAAGAAATATTTAGACGCTATAATCTGCTTACATTAACTTCCATCTATATCTACAAATGTGGCAGCTTCGCGTTTGAACATAGCAATAGATTTGTTCGTAACAACGCCATTAATAGTCAATACAACACTAGAATAGGGCATGGTCTGAGTATGCCGACACATAACTCTGCCCTATTCAAAAAATCTCCCACTCTAGCGTGCACTAAGGTATACAATAATCTGCCGAGTCAGGAAATATCTGGTTGAAAAATGCAATTACTCTCTACATGAGTTTTACTAACACATGAAAGTATCTGTTTTCTAAATTCTTTTAAGCTATTAATCATTTCGTTATCAGTGAATTGTCTATTATCGTGGAGTAAATGTATTTTAATTTCACTTTTTATTCGAGTTCTAACGAAAGTATGTATGTTTTCTTTTTAAGCTTTTAACCATTTGTCCTCACTACTCGACGTTTATATATTATGTATTTCTAACAGATTCTCCTACCGCTTTTCTTTTCTTTGTATCAGCTTCAATGATTTTTACCGGCTAGACGAACATTTTTTGTGATAAAAAAGTTGCTGTATATGTATATATTTTTACCGTTACAGATTGAACACATTACGATTCTTGCACTGTACCTGTACCTATAATGTGGTTTAACCTTTTAAAATGTTTTGTAATTGTAACGTCCTTATTTATTTTATAATTATAAGTGTTTTTCTGGCATATTTGCTCAAACGCATATATGACCCTCAAATTGATATTGACAAGTCTTATATCATGTAACATGATCTAATAGGACAATAAACTATCTATCTATCTATCTATCCATAAAATAAGTACTGCACGCTATGCAGCTATAAGACTGAAACTGATTGGTACTCATTCTATTTTTAATAGTTAATAATTTCAGTTAATAAACAATCAAATTAAAAGTAAGGTCAGAAAACTAACATCGTAGTAGATACAGTTGGCAATATTTCAAAGATTTATGAGTTTTCACAGAGGATCAAATCTTGAAAGTTCGGAATCGGAATCTGAGCTACTACTTAAACTTAAATCTTCGGTTTTGCTATCTCTACCTTCGTCTAGGTTTATTATTATTCGATGCACAACTAAGTCAAGTGCTGGTTCAATTTCCATGTACTGCTGCTCAAAACCTTTGGCATGCTCACATCGCTTTTCCCATTCTTCTGTGAGATAAGACGAGAAAAAGTCGTCGCAAAGTTTGTCGACAGACTTGAGATTAAAATCTACATTTCTCTCAGCCACAGATTATTTCAAAGACGCCCATATCAACTCAATTAGGTTCAAGTCGAGGTGATATGGTGGCAATCTCAAAACAGAATGGCCTTTTCAGCCATTATTCTGTTTATTTCATAAATTATATGTGCCGGCTTATGTATTTTGATAATGCTATACAAATAAATTTTCAACATGTCGTCAGTGAAATGTATGTTTTTTTGACTTAGCCATTCTTTCATATGATCCTTTTTAGGGCACATAGTAGGACATTTGTCTATCTGAACATTGTGGTTCGAAGCGTTGTCTATAACCAAAACACTATTTGGTAGTAGGCTGGGAATCAGCTTACCCTGAATCCATTTTCTATAGTTACTATAGTTCATCTCACTATGATCATCACCCGACTTACTATTGGATTTAAATTACAGATATGCTTTTTTCTCGGAACCATGTTCACTACCAGCATGCATAATAATCAATCTTTGTCCTTTTGTCCTGTGAAGGCCCTCATTGGTATTATCGTTCCAACTCTTTTCAAGCTTATGTGATGTATGGATGTATCTTTCGTCCATATAAACTATAGGACGATTTTTTCTCTATATTCTTTCATCCTGCTCAGCAAATTTCTCCTGTGATGCTGAATCTCTGGTTTCTCCATGAGAATCTTATATTAATTCTTGCTTTCCTCCAACGGAATCCCATTGTCCTCATCATTTTCCCTAAAGTTTCTGTGATCCAGTGTAATTGTGTTCTTGATAAAATTTCCTGTGTATGCGCCGCAAAGTTGGAACCTTCTTTTCCGTTATGTAAAAATTCATTATAGATCGAGAAGCAATCCTCTATCAAAGTCATCAAAATCAGATTTCGGAGTGGCTCGTCTTTTTTGTTTGGTTTCGAAAAGGATGTCGAAGCGCATGCTTCAACAGATTTCATTTCGGGAGAAATCCACCTAATAGTAGACTAACTCCCGTGGCCATGGCTGCACGCTCCTGAATTTTCCTTAAGTCTTTAAGAGGTTAATTTCCTTCTGCTTCTTGTTGCATAAAGAGTATAACATTTGCTACAACCTCTTTAGTTTATCCTGATAAAACTTTACGTTGTAATTTGGATTCAAAATCCATTATAAGTCTTCCACACCAAGGAATAAATGGCGACTATTAATAGCGTAAAATTGTATTATATTCAACCCACGAATTAGTAACAATACATATAATTCACACATAATAAGTAATTAAGTTGTTTCACTGCCAGACAATTTTTCTCCTGGCAGTACGCTAACTAGTCTAGACACGACGCATCGAGAAGGCGTGACATTATTCAAAACTCGCATCTCTTCCTACACCTGACGATCTGTATATAATAGTAGACATTTTGTTTTGGAAGAATCTGACTATTTCGGTTGAAAAACTGGCGGATTTTGTCATTTTTTTAATGTTCATATTTTATTACATTACATCTTTGACTAGATTCTCTCCAAGAGAAGATTTGTACAACATACGATTTGATGATTGGTTGTTGAGTTAAGAGCGATTCAATCAAGTAGATTGATTCAGCACATTTTCCCAGAACAGCCGCTATTGACTATCTCAGTTCAAGCCGTACTTTAAGTCAAGTAGAGAGTCTTCTCATCGCAGACTACAATACTGAGTTTTTCAGTAGACCTACTGCCGATTGTCTGTTTTCCGTTATCTGTCTCGAATCAGTAGCCACTTACTGTACTGATGAGCACTAAAAAGCACGAAACCACGTTGTATACGGTTATTGATTATGATCACAGAGATGGGAAGTAAATTTTCTCAGCCAATTGTCAATTTCTCAAAATACCTGTGGCTACGAAAAAGTTGTCATAGAGATTAGATACACATGAAAACAACTTTCACTTCTCCTAACTAAAGAACGTTGACAGAAGCCTGTGTGCAGTTAAATACGTTAAAAATATATTCTTCTTTAAAATCATTCGCAAAATAGGTTCCAGCTTGCAGGTTTTACGAATAACTTCTGTTTTCATAATGTTGTAAATCAGACCTTTGGCAGGTGATTCTTTTCAACTTTGGGAAGAGAGAATATCCGTCCGGTCGCCTAACTAATTACTTTTTAGGGCTCCACACGTAGACCTACATGATTTAGGTTTGTTTACTTCAAACAAACCTTCGAAATGGTTCTGAAATGAACAGGGCATGCGCAGATCCAAATTACAGTTCCAACAGATGATTGGAACTGATCCCGTAACTGGTAGTTCTCTGTTTCAACTAATTCCAAACTGATTCTGCACTAATTGCTGCTATAAAAGTATTATACAAATTCGATTCTGATAGCGCATGCGCACTAAATTGAGTCGATGAGCCGTTCATATCTGAGAAGCTGGATCTTTGGCTGCCATTTGATGCCATTCCTATCAATCTCCTCATATACAGGGTGTTTCAGTTTATTGTTGCATAACTTTAAGATTCGATAAAATTCATGCATAAAGTCTATATAAACATGGGTCGAAAAATGCGTGGCTTCCGGAATACAGGGTGTTTAAATTTGCTTTCTAAAATAGTTTTTTTTAATTATTTCCAACAATATTTGATGTATAACAGTGAAAATTGGTATACAGAGGTTTTTTAATACGACAAAACGAACCATGGGCATAGTTTTACTGTAGCCGCTAGGGGGCGCTCTCTACTGTACCTGTAGTGTATTAAAATGACCGAAAAAAATTTCTTAGTGCAATTTTTTGCTTTTTGAATAAAAAACTGATTTTCGTTATAGTTAGCCGTTTTTGAGATATTTCGATTTTTATGGTTCGATGCATTTTTAATTATTTATGATAAAATAACGTTAAAAAGTTAGTATCCCGATAATTTTTAGAAGTAGGCTGTGCCTGCAAATATTTTGAAATTGAAAGCACAATAAGGTTACACGTCAATTAGTTGACAGTTAGTTTTGTTGTCTGTTGAAACCTGAAACGTTTTTTTGCAATTATGAATGCACGAAATTTAGTTTCTTTTACCTGTTTTTTTTGTAAGTTTTATAAAAATGCCATTTTTATTCTGCAATCAAGAGTTAGCGAATATTCATTTTGTGTGTGGCTTTGTAAATGGAAACGCAGCAGACGCAGCCAGAGAATACGCACGAAGATTTCCAAACAGACGACATCCAACTCGCTCAGTATTTGTAAGAGTGCATCGCCAAATAATTGAAAATGGTTTTGGAAATCTCCAAAGGGATCAAAACATAAATGTTCGTCAGCGCAGATTTACCCGTATGATTCTGCGTGAGTTTGATAGAGATCCGACCACAAGTGTTAGGAGAGTTTCTGGTGCCTTGGGAATTTCAGCAAGCCATGTTCAACGTGTTCTTAGAAATTACCATAGACGTCCTTACCATTTGAAACCTATGCAAGGACTACAGCCAGGGGACGGAGAACGAACAATTACATTTTGTCAGTGGATTCTTGATAGAACTGATAATAATAGGGATTTTTTAAGTGACGTTTTATGGACCGATGAGTCAAGCTTCACTAGACGTGGAGTGGTAAATTTTCATAATCAACATATTTGGTCGCATGAAAATCCGCATGCAGTTCGGGAAAGAAGTGTTCAGCATGAATTTAGTGTGAACGTGTGGATTGGTATCTACCGTAATCGACTATTTGGACCCTACCTTTTGCATGCAAGGTTAAATGCTGCGACCTTCTTGGAATTTTTAAAGGCTGAACATGCAAACATGTGGGATGATGTTATGCGATTTGAGAAGATTGGCCTGGTTCGAGCCTGATGGTTGTCCAGCTCATTATTCGAGAATAGTTAGAAACTGGCTGGACGAGAATTATCCAGAAAGATGGATCGGCCGTGGAGGACCAGTCGCCTGGCCTCCACGATCCCCTGACCTAAATCCATTAGATTTCTTTGTGTGGGGATTTCTGAAAGAAAAAGTGTACCAGACTCCCGTAACCACAAGAGATATGCTAATAGACAGAATCTGGAATGCATGTGATGAAATAAGGCCTTATTTGAATAATGCTATACCACGTTCGATCATTCGTAGATGTGAATTGTGTATTGAACAATTGGGTTTACATTTCGAGCAACTACTTTAGATTTTGTATGCTTGTCCTAACTATCCAAAAGCATTTTAGTTCTAAATAATTAATTTAATTTGTTAAAGATAATATTGGAAAATTAAACAAATTAATATTGTTTTTTTGTGTTTATTTGGAGTTAGGAATCATTGCTGTGTTTAAAAACACAATCTAAACGATTATCTTAATTACTTGTAATGCCCAAATCGCAAATGTAAAAAAAAATATTATTTTCCCATAAATAATTAAAAATGCATCGAACCTTAAAAATCGAAGTATCTCAAGAACGGCTAACTATAACGAGAACTCACAGGAGAGCTTTTTTATGCAGAAAAGTGCGAAGAATCAGTTTTTTCATTCAAAAAGCACAAAATTGCACTAAGAAAAATTTTTCGGTCATTTTAATACACTACAGGTACAGTAGAGAGCGCCCTCTAGCGGCTAGAGTAAAACTATGCCCATGGTTCGTTTTGCCGTACCAAAAAACCCTTATATTCCAATTTTCACTATTATACATCAAATATTGTCTGAAATATTTTAAAAAAAACCATTTTAAAAAGTAAATTTAAACACTCTGTATTTCGGAAGCCTCGCGAAGTAGTTTCAGAGCTAGGTTACGATATGGAAGAAATCGACCAAGGAATTGCTGAATATCAAAGGCGTGCGTTTTTCGACCCGTGTTTACATCGACTTTATGCATTAATTTTAAAGTTCTATCGAATCTTAAAGTTATGCAACAATAAACTGAAACACCCGGTATATCACACCTACCTCTTAACCGCTCATCATGTTGTCTTTTTCACTAGTACCCATCACGGTACAGCAACAGCTGATTATCTAGAAATATTTCAAAACTCCCCATGACGACAAATGACATAATTTTGACTGATCCGTCAACGCCAGGTAAACATAGCCGTATGTGGTTTGCTTTTTGTACACTACATATTTATTTTGTCCTTTTTACAAGTTTTACTAGATTTTACTAGTACACCCGATCCATTATTGCCAAAGTTACAGACTAATACAAAGACGTCACTTGCTGTTCACCTCAGTTGACGTCAAAAGGTGATGGATACTCGTGAAATAGGGTTTAGGAGTTCCAAGATGCAGACATGAAAATCGCACAGCCAAGTGCTAATAATCTTAATGAATTTGTTTCAATCATGCTATTAGATAGTAATACCTGCACATGTATATGCATTTTATTTGCAAGTCAATTAATGGATTGATTTCGTTCCCTGCTACTGTACTGTATGCTAAAATGATTCTATCTATCTATCTCTTTGAAATATGTTACCAAGATACCTTCCTTTTGTTAAATCTGCCGTATCGATTTCCCATGTTGTAAAGATTTACAGTAACAACTACAAAAAATAGCGAATTATCTCAAGTTTCCTGTCTAGCATGCCGAAATAAGATAATTTTAAATTTTACTTCAATTAAGGTTATGCTTAGGACAGCAAGCCATGTAGTTCTCTGTTCCAACAGAATAGAACAGAAAAATAATTAAATTCGAACAATTACGGAACCTTTAGTATCAAAAAAGGGTCGTTTGACCTTTCCTAACCTCAATACCCCTGCCTTAGCCATTAACTACCGTAGTGCAGAAAGTGTAACGTCATTAACATAGTGCGGTTTCAGTGACCGCACATTACTAACAATCATAATTACAAAAAAAAGCGTGTTGTAAATATCCAGGCAGAGTAGAGTGAGGCCTGAAGTAACACATAACATATAATCTTTACCATACATCATTTAAGAAAAATAAAGACATCGAACTTCATTCATTTCGACATATTTCTACACAAACTCCTTATCTTAGTTAGCTATAAAACAAAACAATATTCTACGCTAAATTAGTAACAGATTCTAAAATATGAATAGACTGTCCACTGAGACATAATTTAGTTTGACTGACAACTTGAAAGGATTAAAGAAATACAAGGGGTGAAGGAGCCAAATATTGTGTTTAAAATTTTCGATTTTTTTTACGAATGGCACATTTTACATGAATAAAAAGTTTTTCTTTTAATTCTTGGTGGACAAGTGTGACATGTTTTTCTTTTTTAATAATTTTTTCTCCGGGACATCCTCTTCAGCACGGTCAGGGAGTGAAAGAATTCTACGAATTGTAGTCCGAATGTCACGCTTTAGTTTTGTATTTTCTGCACGCCTAATAAGATGGGCTCTTACCAATTGATCAGCAAGAATTTTTTGAAAGTGTGCTTTTTCGATCCTTGTGATATTTTTGAACGACTGATGAAGAACATGGGCATTTACACCACAAATATCAAGTAACTACGGCCAGATCGCATTCTAGGTAGTGGTCCACTATCATGCAAAGAATATTCACTTTCCAGTGTTTGAGTTATGCGACGTTTATCGAGCTGAGACGGTGCACCATGACGATCATAGTTAGCACGATATGCTCTCAACACTTCTCGAACTTTATATTTTCAAACTGCCTTACTGAAAACAAAATAACTCAGCTGTCAGAAAATAGACAACTAAGATGGCGGCAGTATGCTGTCAAAATCCTATCATCCGTATTGGGAAACTCTGCAGTATAATTCCGATTCGTTCTTGAGGATCTGTGCTGTCAAACGTAATCCACAAAGTTGACAGGAAACCACACTGGCTATACAAAAGTCTTAATAGATATAGTAACGTAGACACCGTAGACCGGTCACTGTGACCGCTCGGTAACTTTTGTCGTTTTTCTATTGTAAACCGATAAAAGTGCCACCTTCAACTTTTAGCGACAAACTGAACACGTGGTCACTTGAAGATAGCGAGGATATTGCCTGATTATATTGTAAGTAGGGGTAAGATATGTAGAAATAAATATGTGAAGCGGTCTCAGTACTTCGGCGGTTAATCATTTTTACGTTATATGAAAACACTTATTGGTTACATGAGGTTGCCGATATAGAGATTTACTATGCCCTAGAAACCTTCTAAACTATTTCTTAGTAGCAAACCCACCGCTGACCAAATCTCATACGGGGATAATTAAGTACTCCATTCATCACTACCTAGAGTACATTTTGGCAGTTCCCAATCCGCATCTGCGGGGCCATTTAAATTTTTTAACACCCGCTTTTCGATTAGCGAACGAGCTCGGGGCATCGGATAGTAATTTGTCAAACAGAGCTCCTCTTTATCGACCGAGCAACCGGGACATTGGCACCAGTCGTCGTTAACGCGTACCCATCATTAGTCGTGTTATCTGTCAGAGCCTACTTACCGAAACAAGACGCGCTCGAAAGGCAGCCCGCGATGAATAATGACTCGTTTTTCTGGAATATAGGTCAGGGTTTGATTGAATCGTTCCGACACACGGTAGAGAGACGAAATTACTTTTCGTTAATTAAAGCTTAATTTGCAGTGGCCTCTTCGCAACGTCTTAGAAGTGGTAAAAGTGACGCCAGTTTCAAAGCTGGGGTACCTAGTGGAGGGCCCTGTTGGGCATCTAGCTGCCTCTTAAAATATGCATATTTAGTACAGTTTTGTGTACCGAAATTTAAAAGATTTTCCTCCTCTGAGAGAATTTCTTACTCTTGCTTTTCCAAAACTTTGGGGCTGATACATAATATACAAACGTGTGAAGTGCTAGCACCAAAAGACTGTCATATACTCCCCCACCCAACCACCGCATTTTTTTTCTGCAAATGACCAGGGTCCTCTTAATCGTCAAAAGATGAATTTCAAACGATTTTTGTTGATTAATTTTTTTGCCTCTAGTTCGCCATTAGACCGATTTTCCAAAATTACAAATCATTTTCATCCCTGGAATAGTAGGGGAGATCGGTGACGGTTGTAACGGGTGTCGGTTGTATCATTCGACCTATTGCCGCCATCTATGAAGCTGAGCGAGAACAACCTGTACACAACAAAGAGTAGCGGCATCCGCTACGTTTCCGGTCAGTAGTAGCCTGTGCACAATATTGTTTTTGTAACAAAAAGTGGGATTTTATTTTTATTGTTTATTGTGAATATATCCTGTGCATGTATTATGTGTAGTTTCCTCAGATCGTTGGAATCAGCATATATTTGAGTATGAAATCAATTATTTACTATTATTGAGTTTGTAGTTTGTTGGCGAACAAAACATTGGTGTCTATTGTAACATAAGCATAGATGGCGATTGTAACATGTTAGAACCGACACCAGTGAAAAATCTCACATATTTAGATTCTTATGAAATTTGTTATTTTAGGCAGTACGACGCCAAAAAAGAACAAAACGGATCTGGGTCAAGAAATTATAATATATGATAATTATGATCACTTGTTATTACAGGGTTGGACAATATAGAGAATGGGCACATTTCAAATGTGCAACGAATCCTCTTCTTGTCCTCTGTTTGTCTCAATAGCGACTCTGGGAGTCTTAACTTTCTTGACTAGCTTTTAAGTAGTTTTCTGCTGTAGCAGAATAGTTTTCGTTAAACACAATAATCATTTTGTTTTTATAGTGTAAGGCAATGTGCACATTCCAAATGTGCTAAAAATAATCCTGCTTTGTTTGTTCAGGTTTGAAATTTTTTTAAGATAATAAAGGATGAGATGCCCAGGAGATTAGCAATAGGCTCAACTTTGAATGACTTACGACTATATTCGTAGTGATCTGGTCCACACTGCAATCTACACCTCGCTCTGTTATAACTGCCACCTTTTTGTGTATAGTGTAACACTGAATTTTTGCAAAAAAAACTTAATTTTTTCACAACTTTAGAAATATCAGTCCATTCGCAAGATTATAAAAGAATAATAATTCAACTAGGGCGAACCATTACGGCTAAAAAATAATAATTTTTGTTACAATCGTCACCGATCTCCTCTGTGTGAAGATTTGCCAGTGGCGTAGGAAGTAAAACAAGTATCACTACTTCGTAGATGAGTTTGAAGTAAGAACGTTCAATAATTTACCAGAGTCAGAAACAAACCTTCAAATGAAATTTGACATGATTTCTAATCGATCCTTGTTTTTATAGTGTAGAAGAGTTTTTCTCTTATTTCGTTTTACAGTTGTTTTGTTGTTATTTTGTCCATAGTTTTAAGTTTCATTGAGAATGCCTACATGTCTTTCGTAACATCAACAGGAAAATAAAGAACTTGATTTGAATTTGCGCGTCTACTTAGACCAAAAGCGTTCCACAAACGGGCGTCAGAAAGAATTTCTCCTAGGAGAGACCAATAATCGGCAAGAGAAACCTTTCCTGTCCGCAAAGGTCTTTGAAGAGCAGGATGTAGCAAATTTTCTCAGAAGAACTCAAACCTTAAGAATCATTTATATTGTATTCAAAACCATATTAAGAATAAAAAATCTGAAGGGGGACCATGACCGCCCTCTCGTCCCGGCGGTCCGTGAAGTGTTTTCAAAAGTGGCTTCCAGACCTGAAGCATATCCTATGGACTGTATTTTATTGACAAGACCAGTGGATCTAGGTAGCGTATTTATTTTCACCGTTTACAACATGAAAGGATAACAGCACATATATATATATTATTTTGCATTCAATAGGACCTTACTTGATATACTCATCCTTCCTCTGTCAGCAGTAAGCATCAAAGGCGTCTAATTCTGCTGCTGGAAGTTAAATATAACTCCAATTACACATATAGCGTAACACTTGTTTTTACAAAAACCATATGGTGGCCACTCCACACCAACAGTTTCAGTATATCGTATAGTCAAGAGCTGACCTATATTTCTATATAAAAGTAATTTAATCTAGACGCACTTAACAATATAGTGAATATCGAAATATTGTGAAATGGTTATTGAAAATGATGCAGTTATAATTAAGTTCTGCGTTTACCTATTCAACGGGAGGTCGAGTGTAAACAATGCTTCCATTTATTTTAATTACAATCAACAGTTAACAGCAAAAATTGTGACTGTGTCGTACTGATTAAAAATATGGCGTCAGGTAGGTTGACTCTGCACATCCTACGCAAGGATGTCAGCAGTTCATAGAGCACAAGCACAAGCTGGCCCTCATGAAAAAAAGTTAGCTACTAACATGTAAAACAAAAAAATTTGAGTCAGGATAGTCGAACAAGCTCATACACTACCACTTACGGACAACAAAGCTTTGGAAAAAAAAGGAAAAAAGCTACTGCTACCAGGAATTGGAGCTTGGTCTACAAGGCAGACGTTCTACCACTGTACCAAAATAACAGGCAGCTGCTAGCTCCCAAAACCGCGGGCATCGTTTTTGAATCCACCTCCGTATGTTCTTCCGCGTCTTTGCAGATTCCTTTTATTTTTACCTGTGCCACACATACAATTTGAGCAGGCTCAATATTTTCAGAAACTATTAATAACTATATTCTAACATTATCACTCGAAACAAATATGTTTACGTTTCTTCAAACATGGTTAAATAATATCAAGAAAATTTGCTTGAAAATGATGCTTAAAAAAAGACGAACATATTTTCTTTCCTACAAAGTAGATATTTCTGCTTTTCAGTAAAATTATTCTACAGTAAGAGGAAAATAAAGGTCTACAAGAGTTTTTGGAAAGATGTATGGTATAAAAATAGCACTTAACCCCCAAAAAATATTTTTGCTCACTTTGAAATATATTTTTCCACTAGATAGTTTTTTCGAGTCAATTTTAATACTACCCATGGTAGCATCCGAAACGTTGCGTCAAATTTTTTTTACGTCAAAAGTGTTCATTTACTTGGCTGAATGTGTATAGCAACTTGTACAATATACATAAAATTGTAGATCGATGAGAGCTCTATGTTCTTGTCTCAGGCTAAAAAGGCTTTACGGCTTTCACAACCAGTCTATACCAGAATTCTATTTTGGTTCCAGAGAAAGCCTCACTCAAATTAGTTCCCGTCCCTCTTTTTTGCTAAGTCAGACTTTTCCTTGGGAAAGCAACATATTTCCTCGATATTAATTTGGGCCTTTAGTAAATGTCAGCCCTGAATTCATCCCCGTAAACTTGTTTGAATTGCAAATACGCAATTCGCTCAGGCTTACCCAGATTCTACCTATAAATTAAGAATAGCTCTGAATAAATCGTCGATGCAGCAATATGTTACGTAGCTTGAAATTGTAGGGTTTTCTTTTTAATTTTGTTCCAGGTCTACATTCGAAACTTTCATATGTTGTGTTACTGATTTAGACAATAGATAGATCCAGCTGTTGTTACTTATAGCTTACGAAGGCAAAGCCAAAATACTTGAGGACCGCGACAATTAAAACAATTGCGTCAAGTAGGTTGACCGTGCTCTTTCTACGCAGCGTATTAGTTCAGGAAGAATTATGTTCTGCCCAAGTTAGTCCCTTTGAGACAGTTAAAAATATGTCTAAAAAAAATAATTAGAAGGCTCACGTCCGCCAAACAGACCCATATACAATTAGTCGATACTCTATTTTAATTTTAAACTTACTTGTGCTTGATAACACAGTTTGATACTGAACTACCGGTAGGAACCTAAGAGCTAATAAGCTAGATTCAAACTAACATGTTTACTTCTGTTTTAATAGTTATGAATGACACTCAAGATCTTGTCAATTCTAGCAAACTTGAAATAAGTTCTTGCATATGTTTGGTTATTCTTCCACCAAAGGACCCCGTCTCCAATGACTTGATCGATAAATCTTGTGAGTCTTTGGCCAAGAGATTGAGTTTTTCACCAGCATTTGGAGAATAGCAGAAATGCCAAACAATGAGCATGTTACTGTTTTTCTCGTCAAACGATTCATCACCGCCCAATACCGAGGCTTCTCAACAGTTCTTCACAAAAAAACTAAATAACAGTAATTTACCAACAGATTTCCGACTATATACACCAAGGATTTATAAGAGACAAGCAAAAATAGCTGAAGTAATTAAAGTGAACTGAATGGCAATCCGTTTGTTGGTGTTCATACGGCGGATCTGTCAAAGCAGCAAATGGACCCAGAATTGCCTCAGAATAAGCATAAAAATCGCTCAGAATTGCTACTTTTCAAAATAGATTCCTCCAGACACAGTTAGTTAATGGAAAGGAATATGTCTCGTTCAAAGATCGGGGAAGTTGTGCCTCTATCCGTGAGTCGTGTGAACATAGTATCCCCAAACAATTCCCCCAGCAGACTTGTCAAAATATGTCTCCTGTGAAATTTGGATTTTCACTACAACTTTTACTGAGTCCCGATCATTAATTTATGAGAGTCGCATGGCTCTTCAAGGTATCTCTTATCATTTGAGCTAGTTTCAAGGTTATCTTTACGTTGATTTAAATTGATAGGAGTTTTAAAATTTTAACGGTGACACTGTTGTTATTGTGCCTCGCATAACAAGTAAAAGAATCAACTGCCATTGCTCAGAAACAACGATAAAACATTCCGTTCTACACTCGCATATACAGCAATGCGAATCCCGTTAAAATCTGTGTTGACACGAGCGATGTTGAATACAGTTACCTATCTTCTAGTCGCAAATCATGTCTCCCCGGGCACGCACTCGCAGCCTGCCGTTGTAATAGCATCACATACGCCATCAAATTAGATGGTAGATAATACGTTGCTGAGGCCGAGGCGAACCTACTGTTTTGAATTTTTGTGCCTAGATAATTGCCGTGCGGTCTAATAGGTTGAACGAAAGTAAACAGCAACGTTGGAGCTTCTAAGTTAATCATTATTTAAACACAGCAATGACTGACGGTCCCATGATTTGACGTCGACCAGGTGAATAGGCAAGGAGCGCACTGCAAATATGCAGAAAATTTGTTTTGTAATCGACGTCTTACGAATTTGAAAAACTATCAGCTTTTTCAAAATTTTCTTAATTTTTACTATCAAACACGTTTCCAAAATATCCAGAACAATCAAAGTTGTCGATAATTCCTAAAAGCTACTACACAAAAACCGGCGGCAATGCCGCCGGGTTTATGCCGAGCGGCAATGCCGTCGGCAATACAAGCCGCGCAAAGCCGCCAAGCATTATTCCGGTTGTGACAGTCACATAGAACGCTAGTGAAGTGCAACACACAAACCGCACAACACGACCTCTCGAATACCAGGAACGAAGTGACGCCGGCTTGCCCGGCGGCCCTGCCACCGGCACTGTGTGTAGCAGCCTTAAGATTACAAACTTCTGAGAATCATTGAAAATTTCGTAATTTCAAAACCTCCTAAAACTCTCAGCATTTCTAAACTTCCAAAATTTACGAAATTTATGATATTATTCGATATTGACGGAATTTACGAATTAAACGAAATGCCACTAAATTTACAAAATGGACAAAAATTTACAAAATTTACAAAATTTACAAAATTTACAAAATTTACAAAATTTACAAAATTTACAAAATTTACAAAATTTACAAAATTTACAAAATTTACAAAATTTACAAAATTTACAAAATTTACAAAATTTACAAAATTTACAAAATTTACAAAATTTACAAAATTTACAAAATTTACAAAATTTACAAAATTTACAAAATTTACAAAATTTACAAAATTTACAAAATTTACAAAATTTACAAAATTTACAAATTTACAAAATTTACAAAATTTACAAAATTTACAAAATTTACAAAATTTACAAAATTTACAAAATTTACAAAATTTACAAAATTTACAAAATTTACAAAATTTACAAATTTACAAAATTACAAAATTTACAAAATTTACAAAATTTACAAAATTTACAAAATTTACAAAATTTACAAAATTTACAAAATTTACAAAATTTACAAAATTTACAAAATTTACAAAATTTACAAAATTTACAAAATTTACAAAATTTACAAAATTTACAAAATTTACAAAATTTACAAAATTTACAAAATTTACAAAATTTACAAAATTTACAAAATTTACAAAATTTACAAAATTTACAAAATTTACAAAATTTACAAAATTTACAAAATTTACAAATTTACAAAATTTACAAAATTTACAAAATTTACAAAATTTACAAAATTTACAAAATTTACAAAATTTACAAAATTTACAAAATTTACAAAATTTACAAAATTTACAAAATTTACAAAATTTACAAAATTTACAAAATTTACAAAATTTACAAAATTTACAAAAATTTACAAAATTTACAAAATTTACAAAATTTACAAAATTTACAAAATTTACAAAATTTACAAAATTTACAAAATTTACAAAATTTACAAAATTTACAAAATTTACAAAATTTACAAAATTTACAAAATTTACAAAATTACAAAATTTACAAAATTTACAAAATTTACAAAATTTACAAAATTTACAAAATTTACAAAATTTACAAAATTTACAAAATTACAAAATTTACAAAATTTACAAAATTTACAAAATTTACAAAATTTACAAAATTTACAAAATTTACAAAATTTACAAAATTTACAAAATTTACAAAATTTACAAAATTTACAAAATTTACAAAATTTACAAAATTTACAAAATTTACAAAATTTACAAAATTTACAAAATTTACAAAATTTACAAAATTTACAAAATTTACAAAATTTACAAAATTTACAAAATTTACAAAATTTACAAAATTTACAAAATTTACAAAATTTACAAAATTTACAAAATTTACAAAATTTACAAAATTTACAAAATTACAAAATTTACAAAATTTACAAAATTTACAAAATTTACAAAATTTACAAAATTTACAAAATTTACAAAATTTACAAAATTTACAAAATTACAAATTTACAAAATTTACAAAATTTACAAAATTTACAAAATTTACAAAATTTACAAAATTTACAAAATTTACAAATTTACAAAATTTACAAAATTTACAAAATTTACAAAATTTACAAAATTTACAAAATTTACAAATTTACAAAATTTACAAAATTTACAAAATTTACAAAATTTACAAAATTTACAAAATTTACAAAATTTACAAAATTTACAAAATTTACAAAATTACAAAATTTACAAAATTTACAAATTCAAAATTTACAAAATTTACAAAATTTACAAAATTTACAAAATTTACAAAATTTACAAATTTACAAAATTTACAAAATTTACAAAATTTACAAAATTACAAAATTTACAAAATTTACAAAATTTACAAAATTTACAAAATTTACAAAATTTACAAAATTTACAAAATTTACAAAATTTACAAAATTTACAAAATTTACAAAATTTACAAAATTTACAAATTTACAAAATTTACAAAATTTACAAAATTTACAAAATTTACAAAATTTACAAAATTTACAAAATTTACAAAATTTACAAAATTTACAAAATTTACAAATTACAAAATTTACAAAATTTACAAAATTTACAAAATTTACAAAATTTACAAAATTTACAAAATTTACAAAATTTACAAAATTTACAAAATTTACAAAATTTACAAAATTTACAAAATTTACAAAATTTACAAAATTTACAAAATTTACAAAATTTACAAAATTTACAAAATTTACAAAATTTACAAAATTTACAAAATTTACAAAATTTACAAAATTTACAAAATTTACAAAATTTACAAAATTTACAAAATTTACAAAATTTACAAAAAATTTACAAAATTTACAAAATTTACAAAATTTACAAAATTACAAAATTTACAAAATTTACAAAATTTACAAAATTTACAAAATTTACAAAATTTACAAAATTTACAAAATTACAAAATTTACAAAATTTACAAAATTTACAAAATTTACAAAATTTACAAAATTTACAAAATTTACAAAATTTACAAATTTACAAATTTACAAAATTTACAAATTTACAAAATTTACAAAATTTACAAAATTTACAAAATTTACAAATTCAAAATTTACAAATTTACAAAATTTACAAAATTACAAAATTTACAAAATTTACAAAATTTACAAAATTTACAAAATTTACAAAATTTACAAAATTTACAAAATTTACAAATTACAAAATTTACAAAATTTACAAAATTTACAAAATTTACAAAATTTACAAAATTTACAAAATTTACAAAATTTACAAAATTTTAAAATTTACAATTACAGGACAGGTTGGTTCAATTCTAAAGGAATGTCATACAATCATTAAGCTGTTTTATGTTTAATCTTGTTATGGAGTTGCGGAATAGGATCTATTCCATCTATTACCTGAATCAAACATATGACGATTTGTGATATTTGTGGGCTAATTTGAGGTAAAATATCTTATTGCTTCCACTAGTCTTGTTATTTAATTTTTCATAGTTCTTTCCGATATAGAACATTTTGTTTCCATCCTCTACACAACCAGGCAAGGCTGCTATTAAAATCGTGACGCACACCTCTGCATTTTTACTGTTATTGCAAGTATTGATGTTATTTTCTACATTTGTTTCAAGCTCTAGTGATCTGAGATGGTATTGACAGGTTTGTGTGCAAGTGCACAAAAACCTTTGAATGACCATTCCATGTTTCAAAAATCAATTTTGCGCACGCATGTGTTTTGCACGATATTCCGTTTACTGAGATACAAGGAAATTATAAAAAAACTAAATCCGGCACTGGGCTTTTGAGTTCCAAATCGCTTACACTATACAGGGTGACTTTGAAGTTGAGTCATTAATTTTCAGATAATGATTGTAGAAGGAAGATAAACCAAAATATGTGTGTAAAAATAAAAAAAAAATAAAAAAAAATGTTACCTTGTTTAATAAAGTATCCTCCCGACAAGTATTTCAGTGCGGACCTGTATTTGATCGTGCGATCTTGGAGCAGCATGCCCTCACCTGTGAGGTCTTAAGTCACCTGATTCACGAGCCCTTTGTACTACATTAACAAAGGCACGAGGGGTTGGTTGCACTCGATTGGGAAACCGATTCGCGTAAATCCGAGATGCATCCGGGAGCATTTTGTAAAGACTGCCCCCCCGTAAATAAGAATCATGTCCACAAGTTCAGCATTTTCGCAAACATGTGCCATTTTTGATTTCGTTTGAACCACGCAACACACTACTATTCACTTACGCGTTATCGACTGACGAAAAACATCGTGATAAACGTTTCAAATTCTTTCGCTTTTTGTTTCCGATGCGATGAACCGGTCAGGCGGATTATATCCGTTGTCGCCAAACACGAGCATATAATAGGCAGGGCGGTACTCAAACTTCCAAAGGGCTATAACTTTGTTACTTTAATTTTACCAGAAAAATGGTAAAGGAAAAAAACATTTCTTTTGATCAAATCTACTCACTGTTAAAATAAATGACTCAACTTCGAAGTCACCCTGTATATAGTTCATTTTTAAACACTATTTTGTAAAATTTCGATATACTCAACTAGTCAACTTATGTTACTCAACGTCTGTAATTTTGAGATTTGTTTCTGATATAATGAAAATGTTCAATTAAAAAACCAAGATACGGACTCAATAGATTTTGCTTATTTTATATTATTATATTCTTGGCCTTTATGAAACTGGTGAAACAATGTATTATTGTTTGAAAGGCGACCTGATATAACACAGAAAAATGCTATTTAATCGTCCGACTAGATCAGGATCATTCCTAGGTAACTCTAGTGTCGTACAAAATTTCGTCAAAATCGGTTCCACAGTGTCTGGTACGTGATATTTAATATTTGGTATTTTACAGATCCTTAAAAAATTAGAATTTTTCATTTTCAAATATGAACCAGCATCTGTAATCTCATACCACCCACAATTCAGCTATGTTGGTTTTTCTCACGGAGCACGAGTATAAAGTGATGATTTGATTTTATATTATCCAGCCACATAGAAAATCAGCAGGTCCATAGAACCTCTTTAGTCTAAGTAACTGGCGATTTCAGCTTTATAGACAAAAATACCCGGATTTCTAAATGGCCGGTTTATTCAGCTTTATAGAAAAAAGGGCATGCACCTAGTAGGACATAAGTCTGTGTAGCGCTACTAAGCGAAGTGACCGGACTCTTAGCTAAGTAGGCAATGCTCTAAGAAGCAATTTTAAAGAAATTGAAATAGTTTATATTGGATAAAGTTATCTTATTATATATTATCAATATTATTATACAGATATTTGAGATACTTTCTGATGGAGGTACATAGTTTATCAATTTCATGTCACACACTTACATCCACTGCACTAATCCTCAAAGACTCGAATAACTTTTGCGGATGGTCTAGCAATTCTTTAGATAACGTTTCAAAGTCCCCTTTATCGTCCAGACTAGAACATAAAGCTGCACGCTCGGTTTTCCAGCGTTTAACAACGGTAATTTGAGTAAAGGACTTTCCAGGAAATAAAATTCGTCAACTTCGTCCAAGTTTGTTGGCTGACAGAAACGTGCGGCCTATCAAAATGTCACCGCCTTATTCTGACGTCCTACTCGTCAGAAGAAAATTTTATCAGGGTTCACCTCCATAGTAACCGCCTTAGAGGACTACCAGAAGGTACATCCTCGTTCAACAGTCCAAGACCGTCTATCACCGGACAATCGACAGCCAGGATGAAAATTCTCTTAAAACGGAATGCGCACTCACGCAGCTACTGATTAGTAGACACGTAGGTCTACCACTACGCCACCGCGTTTTGTTGACTATCATTTTATTGCTGATGGATCACATTAATAATCAAACGGTGGTCATCCCAGAAGACAAACAGACTGCGCAGGGTTGACATATAAGCCTTAATAAGTTGCGGATATTTATTACCCGCATATCTCTGTATCATTTCTCAAACGACCGACCTTCGATTTTTTCGCGCCTGGTCTCCCCCGAATATTGTTCACGTAACGACTCCGCGAACTAAGCACCATACCAAGACACTCTCTCCAACATCAAAATATTGTATAAGAATGAGCTGGTCGGTAATCGTAAACTTAAACACATTTGACACCTATCCCTTCTTGACCTTAATCTCCGCGCCATTTGTCTGGCTTAAAGTCATCTCGATTCCTAAAATTTATGGGAAAAAGTTTGTTTTTCGGCCAGCTGTGCCGTTATTTAGTGATGTACGAGAGGATCTTCTGCACCTATAACGTATATAGTGGAAGATGATGGTAGTGAAAGAGTTATTCAGTAGTTGTCGATGAATTTATGAGATGCATGAAGTAGAAGCTCTCGCAGTTGACGTTTTAAACGATATAAGTGAAGGCTCGAAAATACCTCATTGGATATGTATAATATTTGTGTAGGAAAGTACTCAGAACTACACCATCATTTTGTTATTGATCTGAAAAAATAGCTTGAAGTAGATTCACTCTGTTATTTCTACACTAATTCTGGGGAAATTGAGTGAATAAGCAGCATGTAGAAGATGTAACTCAACTTTTGCACAATCTGGTACCTTTAATATCCGATGGATATAAAAATCTTTGTATCTTGATATAGGGATGTAGAGCAGAATGAGTATAACTGAAAACAGTGTTGTTGATTTGGAAAAAAAATTAATTATGGAATTTGAGTATGCACCGTGCATAGTATTTGATCAACTTCCGTGCACTCCGAATGAGTATAGTTGGACTATTAATTCCGTCAAAGTTCTCGATGATATTGGTTTTGGAATAGTAGTGACCTTCCGTAAAACATCATCAAAATTCGTGTGAAAGACCAAAGGAGAGGCAGACATGAATTACATGTCATATAAAAACAAAAAGTAAAATAGAAAATACGTTTTTAAAATATGGCTTTACTTAGCTGCAAATAAAGTTAAGCAAAGTTTAAAAATATTACTCTTCGATTGGAAATATTAAAACGATGATCAAGCTCCTTCATCTCAAGTTATCAAAAAAACCTGCTTCCAAAACATGACACGTCTTCATTTGAAAACTTGAGATCAAGGTCATATTTCAGGGCGTGGAATAATTTACCGTGTGTGGCGACCTGCTCGCAGTATCAGCACGAGCCGCCACTGTGCGGATGACGACGACGGAACATTTGACACTCTTGACAGATGTGTGGGCAAGGACGAAGCATGGAAGAACGGGAGTAATGATGATGGCGCGTTACGGAGAACGTTGAACGCTTGTATTCTTGTTAGTTAGAGTAACTTTTTGCAAGCAAAATATTGAGAGTGCTTGAAGTACATTTGTTTGAAAATAGATTCCCTACCTTACCGAATGGTAAGGTCGTTTCCACTGGATTGCTCCAGTGTATTATCGGATTGGAATGGAAAGCAGAAGCATAGTGTGTTCATCCAGCAGGTCCAGAACGGCATCATGCAGAAATCCAAAGAAAGCAGTTTCGTTGACGTATCGGCGAAAGATCGCCGACCTCTCGTAGGGGTAAAAGTGGTTTGCCAGTTTGAAGTTTTTTTGGCGCAGAGATTCGCACGATACCTTCTGTCGGAGGTGTTCTTTGCTTTCCAAAGAATTTCTAGCCAGAACATTCGTATTTTTGTAAATCCAGGGCAAAATTCCTGCGTGCGTTCATGGTAATAGGTAGGACAGTTGTCAAATAGTAGATGGCATCAAAATCAAAGTGATTTGCAGTGAGTGTCGCATCTTTATGTATGTCATTTGTATGCCACATAGTGCTGCTAGATACTTTCTTACGCTTATTTAAAGAAAGTAGGTCAAGCGGTAAAAACATTTGTGCTGAATCCTTCAGAGCTATTTTCCTTAGGGGATCACCACGAATGGTGGTCTTCAACGTAAAATCTACCTATAATATAATAATAAAGTTATATGAAAGAAGAATTTTCTGTAAACCATAAGGAATTTTTGGATTTGACCGCCGTAGTAAACGCCTGCCTCCTTCCGCTCTTTAACAAATTTTGGGGACTGATACTTCCCACGATATCCTCTGACGGAGCTATTCCTTGCTTCCTCCAAGAAAAAATTATGAGATATTGTCGGCTCCTTTGATCTTGATGTCACAAACCTACTTGACAACTATCCTATTATTATTACCATGGACACCTGCAAATTTTTTTCCAAAGAGCGCAAAAAGCTACATCATATTAACTATATGATACATTGAGCACTGAATAAACTCACCTTTGAAGACTTCTAGAGAGGAGCATCCCATAATACAGTACACACGTTTGCATTACAAGGATAGATTCTGTATCTGGACTTTGTACAGCAGATGCATCATTGATCAAAGTGCCCACCTCTTTTTCCGAGATACTCGCAATTACCCTTACATTCATGGACCAAAAGAGCCTTTTTAGCGAAAATCGGCACTTCCAAGACCATGCTATTTTCTCTTAATTCAGTCATTTCAGATGCCATCTGCCACATTACCATCGCACTAAACGTAAAAAAAAACGATACACGAGACTCTTGTAATGTCGTTGAAATTGTAATAATTTTGCGCGATACCATCGGTAACGAAACCTTCGCTAATGCGACTCATAAACATCCAACTCGCTGCATTTTAACGGACAAAAATAAAAATTAATAGTCACCCTGGTAGTTGGGGCTCGCTGCCGCCCATACACTAACGGCCTTTCCTTGTCTCATTTTATTTGTATGGTTGTTATCTCTTGTAATGTGTGTGTGTGTATGTGTATGTTGACCCCTCGAGCTTTCGATGCTGGTTCAGGATCGGTTTGAGCGGAGCTTGTTCCAGTTCTTTCACGTCTCTTCCAGAAAACTGGAAACTTGCTAGGGCTGCTAGAAAAAGCTCTAAATACAAAAGCTGAAAGAAATCAATTGACACATCTAGTGGTGATCTTGGATATGACGTTGAAATTTATCTTGAAGGTCATTTCAAGGACAAGTTAATTTTTTTCAAGTGGGAACCTCATTTCTTGCGACTTATCGTGAATGACTAACTATTTTGATGATGAAATTTACGAAAATAGGTCATTTGACATTGAAGTAACCTCCTGCAGGTGTAGTTTTACCCTCGTCAATTAAACCTTTGAACATAAGATTTTCTTTCACTTTAAGCGCTGTGATCAAAATTGAGTGTTTCCATGACAAAAAAATCAATTTTACCTTAAATTGGCCTTCAAGGTCAAGGTCAAAATGAAGGTCACCACAGCACCACAGGATGTGCCGGTGGGTGTCCAGCAAATTACGTATTAAAAGTTCTTTAATATTCTTCCTTTTCCAGCTATCCGCTGCCTAACAAGATTCCATGAAAGTGCAGCAATGGACCTTGTAATGACCAATAGACGTAATTTTAGCTCCTGCGATATTTATAACTATGAAAAGAAAATCATTTTGGCGTACTATGTCTGCAATAAAAAAGAGGGTTAAAATTCAAAAACAACAACTTGACCATGAAATGACCTTCAATAAACGTCAACGTCAAATCTAAGCCCATAGTTTTGGGATTCCTGTATATTACAGTTGAATCTAGGTCTTAGTAACTACGCCAGTTTTCACTTCTTGTCTTTGCTACAACTAGAATTAACTGTTGTTTAAAAATGAAAATCAGCTAGTTGTCTCCAGAGAGAACGCGTTTTGTCAAAGTGAGTCACTTATAACGTCGTCTTGTCTCTGATCGGTTGGTTCATCTTTATTCAGCTGTTTCTGAGGAGTATTCCATTATTCGAATTACTTTCAATAGTCTTAACTAACTAAGATTTGTATCTAACAATTCAAATACATACGCAGAAAATTTCAGTTATATCTAGTTATGTCATAAGCCCATAGTAGAAACTAGTGTTAACTAGAGAAAATGCATTATCACTATTAACGGGTTTTAACTGTAACATATAACCGCATTTACATGTTTTAACGCAAGCCAGTACTGATTATGCAGTCAGAAGTCTAAATTTTCACCAAATCGCTATCAAGATATCCCATATCGACAGGCCGACCGACAGACCCGATAAAGGATGCAACCCTCCCTCTATGTGAATCGGTCTCGTTTTGCTTATTATGCTGAAAACGAAGCCCCATGATTTGGCGTAACGATGTAGAACAACAAATCTGATCAGAGAATGGTGGCGAATTTCGTCAGGGAATACGACACATAAAGCTCCACAGATTTTCAATAAATATGCGACGAAAGCTAGAAATGCGAGAAAGAGTAAAGTTTCCAACAAGCATAGAGTATCGTATTTGTATTGTTATCTTCGAACTCGATTTGTGCGAGGCTTTCTATATTGTATAGAGATTTTGGAGCAAAGTAAGGCAATTATAAGATCTATCCGTATTTTAGATAACGTTCGTTAATGTGGATTGTCATATTTGCTCTCCTTTACAGCTTTAGTTGAGGACACTGATAAGTTGAAGCAGCTTCCTGCAATAAAGCTTTTTGGTTGACTTTTAAGTTTTTAGTCGGTTTTGGTCAGAATTTCATTCCATCAGATGTTCGTTTTTCAACCAAACTCCTAAGCCACTGAACTGCTGCTGCTGATAATGGTGCACCAAAAAAAGAAAATTCACTGCAGTCCTAGGGTAGATCGGTAGGTAATCCATTGGCCATCTCATCGAGAAAAGCGGATAAATAAGCCAGTTGCAATAGGTCAGATTCGACGCCTTCCGCATGTAAATTGAGCATTTCAGATTAAGCAAAATTAGCCGGAAATTGAAATTGCTACTGAAACGGCGCGAGTCGGTCGCTTGGTCTACGGAGCTGATTAGAAGTAGTGCAAGGTAATAAGACTCGCTTCGATCGCCTTTTGTGCTATCGTCGACGCAGCTGCAAGCTGATAACATTTCCTTGGCAATTTCACTATTAATCGTGCCCTTCGGAACACCTCGGTAAAAATATTGTCGGTCAGTGTAATTTTTTATTATGTGATATAATACAAAACAAAACTTAACTCTACAGCTTATTCCGCATTTTAGAATTGTTCATGGACATAATCTGAATCAGCGTACTGAGTTGCCCCACTGTATCGTGTTTGATTCGTGTATTAAGGCCCGTATCGTCAGTCGTCCCTACAATTGTAGGGCGCCTTTATGGCCTCCTTGTTTGTCATAGTCTTCTACTTCTCCGTGTCAGTACTCTATTTTGAGGTTATGTCACAAACATCTATTTGCATCAAATTGTGCTTGCTTTTGAGTTATATCATGTTTTATCAGCCTGGAATTTCCTACAATTTAAAAAAAAACATATCTTCACAATAGGAGAGCGCTGACGCTGACACGGGACAAGTGTAATCTAGAAATTTTTGAAGGAGAGCGAGGAAAATGACAATCAAGGAGGCCATAAAGGCGCCCTACGACTAAGAAAACAATAAAAATAGAAATTTTGTCTTGAGAAGCATTATATGAGTAGTTTGAATGTAAGCTGTTAAAGAGGATTTTCAATAATATTTTCATATCTGTAGTCTGGACCGAAACTAGTTTTTTGGTAAATTGGGTGCGATAACACTGTTATGAGGTCATTTCTTTGTTGATGTCGCCAGATGCCCCAAAATGCACATTTTCTTGCTTCGAATAGACACGATCATATTCTAAGCCATCGCCCAAAATTACCTCAGTGTACCAAAATTCGTTGCCTATAAGAATGACGAAAATTGAAATTTTGCCTTGAAAATGATGTCAATAATCGTCGACTCCTTCGCTAAATTAGATGGGTGGATTCCAAATCTAAAACTAATTTTTCACTGAGGTGCACAAAAGATCCCGAAAGTTTTCTTCTCCAAGTAGGGATTTGCAGCAATTTTTCATGCGCTATTTGAAATCGGCGCCCCAAATTATTCCACAACGTACCGAACTTTGTTTGCTTGTAACAAAGACGGTTGAGTGTTGTAGTGGTGGGAGAGAGTACGAGCCCCTTTCCACTTCAGTTGGCCCAACTATTGAAATCTTAGTTTTTTCTCATCAAACACAAATAATAAAACTGTAGCAGGGTGTTATAGGTTTAAAATATTATCAATGAATATCTTGATAATATATAGTAGAAAACACCAACTTTGTCACTCCCTAATCAAATTTGCAGCATAAAAATAACACATGTTGCAATTACAGCATATCAACCTATTTTCATTTCAATGCAAAATAAGTCTATAACGCATAGGTGGCTGTGAAAAATAAAAGCTATGACAACTGTTTTTATTCATCACAGCTGTCAGAATACGTTTAAAATAGTTTTGGGTAGTTAAGGTTTTCAAAATGCGTAGAGGAAAGGTTATTAGTGAGAAAATTCGGTAACTGATAATTAAATTATTTAATTCTTGGAAATCAAACTCAGAAATTGAAACTTTGTTAGACTTATCGCGGTACAGTGTGATAAATATTGTTAGAAGATATAACGTAACTGGTTCAGTTAATATTAAGCCACGATATGTGAAAAAAAGTAAATCACAAATGCCGACCGAAGAGCATTAAGAAGAATAATCGTGAAAAACAGGCGTGCTAATTATTTACAATTAAGTGCTCTGTGGAGTGACGCTGTTGGAAGGAGAATTTCGAGGTCCAAAACTCATAGAGAGGGCCACAAACTGGGATTTAGCACTTGCAAGGTAAGTTTTCTTATAAAAAAAAGTGAAGTTAAAACCCTAAATTTGCACAACTTGTTTATAGGCCAAAGAAAAGCCACTATTAACTACACTGCAAAAGAAAAATCTGCTTAGATGGGCTAACGAACATAGATAATGGACACCTCAACAATGGTATGCAATACAATGGAGTGATGAGACCCGATTCGAAGTTTGTGTTGGTGACAGTCGCAGTAAAGTTATTCGCAAAAAAATGAAGCACTCCATGTTGACTGTCTGAAGAGAAAAGTGAAATTTCCAGTATCAATTTTGGTCTGGGACAGTATGTCATCAAAAGAAGTAGGAAAACCTCATTTTATTGATGGAAATGTGGATACGAACAAATATTTGGCAATTTTAGAAGAATCGCTTTTACCAGTGATGGAAGAATGTTTGACATCCGGCCAAGATTTGGTGTTTTAGCAAGATGGTGCAGCGTGCCATACCTCAACAAAGGCTATAAAATATACTAAGTGACATATAAATCCGAACACCCAGTTTAAATGGTTTTATTTTAATAAAATTTTGTATAAGTACTTAATGAAGCATAATAAGTAAATGATAAAAATTTCAAAATGATTGCACTGCTTTAAAGCCCTTTGACCTTTAATAATGTGAGGGTGCACCCTGATGTGCTACGCATTCTCCAACGCGCCTAGGCATGCTTCTGATCAGGTGGTGAATGTTCTCCTGTGGTATCTCATTCCAGGCAACCACCAACTCCTCTCGAAGTGCTTCTATAGTCTGAGGAGGACGTTGCAAATTGAGCAATCTCCTACCCATCATATCCCACACGTGCTCAATTGCGGATAAGTCGGGAGTTCTTGGTGGCCATGGTAACAATGTGACATCATTATGTTGAAAGAAGTCTATTGTGACTCTTGAAACATGTGGTCGGGCATTATCTTGTTGGAAAGTTGGATCTGCCAGGGTGTCAAGATAGGGTAAAAGATGAGGTTCTAGAACTTCGTGGATATAACGCTGCGCGTTCATGTTACCTCTGATGAAGATTAAAGGTGACCTGGAACCATAAGCTATAGCACCCCAAACCATAACTCCAACAGTGTGATGAACATGTCTTTCAACAAAAAACTGTGGATTCCTCCTTTCACCACGTCGCCTTCTAACCCTGGCACGACCATCGTGCATGCCTAAACAAAATCGAGACTCGTCACTAAAGAGAATACTGTTCCATTCCTCCCCCAACGTCGGTGTTCTCGAGTTAAAGGGAGGACCTACTGTGGCCGGTATGAAAACAAGCCAAAACTTCTCATTCGTCGGTAAACACTTCGCACGCCAATAGGTCTTCCGTGTTCTGCAAACCATTCATTTGCAATGGACCTGGTAGTGGAGAAACGGTCCCTTAAGGCCAATAATCTTAGGCGGCGATCTTCGCGGTCTGTTGTTCTACGGCGGCGTCCAGTGCCCCTTGCTCTTTGCGTACGGCCTTCTCGAAGCCATGCCTGACAACACCTAACCACAGTGTCTACACTTCTTTGCACTCTAACTGCAATTGCCGAAAAGAAAGTCCAGCTTCCCAAAGTCCCACTATACGGTCCCTATCAAACTCATTAAGTTGACGAAATCGTACAGGTCTCCGTACTCTAGGCATTGTAACCGATCGTAAAGGATGTCAAGAACCAAAATCCGCCAACGTTGATTCTTTACTGCGGCTGAAATATTCATTTTTAGAGCGTTAGTGAATTAAAAAAAAGCAGTATAAAAACCGGAATGTCCAACTGATAAGGCTGAACATTTTTTCACTTGTTATTTACAGTAAGATAAATACATTCACCAACTTTTATTAAAATAAAACCATTTAAACTGGGTGTTCGGATTTATATATCACTTAGTATAGATGGAAGAAAATAATCTTTTGAAATAAGTTTCAAGCAGTCCAGATCTGTCACCTATTGAAACTTTGTGGCACGAGATGAAAAAGGTTCTACGTCAACATCCTGCTCGTACAATCACCGAATTGAGACAAAAGCTTCAAGAAATATGGGACTGTTTTACATCAAATGTTTGCCAAAACTTGGTTAACACTATGCCCCAAAGAATTTCAGCCGTAATAAAAAATAAAGGTGATGTTACCCAATGGTAATCATTCAATTGCTGCTTTGTTAACTTCGCGCATTTATTCGCACATTGTTTATTTGTTCAGATGTTCTATTAGTTATAGGTCTAAGTGATTTCAAATATGTATTTTTTACGACTAGAGTGTATCTAAAATGTTTTTGAGAAAATAAATTGTTTTAGAAGTAAATAGTTTCGTCATGTTTAGTTTATAAATGCATATTTTGGTACAAATCTTGAAGTGGGCCAACTGAAGTGGGAAGGGGCTCATATATGTCAATTTTTTTGATGCTAGCAATTTATACGTTTCCAGCCCCAAAGTATCTACAATTTTATAATTATGGGGCCTAAAAATATAGTTTCGAAAATTTGGCGGGTTACGTTGTGAAAATTATGAGTTTAAGGAATTCTGAATTTGTTGAAAATTGGAATATCTTTAAGATTTTGATAGTTTTGAAAATTTTAACAACGTCAGAAGTCGTACGAATTTCATTTTTTTGTTTAATTTTCCCAATTTTGAACATTTGTGGTGACAACTTTACAGCCTACTCTGAAGCCCATACGCGAAATCCTCCCTTGACTGGTACCCAAACAAACGCTATTGCTTGATTGGTATCCCAAAAGAGATCATCCCCAAACGGCCCTCAATCCTAAAACAGCGTCTGTAAATGTGACCATAAGATTCTATTCAACCATTTTCCACGTTCAACTAATGCATATTATTATACTCTTGATGTGTGATTGATGTTGGTGATGTGAGTGGTGCGTATTGCTGCAAATACTGGTTAAGTGATTAGTTGTGTAGGCGTAGATTAACAACAGAGATAGTCGGCGGATGGAGCACACCGCGATGCATCAGTTATGCTCCTTGTTTGCATATGCAATGGCGTACATATTACAAGTATTTGCTCACCCTATGCTACATATACATACATACCGAATGTGTTATAGATAATGTATTGATTTCATCCGAAATATAGACGGCTTGAGGAAAACGAGGGCTTTCACTTTGAATTTAGGCCGGCATCATAGTACAAAGCTAACTTTTATCTGATGTTTGTATAAATAAATTCTGAGAATGGGTGGCTTCCATGCCACTTATAAATGGCTCTAAAAAGCTTGATCTATAAGCTGAAAATTACAGCAGAATCCTACGCTTACTGAGAGGCAGTGACCATTCTATGAACGAGTAGGTTTGCCCACAAAGGTTCGACACGTCAGTCAGTCGGAATATAAGGTATTCTCAAGGTTACCACTAAGGTCGTCCTAATATTGTGTGAATAAACATAAGCTGAACTGTATCTGTTTGCTTTCGATCTCTGTAACATTGACCAACTGCGTCTCTTGCTTATTACGATATCTCTATGTGGTGAATGGTCTGCACCACCGAGTGCACTCAAACTCGCTCCGCTACGCGCTGCCAGGGTAGATCAGCCGCCATTTTGCTATGGAAGTGCGCATGGTAATTCGTCATCAGGACGCTTAGTGAAACTGAGTGTTTTAATTTGCGAACTAAATAAATTATTCTTGTGGATGATTTGGTAACATGACTGATATGTTTATCTTACATCAAAGGGGAGTCGATATACACATTAAAAAACTTCACAACTTTTGCGTGGTCACCATTCTGATTGTTATTATTTCGAAGTGTGATTGTCATACATTGACATTTGTTTGAATTTAATGGCTATAAACCAATCCTGAATGCTAGATACAATGGCTGACGTCTCGCTGTTGATGTTGGTAAGTGAATCGTGGGTTGAGACCACAGTGGTGACATCATACACTTTCCTGTACAATGTGCCTTTAAAACTTGGAATGATGGAAATATGTTTGCAATCCGCCAACTCGCGGTATCTAAGCTCACCGCCTGGCCTACCGATCTGGCTCATTTGTCTGTCCGTACTATAGCGCACAAAACATGTACATGGAATGAACGATCACTTGCCATAGCGGTGCGGTGGTGGGTGCTGCCGCTCAGATGTGGGAAGGGACAACGTTGCCAAATTGACAGTGACTACCGATAGGGTAGGGATAGAAGGTCTATAGACCAGTCGTATAGGCTTGTTTAACTGACTTGATCCATTTGACTTCTCCATTGTACCCACTCGTAATTGACTCTTTTCTCGGATACTTTAAATTGCGCCTACTTACGTTCTTTGATTTGGCAACTAACAGTACTGGCATGTAGCGTGTTAGAATTACAGTTGATACGCCACTGTATATGCTGCACTGTATATATGGTATTAGCCTCTTGTAATGATATGCAGCTTTATTGTTGTACTTATTCGCATATATGCAGATACTTTACAAACGTTGAGTATGTTTAGTGAAAATAGTTTTGACGCTGATCGGACCGATATGAGATTCCATTTTGTAATCGATGATTCGTCGTTGCTACCATTTCACCTGGGCTGACTTGGAGTAGATATGGGTTAGAGAAGAGTTTGAATAAAGTAGAGGTTGGATTGGGTTGCTATATTGCGATGAACGGCTAGACCCGTAGTGTTGGGTAATGGAAAGTTTATGATGAGATATTTTTTCATAGGAAGTATTGGTTGATGTATCGCCGAAAAATTAAGCAGTTTTAGGATTTACCATTTATTAGTTTGCTAAACGGCTAATTGTTGATCAGGAGCTATTTTCCAAAGATAAAGGCAACAATATTAATAATGACTAAGCCACAAAAATTCATTCTTCATAAAATTAATGTTATTTAGAATCATGAAACGACTAGCATAAGAGGGTATTTTTTACAGATGTCTTCCAGACGGGTCATAAGTCTCAATCTGGGGTATCTAATCGCAGCCGTCATGAATGCAGCAAGAATTTAACTCCAGTCTCCGATGATCATTAAGATGTAAAGTCAGAATTGAGAGTTAATTCGGATTGTTGCTATGAACCCTGGGCATACAAAGTTCATAATATACCATAATTGTAAGTACACTCAGAGGGAAAAGAGATGCCACGCCATTTTTCTCGTTTTAGCAGAAACCACAACAAGCATATGTTGCCCCAAACAAGTCCGAAAAGCCTTTCGTCACTCCCAAATTCTACTATAAGGTTGCCTTGTCTCCACTTGTTTGAATTTTTCCTAGGATAGGGATAGAGTCCCATAATTAATGCTGAATTCAAGCAAACCTTATCTTAGAACTTGAGGAAGCACCAATAAATAATATGTGACCTACATGCACCTCATTGCTGCTGTCTTACATAAGTCACATGTTATTCTAAGCTAAGGCGTGGATGAATCCAGCATAAATGCATTCCAATAAAAAACTTAAGACCTGAATAGTGTCCATACAAGAAGTGATTAGAAGTCCCTTTGCGACTCTTTGAAGATCAGTCTTTCAATCCTTAGAATATTCGTAGTTTTTTTATGAGAATTTCACTGCAAGCCATCTTTCGGTTCTTCCATGAAATGTCCTAAAATCTAATAAAAATAGAACCACAAAAAACGATAAGCTGGAAAATGTCATTTATACATTTTGTAGGGTGGATTAAATCTTAATCATTGTTTGGGATCAAACCAAATATTATGCTTTGAAGACACACAAGTGGCACAGGGCGAAGCACAATCCGGAGACTCAGGTAGATAATCTCTATGGGGTTGTATTTTTTATTATCCTCTATCCTCTAGGCATTTCTGACACACATTGTACAGGTGAAATTGTTTCTTTATAAGATTATATCACCGATAAAATGAAATGTTTCGGTTATGACGTTATTGTATTATGAAAATACGGAAGAACTTCCTTTATCCAGGTTAAGTAGTGGTCAAAATGGATTTCATTCCATGTCACAGGCAGATGTTTTGGGGGAATATCGATAAAAAAATATTATTTAAAATGATTAGACAGAAACTTTGACACAGCTTTGTGTCAGATTATCTTCATTTTTCACTATTTATTAATGTTTCATAGAAGAAATCTTAAATATTTGGATAT
This sequence comes from Acanthoscelides obtectus, assembly GCA_963669975.1. Taxonomy (NCBI): domain Eukaryota; kingdom Metazoa; phylum Arthropoda; class Insecta; order Coleoptera; family Chrysomelidae; genus Acanthoscelides; species Acanthoscelides obtectus. The sequence continues at coordinate 920,400 of CAVLJG010000454.1, forward strand.
ATACAAGCGCTCTAAAAAAGACTTTCAGGCACCTGTCACAAAAACATTTAGAATAAAGCCAACTTAGGATTTTGGTAAAAGAAACTAAGAGAAACTATTTGGAATTTGTCTTGGTTTTTCAAACGCATATCAACTTTCAATTTAATGAAAACAAATCCGGTTTTTCAATCGCAGGTTAACTGTAGATTTATTGCTAAAATATAGTTGAATCGCAAAATCCGTTATTTAAGGTACGCTCATCTTAAAACGCTAAAGACTTTTAATTAGAAAGCCATCTACGTGATGACTGGAAACCGTAGTGTCCAACTACTTAGTTAGTTAACTTAGAAGTTGTACTTACTTGACTTGAAGAGAAAATAATTGCCAGTAGCTCTAGTTTTGTTTCTTATGCTCTGGTCTACTGTCGGATGTACTATTCCATACTTATTGTTTTAACAGGGATTATTTTTTTTAATTAACGCGGTGTGTTCGTTTGTAATACTTGCCTGTTGTCGTGCGTCCTCCATGAAAAATCGCGTTACTATGGTACCTATATCAAGCACAACATTGGTGTTTAACAAAAAACTCTGTTTAATAGGCGACCTACAGACAAATTTATTTTTAGTTAGCAGCAAGGTCACAGTTAATCTGTTCTTGAAAAACCGATCTCTAGTGGTACGAGTATCGCCGCATGTTTATGACTTTTGCAAATGTGTGTGTATCTAAAAAAATCCTTCTTTACTCCTCCCTGTATATTTGCAGCCTGTGCACCTGTTCATCTTTCCCAGAAGCACATCCAGGAATAACTATAGTTTACATAAAACAGGTCATTCCAAGAATCTGGAATGGACATAAGGCGGTATTAAATCTCAAGTTATTTTGTTAAGTGCTTTATTCTGTTTTATGTGCTTGAAATGAAAATATAAGTTGCTTTATTCTCAAAGACGTCAGAAAGTTAAGAGGGAATAAAAACTTTTAACTGCATGTACAACCTTAGCGGTGGAAGGATACGCAAGCTCAAGTAACTTTCTGAAAATGAATAGTTCAACTTTGAGCAATTTGCCTCTTACCTCGTCAAACAATAGCCACAAGTATTTTTGTGTTTATAACGCAAGTGACCCTCTTTAGCTTCTTTTCTCGAGCTGTAGGCGACTGATATTTAAAGAGTGACATGCGGTATGGAATTTGACCACTTTTTAGAGCGTCCTATGCCGCAACCACCGTTCTTTGGTTAGTCCCTTGTGCATATTTACATTGTTTTGCACAATCTTCAGAGGTCTAATAAATACAGATTTCGTATATCCAACTAATCATTTATGGCGTCGTTTTATGTTTATTGGCAATGATAAGCATGGTTCAGGCGAGAAACAAACGATAGCAAAGGCAAGAAGATAACATCAATTGGATACGCGAAGATAGTAATCACGTATTCACTGTTCCCATATATGCAGCAAAATCAGCGTATACATCACTAATAGTAAAAGTAATGGTAACAGTTTATTGTTCTTTTGGACATATATAACTTACAGAACTCGTCAAGAGTGTATTTAAAAGGATTTAAAAAGAAAATATAAAAAAATAACTTAAAAGCAATTAAACATTAAATACCACAAATTTCCGAGACAATTTTGTATGAGGAAATGCTAAGGTTTATTTCAATAAATAAATAATTTTTTTGACAAAGCTTTTATTTAGCTGTTAGTAAAATGAACTACAAGCTTAAACATATGTTTTTTCCGATCGGAAATTTTGAATCGCTCCTTCATCTCAAGTTTCCTAATAAAAGCATGTTACACGTCTTCCTTATTTTGCGGCAGCCACCATATTGCGTTAAGGTAGTTGTTGCTATGCGGATTATGATTCTCCCATTAAGCCCTTTCATTTAATACCCACATCATAGGTGTAACTAAAAAAAGTGTAAATCGTTATATTGCAGTAACCGCCACATTGAATTTAGAATATGACCACTATGCTTGTTGTGTTTCCCTCATCAAGCTCTTTCATTTGGTACCCATGTCGTCGGCGGCTGCCATATTGGACTTAGAATGCTGTCATTTTGCTTGTTGTGTTATCATGCGAATTTGTATGAAAACGATGAATCGTCATTTTGTAGCATCCGCCATATCGGGTTCAAGATGGCGGCAGTTATTCACTTTGTATTGTCACGCAAACCAAACGTGTGTACAAAATTCCAGCTTATTTGGTTAAGGATAACTGCTTCAAGATTTGGTTCCAAGATGTGTCCCACAAATAATAAAAAAATAAATAGGCCAAGTTCAATAAAGTTAAATAAGGTTAGTAATTAAACTATATCCAAATCTAATTTTATCCTGAATCTCCATGTAATACAAGATACATAGTACAGAGCCAGTGAACGAAACTTTCGCAAAAAAGTTACCGGCGCCACTCCATTCAAATTTAATGGCTAATTCATTCGAAAGTGGACGGTACAATGAAAACAATGGCTCGCTCACAAAAAACTACTAAACTCCAACTTCCCAGTGTCATTTGCATTAATTCACACTGGAAGTTGCTCTGGGAGTTCCACGGGTTATCACTGGAAAGAATATACTCCTCTCGCGCGGAAACAAATGCTTTGTTCTAGATTATATGGAATTATATTACGAGATTTAACCGCAGGTAATTTGATTTAACCAGCCACTTTGCTGCTTTACAATTTGTGTCTCATTGATATATAGCAGTACACAACATGCCACGATTTGCCACATTAGTGTCAGTATAATAGTCCAGTATTGTACTAAAATTTAAGAGGACGGGGCGTCAACATTAGAGCCCTATTACTTTAAAAGTTTCTCCTGAGTAGTTTCTGATGCTGCTTTGCTTACAATCAGTTCCAAAATTTAACCGCGTCATTAGAGTCAATAATTACAAGCCAGTCACAATCTCACAGATTCAGATTCAATTTTATTTTCCATTTGACTGTGCAACAGTGTAGAAAGGTTTCACACAAAAAAGTACACAACGATAAAATAGTAAAAGCACAGATCAACAAACAAATTACATAAAACAAGATACACAAAAGAACCAATCATACCGAACAGAGTCTATAATTCCGCGTGTGAAACCAAAAAATCCTTAAGGCCTCTACCCAAAAATTGTATTGGCATGCTGACTACTGAAGTTGGTAGGTGACTATATACCATTACTCCCATGTAGCTTTGAGCATTGTAACTGAAATTAAGCCATGCTAGAGGGATATGCAGACTATTTTCTACCTTGAATTCTTAAGGTGGATATGTTGTTTCTGAATTCTGTTCCGTTTTATAGATGTAAATACTGATTTTATAAATATAGAGACAGGCAAGGGTAAGAATGTTGAGGTTCTTGGACACCATCCTACACGATGTTGTCTTTGAGATATAATTTTATACTTTTCTCTTCTTCTGTGAGGTACTAACCGAATCTACATGGGTCAATATTCCCTACAGATTCCATACCTCAGTCTGCTATCAATTGAGGCTTAGTGAAGACCAGTGAGAGAAAACAATTTTCAAGTCGCCAAACATATATACATAAGAGTTTAAAATATTCTTAAGATTAACGCATTGCAATTTCCATGTCCCAATGCACTCACGGAAGAGAATAAAGTTTAACAGCTGTAGTTGCTCTTTTGATTTTTTCTCTTGGTTTATATATAAGTAGCTAGTGGCAAAATAGTATGTTAACGAAATCAAAAACAGTGAACATTTTTCCTAAATTGGCATGTCTGTCTAAGTTCCATATAAAGAAGAAGGGACTTCAAAATGATTCGACGCTAGTAATGGTGTAAAGTGTAGTTTGTAGTGTCAGTACATCTAGCCTTGAGAAATCCCTGGAGAGAGCATGTATTTACGTAGTTAGGGCTCCGATGTATGGCGTATTGTGACTTTGTCTTCCTCCAGTGCGAAATATACTGTACTTAAAAGGGGTGTCGAACTATTTTACAATAAATAAACTGGTGGAAAAAAGGACTGACGTGATTTCATGTCAACCTGCAATCACTTGTGATCAATGGCATCCAAACTACCAAAAGATCTATTAGCACTCCATCCAAACCGGCTAAACTTCCAGCATGGTGGCGAAACAAAAGCAAGCCTTGCCGTGCTACCAGGTAATCGCCCCATAATAAAATACTTTTATTCCATTAACGCGTCGGCTTCTTTGCAAAGGGGTGAAGGGTAGGGGCAATGACACAGCATATCTAGTACCACACAGCATCGTGAATTGCGTTGAAATTCGGACTTGATACACGTTGTATAGTAGTCGTAGCTACATGCACTCGTATCCGTTTCGGGAGCTGTGTAGCCGTTTGCCGTACGATTCAAATAGTTTGATTTCCTTGGCCACTGGAATGCCTTGCATAATAAGTGCACCTACACGCGGGCGTCAAATTGTCGCGCTGCAAAAAAAAAACGCGCGGCTACTTGCTATTCTCATAGCACGCCTTTCGACAAGACCTGACGAGCATTTTGCGTGATATGGGCATCGTCTAATACGATACGATGCAAAATATAGTGATAGTGTTGACTGTATGATCTAGATCAGTGTTGTTCCTTCTTGTGGGTGCTGGGGACCTACTGGGGAAGGTCAAAAGCCTGAAGGAGATTGGGGGGCGACTAATTGATTTGGGGGTGACGCAATTAATAATGTTTGTCCCCCGCCCTTTAATTGTCGCAACGACGCTTCAAAAGCACTGATTCTGAAGAACCCCCCCCCCACTTCGACACCATCCCCGTTTTTTCAATTGTCATAAGGGCATTCTTTCTCGGAAGCACTGACTACTACATTTTCTTGAAAAAATTCGGGGGGCGCTAAAAAATAATTGATTCTCAAAGTAGGCAGCAGACGGAACAAGTTTGGAAACCTCTGATCTGCATCAAAGTAATGCGCGGGTAATTTTTTGCACAGCGACAATTTAACGTCCGTATGTACCGGCAGTATGAAGGAAAGTCTCATATTCTCGAGAGGTGCGTTGCTGTATAGCTTTCTATATGCTGTGGTGGTGGCGTGCGTGTTTGACCGGTTGCCGCTGTTTCCTGATAAATAAACTCTAACCAGGCCCAGCGCGGCCTGCGCGGTATTGCTTATCTACATGATGGACTGCTCCTAGGCCATCGTCGGCTACGCCGCCACTGCAATGCATTCTCCGACATTTTTATAGTCCGGTGCAAGTAGTTCACTTTGAGGAAAATGGATAAAGGCCTCACATTCGAAAAATTATTCCCAAAGGAGAAAAGTCATTAAAAGACGCAGGTTTATGAGCCCTCTTTTGGTGTTATCTCATTCTTAGCCATAAAAGATCAAGGTCCATAAGCCGGATCCTGGTCGAAATTCAAGTTGGCTACATCTATGAAAATTTTGCATTTGAATATTTCTGAACATATGTACTTCAACATTTTTATTTTTATTTCAGTACTTGATTGTTTTTTAAAAGCTCAAAGTTCGCAATTTAATCCGGACATTTAACTTAGCATTTTCATATCAGCGCATGGTCGTGGTGCTTCCTACTTCAAATCTAGATAATAATAAATAAGGGTGTTGCGTCACAGAGCGCAAATTCAAAGCAAAAGCGGAAACAAAGGAATTCACAATTAATTATAAAGAAACTTCAACTTTTTTTTTAATGTAAGCGCAGTGGAGCAATACCTTAATTTGCATATACCTTTTGTATCTTACTGTGTTTTATTATAGATTTGTCAAGAAAGTGCTGCAGCTATGCGCTCCTATAAGAATAGCTATATTTGATATCCGAAAAAGGGGGATTTTTGGACAAAAATGCTAGAATTGCAAAAGTTGGGCGTTGACAAAAACAACAAAGCACTAAAACAATACAGTTTAAAGTATTATGTACCGGAACATTTAAATGTAAAAATCTGATAGATGCGATAACTTGCTTGAAATATTTTCAGAGCCGAAAAGCCGTGATTCTTTTTCTGTCTTAAATTATAGCTAGTGGTATGAAACTACTTTAAATAGTGAACAGACATTTTTTTGAACCAATAGATTTTGATCATAAATAAGCACGTCGAAGCAGGAAACGATTTTATATGCTTTGTTTTCGTTTGAGTAATTAGATCACAGCAGTTGGGTTAGCAGATTAAATATGGCAAAAAAGGAAACATTTAGGCCTAAGTGATTGAGCCAAGACGTTAAAAGACTTAAAGAAAGGTGTTGTGGTGACTGTTTTATCCAAAGAATAAGGTGTTCCTGAAATCAACATGCTCCTCATTGATGTAGATGACTGAAATAAAGATATTTCAGCAGATAAAGAAATTGAAGAGCACAACGAAAGCGATAAAGTAAACCAGATCACGGACGGGAAGAAATTAAGGTTATATGAGAACTTGTGACAATCCGATCTGCAATCAAATCAATTAATTCAATGGGCTGAAGAAAATGAGGTGGAATATTCCAGTCTACTAATTTTACCAAACTTAAGAAATAAAATGGTCCGAAAAGGCTTCATGGGACAAGAAATACAAACAAAGATTACCTTGATTTTCGACAAAAAAGAATAACTGGGTGCGTTAGTTAGTTACTATATCGCCAGTTCACTCTATAAACTATAATATTCGATTTTTCCACAAATGTATTAAAAAATCATACCACCCTATTTAGAATGAAGTCTCTAACTGATAGAATCACGTAGAATAGAGTAAAGAATTTCAGCGCTGGCTCAGGCTTTTCGCATGAGGTCCTTTAGATGCAATTTGAAGCTTGTTTTGAGATGGAACACCTTTCACGAGGTATAATCGCATATTGGGACTCTTATTTGCAAAAAAATGTCTCTAATAAAGGCTCTCGGTACCATTTCTCAAAAATCTCCATAATAGATGGTGTCTAGCAAATACAGAAAAGTTTGAGTACATGAAAAGGCGATTATAGAGTTTTTCTTCGATACAATCTTTTTCCTTTCCATTGCTCAGTAATCGCTTACTAATTTGACCGTATTAATCATTTGGCGCACGCCGTTATCCTCCAACTACGAATTACCGTAATTTCGCTTGGCGTGGTGGTCAGGAAGGTGCAAAGCGTTCTTTGACAATACCGGGCCCGCAATGTCTACAAATTTATTGGAGCAGATGCCTCCTAGGCGATACCAAAGAATTACGATATGCGAATTGTGCATGTTGCATATTGTGAGTGTGGTTTTCTAGGGTTTTATGCTGAGTGGTATACTTTGGATTTATGAGGAACTAGAAGGAAACCAAACCCAATTGGCTCTCAATTTATTTATTTTCCCTTCTTCTGGTGTCATGTGCAACGCTGAACGTTGTCGATCAATTGTCCATTTTTCATCAGTGGTCACAGAATGACCAAGGTTCCTTCTTGGGCTTGTCGGAAAATAGTTGCTTCATCGTGTATACCACATCAGTGTCTTGTAATCATCAACCATGACTATTTCCTGCTAGGGCGGCGCTTCCTCTCTATTTTCCTTTGTAAAACTAACTTGGGTATCGTATGCTGAGATTCTCTTGATATATATTATGTATCAAGTAGGAAACTTTACATTGTTTTACAGTTTCTAGCACCTATCTTTCTACACCACATCTTTCTAACACTTCCTCATTTGTGATGTGCGCTGTCCAGGGGATATGACGTTGCCCATAACTTAAACGCCTGTAACTCTAACCTGTTCATGGCTTTTGCTTTGAGTGTTGAGTGTAACATTGTATTGTATTATACGTGGTCAGTGACAAATGTCTGAAAGGAAGTAAGTTCTCGAGTTTGGAAAACGTTGCCTTTGTTCAGCATATGAGTCCTTTCAGCTCTTCGTCGCATTTCCAGTTTTCAATTAAAGAAACAATGTTTAATGTCAGTAACAGTGTCAAGCGTACATTGCTTGATGATAACAGGTGGACTGCTGCGATAGCAGGTCGGTCAGCTGCAACGAATTCGGACTGGTCACGCCTCGGGTATCAGTCAGACAGACTGGACAGTCATTCACACTTGCATAGTATTAGGAGAAGAAAAGGATGAAAACCGCCTTGAACGCTGGAAGTATGATTCATATAGACTTAAACTACCTGTTTTTGTGTGACTTATTAACTGAAGCAGTCGCGAAAGTAGAAATCTTAATACTACAGCTACTGTAAGGGGGCAGATGTACCTTTAAGGTTATATTCGTTAGTAGATGAAGACCGCTTTGAACACTGGAGGTACACATATATTTCATATAGATGTAGAACAAATTGAGCTACTGTCAAACCACCTGTTTCTGTGTGGCTTATTTACTGGAGCAGCCACGAAAGGAGAAACCTTAATACTTCAACAGCTGTAGGGAGGACACATGTATCTTTGAGATTCTATTGGTTAGTAGATTTGAAAAGATCCTCTGAATGCAGATTGTTTCAAAGTCTACAGATGTACCTCCCCATTACCTTGCTGATCAAAGGAAACTGAGTTGCATGCAATTGTTAGGTCTTATCTTAGGTACTCTTTGGAACGATTCAATATATTCAGTTACAGGCCCTTAAGGAGATGACATCTGAGACAAACGTAAAAGTCCCAAAGAAGTTTTGGCGCATATCCCTTCAACATAGTATGCTTGAAAGTCACTTTGTTCATAGTATGGGAAGCCCATGGAATCGGTGGAACTCGGTTGTTGAAAGGGATACCTATAGTAGATGGCCACAACATTTTGAAGAATACTCTGGTATCAGTTTTGAAGGAGAGAGGATACGAGATCAGGTAAGGATTGTGCAAACTAGCGGCCTGGTTACTGACATGTGCTTGGGCGACCTCCTCTGCTATCAGTACGATCCACTTTGCTGATGAAAGCACTCTACATTCAGGTATTAAGTGTGACAAGCCAATCTCTGCTGATTCACTGGTTAAATTCACAGAGTGGCGGTGAAACCAAAAATTGCAACGATGAAGTAAGTTGTGCGCAGAAACGAATTTTACGTGCTGAGCATAGGGCGTATCTCTGCGTAACAAATGAATTTTGGATTTTGCGCATATGGTGCCTTTCTCTGTTGCTGTCGTGCTGAATGTAATCAACTCCAATTTTAACAGTTCCGACAAGTTGCAAGCGGAAATATTTGAGAGTATCAATAAACCTCGGAGTAATAAACATGCAAAGCATGGCAAAACGTGAGTGACAATCACATAAAGACTGCTTCAGGTAGTGTTGGCATTTTTGACACTTTTCAATGCGACCTAGATTTCCGATAGCTACACCATATTTAGTGACAGGATTGACTGGCTTCATGCGAATACGTGCTTCCTTATGGAGTTGAACATCCTATCTCTAGCCTTTGTGCTTCATGGATATTATTCTTGGAACATTTCTTATCTGGACTTTCAAAGGATAGTTAGAATGCATGCAGGTAACGGCTGAACGAGGACAATTAAGGTTTGATAATGAAGTACCCAGTTTATAAAACAAACATAACCCTTTACCCATTCTACCCCATCTAGATTTGTATTGTCAACAGAGTTGGCCATAGAATGTTGTTCATGCATGGCTATAAAGATGAAACACTACAAGGAATAATGATTTCTAGGTATGACAACAGACCGATGACAAATGATGACATCCAATAGGCGTGTCTTTGTTTTATAATTGGAAATGCGCATGTTCCTGTCCAAGATTTGTTACAAATGTATTTAGTTATTAGAAACTGCTTAACTGGTCCAATGTACAGGGTGCCTGCGGAAGGTTGGAAAATCTCGAAACTGGAGATACTACAGACCAACATATGTGGATTGACCTAAACATACCTTAGTCCAAAAGTTGATAGCTTGCGAGATGCAGGGGTTACAATTTTATTTTTTATTTTTCCTTGTTGCTTGAGAAGTATTTTAGATTTTGGCATAAAAATCGGTATAGGGAGGTTTTATAGTCTAACAAACAGGAATCCGTTATTTTTTATATCCATACTTTTCATACTAGAAAACCTACAAAAGTCTGAAATACTTCTCAAGCAATAAGGAAAAATAGAAAATAAAACTGTGACTTTGACTCGCAAACCATCAACTTTTGGTCTGAGGTACGTTTAGGTCAACTCTCATATTTTGGACTGTAGTATCCCAGTTTCGAGATTTCCCAACCTTTCGTATACTGGTCCAATTTCTCGTCAAAGAAATAAAATGAAAAATGTGAGCGTGCCACACGGGTCTGAGAATCTAGACTTACGCTTGTTTCTTGAACATGCCAGAATAGACATGCATACACATTGACGTTGCAACCCTCTAATCCAATAACCGTTGCACCGGTGACGTGGCGTTCGTAGCATCGTTGAATGTCAATAAAGTTATATTCGCGATTGCAAGCGAGTAATTAGTCCATAAACTGGTGTGCAACGAGCCTTCACTCTGCCACTTCTAATCAAGTTTCGGGCCAAATTGCATTTTCTCATTACAAAAGTTCAATGACGGCGGACGACGTCTGATGCGAAATCGCGCCGTGCCATGGCTTGAGGTACTCGCCCACTACAAGGTATTCCTTAATGGTATGCTGATACTCCAAAATATGATTCAACTAATAAATGTCTGCAATAGCTGAAATTTTTCTCTACATGGCATTGGATTTTTGCAAAGGGTTGTTTTGATTTTATATTTTCGAAAGTGATATTATTAAGATTCCTGGCATTTCATAAGATATAAAATGGCACATTTAAGAATAAACGGTTATTCGATTGCGCCATAAGTAGTGTACCCAAGAACACGTGTTTTGATATTCTTTTGACAAGGGTTGGTACGCCAATAACATTTTTGAAAGAGGGTCTTTTTTCCGTCAACTTAAAAAATGAAAACCATTCTCTATTAAAAATTCAAGACCCCGTAGTGGAAAAATTCAGGCCATAGTGGGCATATTTCCATATTAACTCTTCTTCATAAAATTATTTGAAGAATCATGCCCCGGAACATTAGCAAGTCTTAAGGAACACCCAGTAAATCTTGCTTCAGAAGTTACCATTGAGGCATTTTTTTATAAAACGTTTGTGGAAGAACAAAATAACCACGTACGACTACAGTGATGCTCAGGACTGAAATTGACTTAATCAGAATTTATTCATTTACTAACTGAATCTTGGTTGGCATAGACACACATGCTAATTGCACGCTTTGGTTGTACGATTTTAGATCGTCATGCAACATGAAGTGTGTGGTACTAAATCGTCAGTTTTTGTTATCACTGCCTATTAATTGCCTGACATGAGTAAAATCAACCGAATGTGGATTTTTCGCGTCTCCTGGGTAACTTGTTAGAAAATCGTATTTCTGCCGGGGCCGTTAATTCATTTCAAAAGATTGTCAGTCTTAGAATTTATTTTTCACCGCAAAGTGCACAACAGTAAATCTGAAATGGTAGTCGAAAGCTAAAGCTTTCGAAGTGACTAATGTAAGAATGTGCTGAACAACTGCGAATTTCCATTTTAACAATTTTTTAAATTAATTGCTTCCTTTGACGAGATATCCAACAGCATGACCACTGCAGCAAATTGAAAATAAAAGGCTCTTCATCTCTTGAAACTACAATAACCCTTACATTTCAGAGCTATAGAGCATAGACCGAAAAAAGATTTTTCGCGTCTAATAATGGTAGCTAGTCAACAAAAATGCTTGTGTAACTAGATGATCCTCAGGAGAACAATCCATTGTAAGCTCCATCCATAGGTACATACATTTCTATAATGTGATATATGATTTTTAAAAACCGGTCATGAATGTGTAATGTTAGCTTTGGAGGAAAAATAAGGAATTTGATTATCATAATAACATAACAGGAGTCATCACTTTTAAACTTTATGTACGCTGTGTGTCTATATTTTTCTCTATATTTCTAAAGTAGCTGGTAGTCCAATGGACATAAACTAATTGCTACACAAAAGTGATATAAATAGTTAGTAATACTGTTATCTTATGTCTGCTGCTATAACGAACAAAGTTGCAGCACTGCCGTCAGGGAGATATTGTCGAGCTTTTCTGAGAGTGGTGATAAAACGGCCCACCTGTAAAAAAAATAAAAAATGTGGTTCGCGACATTTGCCTGTTTCATCGCAGCGGGCTGTTAATCAGAGACGCCGGGAAATGCAGCTTCCTGCAACTGTAAGGGTCGGTAGTGCCGCGTTTGGCAAACTACCCATAGGTGACAGTGTACCTTGACTCACTACAATAATGAATTCTTCAGTAAGGCTACTTTTGCTTCTTCTTTGCTTTCCGTCGTTTGTATCCAATATCTAGACCTGTACCATACTGATGAAAGGGTATCATTCGCGTTACACACCCGTTGCATGCCAGTATAAATGCTTCTGGTCCTAGTGTGACCCTAGTATCATAATGTGAAGTGGGCAAAGACCTTAACCATGACACGGCTTGTGCCAAACGGCAGGCAATGTTCCGATTGTAGCGCCTTTGTGCCGCGTTTTCATTTCCTGTATGATCGTGGAATGGTGGTGGATTGCAGAATGCAGTGGTGCATCTGCAAAATTTCTTGCAGTGTGCATTTATCTCATTTTGGTGCAATGTTACTGGGACCACTTCATTCCACAAGCTAGAAGGTTAGGAATGATTGAGGTAACAAGTCCCATATAAGACCTACATATATCGAAGGCAGAAACTTATTACCGGTCCACACCTGATCCACAGTACAGAGTCCTTAAAGGTGGGACTTTCCCTTATAGAGCGGATAGGTCAGGCAATAGTAAATTAGTTTCATAGAAACACATTCCAAAGCGCCTTAACATAATCGAGATATTAAGTTCAGGGTATGATGCTTTGCGGTTCTATGAGTATGTGAGTCAGTATCCAAAATCAGGCGTTGGTTAACCTTGTTGATAGACATACCGCATTTGAAAACCAAAATTGGCACATTCACCCAGCAATGACATAGTTATCGATACAATGTTGATGTGTAAGCGTCTTGAAGACCCTATTGATACTTCGCGAGTGTATTGGGGTATTTAGAACATCGGCATCACTCTCGATATTTCCATCAGAGCTGCGAAGGTTTGTTTATATCGTTCAAAAGCCATATGGGTGGACATAGTAGAGGACCTAGACAGTCTCAAAAGTTTAGGAAGATGTACACAAACTTGTGACAGGGCAATACCTGAAATGCGGTACCAAGTAAATAGTTTTTTTTTTAAATATCTGTCTTACGTTTTCGGTGCTGCTATAAAACAAATTAGCTCTGTTGTTTCAAGCGTAGTACTTTAAATATGCAAGTCACAGAACAGTTTTAGTGGATAGAGCCTCTTATTACGGAAAAAAAATATTCGGTGAACAAATCTTACCGAGTTTGTCTGACAGATTACAAAAATTACGTCAAGTAGTTTAACTCTGCACTTTCTACGCAACACTGACATCGGTTCACGAAGAATTATATTCAGCACAAGTTAGTCTCTCTGAACTAACTACAAACAAAAAAAATAAATAGATTAAGTCAGCCAAACAGGCCCAGTCTGTCCATAGTCCCCGCCCATTTGATAACGGTAACGATAGTCTCTTCCCTGTTCTATGTACCGACCATTTGGCATTTTCTTGTTACTCTGGAGCTCAGTTCGTGAAATGAGAGAATAGAATAACTAATACAAAGGTAAGTGTGATTCTCTGACCTTTTGAAGAACTGTATTTATAAACGCTGATAGAATAGTGGCTATTCAAGTAGTTCTCGAGAGAAAAATGCGGTAGTCCCTCCATGCTTCATCAGTCTCATCTCTAACGACGAGGTTCGCCTTGTGATGAAATATATCAAGGACCCAAGAATGTAGTATTTTGCCAAAACATGAATACATTCATACCTGTTTGACAAATGTCAACATCTCAGAACCACGGCCACTTTCCACTCAGTGATTCTGCTCCCCCGTTTACAAGAATAGGGGGGGGGGGTTGGTGGTTGGAATCCAAACCAGTATTGCCCGTCTGATGAAACAGCCTTGTTTATTTGTTATCATTAAATAATTGAACACACTCCATAGCACGACGTGGAAATGGATTATACAATTGCGAAATAAAACATTGAATGACTACTTATTATTGTTTTTGTATTATCTTTCTTGTAGAAAAATATAAACAAATTCTATTACGTATCTATTTAAAATCATAATAAAGCAGATATGAATATTTGATATTTATATGGAAAAAAATAGCGTGGACGTATTTTTTTTGGACACACTTTTTTAGACGAAAATATATACATTTCATGCATTCTTACACCTTATTTTCATTCACCTGCAAGATTCTTATACATTGGGAGAATTTCATATCTTTGATTAGGAAACAGAACCTATATACACATAACCCAACTTCATGTACCAATGTTCCAAAACAATATATGAGCGACGCGAATTCCACAGCTCGAATAATCATTATTTTGTTGTGAGTGCGGTAATGTTTACATTATTGGCCACTGGTTCAAATGTGATACGTTCCAGCCCGGCAGCCACTTTGTTGTCCCGGCTACCAAGCAATATTTGAAAATAAACAAATGTATAATCATGAATGAATGACGGAGTCTATAGATATATCGTCGGTTGTAGTAACACTGTGTGTGACGAACAAACCGGGGGAAATAAGTAATATGTTTTTTTCGTGATGTACATGTCATGAAACATTCAAAAACCATGTCTCATTTTCAAGAAATTTCGAGATATTAATACGTCATCGCCACTAATCACCAAGCGTTCCCCTTATAGACCTTGTATGTTCCGCCACTGTTCTACAGGCATGCAGAAAGGTGTACAACGCAGTCGGAGACCGACGTCGCGTCTGGATTTCCACCCCTTTGATCTTTCGGTATTTAAATCCGACAAGCGCTGGCGTTTATGAGCCAGATTTGGTGCGAAAAACATCGGGTAGATAATATGCGGAAAAGATCTGTGAAACGTGCTCCGTTGCTGGCGACCAGTCGCTCTTGAACATTTTTAGTATGAAACGTTCGTAATATATGTATTAGTCTGTTTAAGAGAGATGTCAAACCGGAATTATCATAGCAAGTCATGTGCGTAATATGAGGCAAAATCAAAAGCCAAAAAATTAAATTGAATTGCTGAGCCTGCATGATAAACCTTTCTTATCGAATGCGTTACGAGCTTCGTAAAATGCAAATAGCTGATCGTATCTAAAATTAGGAAACCGCAATCTGAATCCTGGAACCAATTATAATGTTTCCAAGTTTACATCCATATCGAACGCGCCTTGAAAGACTTTTACGGTTCTTTCATGGGATTTCAACGTAACTTAAATCCTCATATCCTCCGAAACCTCGACCTGCCTTTCGCAGTTTAACGACCATGAGGCAATTAAATCGGGAAAAACTCATAAAATGCGAAATTAAGAAAAGAGTGTTCCGCATAAGTATTTATTGCTTTTTCAGGAATTGCGATATTGCCTTACTTAACTAACTATTTGTCCAGGTCAACGATCAAGGTAACATGCACGTTGCTGTTCATTTCATTTGCACACCTCAACACCATAAACTCAATGTTTAAAGTTTCCTACATAATGCCAAGTAGGCAAATTATCGATACCAACTACATAGGCGAACCTTGTACTTTCCGCAGTCCTTATCTTGTGTTAATTCTTACAGCTCCTGTAAGGAATTGTTTATAATACTTTCCACGCTACACTGCCGAGGAAGTATTGCAATCGCAGAAAATTTCTAAACTGGGAAATTATGTTTTTTTTGGATGTTACATGGTATGTGCATAACGAAAAACCATGTCAATTATTTCCATCGGTCTCTTTGTAGATCAGTCTGTCCGCTAATCCTTGTACCGGATTTCGATGAAGTTTTCACTCGAGGTAACTTCTATGCCAAGGATGAGGAAGTTCTGTCTTTCAAAAGACATTAAAAATTTAACCAATTCATCTTTGTTTTTCGACGTTTCACAGGATCTTCATCATTTCTGAGAACTTGTAAAGGCGAAAAATTGGGTATATGCGTGTATCGCAATTGTTTGATATTACTATATACGTATATATTAATACTATTCCAGCCCCGGTAATCTACACACCTGTTAGATATATTTCACACACCACAAATTTCCTCGTACATTTGCCCTTAAAACAGCAACCAGATCGCCCATCAGTCGCATATGCCGTGCGCCACGGGGTTATTTATAAGTATTGCATCTTTGGTATGCGCTCTGAACAGGCAAACAGGGTCGAGACATAATGTATGAGGTGGATGCTATGTTATCTATTGGCTTTCGTGACGTGATATTATGTCGTAAATAGTAATTAAGCATTTTTCAAGAGCTATTATGATCAGTCGTCAAGCATTATTGAATATCAGTTTTACTCCAGAGCTCCAAAGAAATGAAGCTCTCGTGTACCGATACGCTTGTTGATCTATTTTTTTTGTCACGGAAATCCCAAATAGCACTGCATGGAAAATTGGATAAAAGGGAAAACTACATTATTCATACAAATAGAATGATGTTAATGTATATATTATTAGCAGAAGTGTGAGATAAATTTATGTTAATGATGACTCAAAAATGATTTCTTTAAATACCATTTGAAATCATCTAAATTTTAAGCTTTAGTATCAGAGGGTAAAGCATTGTACATGGTAGTAGCATTATAAGTAAAACATTTAAAAAAAATGAAGCTCTGTGAGGAGGCATTGTTATTGTATCAAAGAAGCGAATATCTCGGGAAATGCATATCACGAAATTTTAATTTATCTTAAGAAATGGGTGGAATTGAGTAAAGTAAAAGCTCATGAATATAACATAGTAAATGAAATTAAATAGATTAGGAATAGATAACAATTCCAACTTTATGAACAAGAAGGTAAGGTGGTCATATTTTTTTAAGTTACAGATTAATCTGCAACATGAGTTTTGAATTCTTTGCAAGCGCTGACACTGAATATAAAAACGGATGACAAACAATGTCGCGATATGTAATTTTTGAAATAATTAATGACTCACCGACATTTTTTTTTAGTTTTGTAATCGAGAATTTGTTTGTTCAGGTATAACTGTCGAAGTAGTAAAAAAACACTTTTTGTAACATTGTTCACATGAGGATTAAAATTAAGACATTTATCAAAACATGCGACTAAATTTTTTACAGTTCCACATACTTAATTATATGCTATAGCTTCACCATTTAACGATGTAGTCGATTATTTCTTAATTTGATTTCTAAATGGTTTCGGAGAGAATACAATTACTTTTGATTTTTCTGCATTTAATCTAAGATTATGAATTTTTGCATACTTGACGATAGATCCCAAATCTCCATTAATTTGAGCCTCAGCAATTATTATATTTTCTGTATTAAAATTGTTGTATAACTGCAACTCATCCGCAAAAAACTGAATATTGCGGTGTTTAATAACCTTATCAAAATCGAAGATATATAAAATAGAAAGAAGTGGCTCAAGAACCGACCCTTGAGGCACCCCCGATGATATTAAGGCCTTAGGAGAAGTGTTCATATCGACAACAACTTTTTGTGATATATGTCTTGAAAAGTTATTGACTTGAGCAGCTGATCATGCAGAGAAACCATAAAATTTACATTTGGTTATTAAAAGTGAATGGTTGATGGTGTCAAACGCTTTAGAAGAATCTAAAAGAATGAAGGAAGTTGTTGTGTCTGGTATGGTTATGTCTGATACAACCATTAACAACACAGAGGGAGGAATGAACTTGGTCCCTGACTTTGCCTTACTGGCAGTTAATGACCATTTCTTTGAATTTTCACCTTCTTTCGCTTTGACACCAACGAAAAGAACGCAAGTTTCTTGGGGTATACTGACACTTCTTCTAATTGTGATGAGCATGTAAATCATGTTATAAATTTATTGACAAAGGTTATTTAGTTAATACGTAATTTGATAAATTGCGTGTCTCAGAAAACTTTATTAAACCAATTATCATGCATGCTTCCATAATATGTATCTTATTTTACATGGCGTCATTCGCGTCACATGTCTAGAGTTTTTGACTTACAGAGAAGATGTGTTAGATACATATCAAATTTAAGGTACAAGCATACTTGAAGGAACGAATTCATTGAATTAAATATCATTACTCTACCTATTCTTGCCTCATGCATTTTGAAATTCACTCGCACGCTTATACACCCATAATTGCAACACCAGAAAAAAATCACTAATATCCAAATCGTCATCGAACTAGAGAGTGTATTAATTACTACGGAATAAGATTCTACAACCTGTTGGAAAATTAAATAAGGTCTTTGGATACTGAGTGGTCTGGCAATGCACTAAAAGCTTTTTACTATCAAAGGCTTCTTTTGAAGTCAATGAATTCCCCATTTTAATTTATTCAGCGCGATACAGTTTTAACACTTAAATATTTATTGCCCATCTGTATTTATTGCGGATCTAGGTTTTGAACGTTTATTTCAACGACTTTATTTCTTCACTTTCTATTGCCACATGTTCAAACAACATATTGTTTGTTGTTTGAACTTACTTTATACGTTTTATGCTAATTTCCACCGATAAACCATTATTAGTATTATTAAAGAGGCGATAAACCATTATTACTATTATTAAAGAGCCTGGCAGTCTTGTGCAGTTGATGCTAAGCGAAGAGCTACTTTCGTACGCAGGTTAAAAGTCCCTAGCTCAACTTGCAAATTCCCGCTCTTTTGTGCAGGCGTGCGGGAAAAATCGAGCAGCACATTCTCAACTTCACAGCTATTTGGCACACGTAAAGTCGACAACGAAGGTAAATGTGAAGAAAAAATCGCTGTTTAATTTTCTTTAATTGCGTTGTTCGTTCCATTCGATTAAGGCAATTCTGCATTTCCGCCTGCATGTGTGGAGTTAATAGCCATAGAGGTGTAAAGATTTTGTTTCCAGGAATACTTGTAGTTTAGCAGGTACTTAAATGCTTAATCCCAACGTAAAAGAGATTACTACAGGTGATTACAGCTATGGATTTTCCTCGTTTCGCAAATTTGCAGTTTGATATTGCGCAAGTGTCGACTGGATAAGGTAAGTCATTTCTATAGCTGAGAGGTAAAACAGACATAAGTCCAAAACTCAAAGTTTTGAGTAATGAACAAAAAGAAGTAAACAATTCAGCAAAAGTTTAAGTGCAATATTAGATATTCAAAATTGATATAGCGACTAAACACCTATGTTGCTGATGATTGTTTGTTATAATATAGAGCTAAGCTAGTGCATTTTAATAGTAACATAAGCTCAAAACTGTGTCAATTTCGACTTACAACTGTTTACCTCTGAGCTCCTGATTTACTTTGTTGTATAAAAGTCACAAGCAGACATAACCGAACACTATTGAAGATTTTTCCAAGGGGCGTGGTAACTGACGAAATCTCTTCTTCACGTATGGTGTTTTCCGTAAATTCAGCTCGAATAGAGTTCAAGGAAGAATAATAGAAAGACCAGTGGTTGCTTCTTATTTAGCAGAATCTAGTATACCGCATTGAAATGCACATTGACCTGGGGTCTCGGTAGTAGAATGCTTCAGTTTGTCTACCTCTATCAGTTTCTTCAAAGGTAAATTCCAGACACAATAATCTGATATTTGTGGAACACTTGGTAGAAGTTTGGTGTGTCAAAGCTCTCTGAATATCACTGATTTCTATTGAAATGTTGAATAAAGTCGTGAAAAAACGGTTGCCTTATAAATAAGGGTACATTATAGATGTAATATTATATCTTGTCCTATAGAATTAGTATAACTTTAATAGAATTTCAAATGTTTGTCATTTAAGAAAAGACGATCAGTTATTCAAGTGGGACCAATGGGAATGCGTCAACTAAGAGGTCGATTTTGTATCTATTATATTTGGTAGGACGTTTTCACTATTTTTGATGACTGTTCATGCATGGAAATCTAGTTTTGTCTGTATATGACGTACAGGGTGTTGTACATAATACGTACCTGTAGAAATGTACCGATTTTTGTTATTTTGCAAAAAACGATATATAAAAGTATTCCAACTGGTTCATCATCTTTTGTTAGATCAAAAACAATTTTTGCACTTTATGATCTGGAAATCCACACCAAATGTAAACAAACAGCACTTCTGTATTTCTGTATGGGAAGCAAAAATTTTAATACTTCTAGATATATGACCGTATTGAACATCCCTACTGTCAAGATGTATCACCCGATGTACCCACGCGCTATTTTGGGGCGTCATGGAAATAATTTTCAATTTTCATTTGCATTTTTTCAAGTGATGTGCAACGATTTTGGAAAAATTTACCACTAGTCTTATAAAGCATAGTAGAGTATATTTCACAGTTGGCGGAGCGTTACTCCACTGGGACCAGGGGGGTGAACGGGATATTAATGCACAATCTGGCAACATGTCGCACCCTCAAAGAATGGCCGCTGACACACCACACAAGTCACGTGTTGTTCATTGAATAGCATGGAATATCAGCTGTTATTCAAATAATGTCTAATTATACAACCTAGAATAATGTTACTCCTGAAAAAAGAAAATATTGAAAATTTCTAGTTTTTTTGCAGGGTTTAGGTTTGCTGGTAGAAGCTAAAAGACGACATATATTTGGGTATTCCTTAATCGCTTTAAATACAGTGTGGATGTTTGTTCAGTTCCTGAACAAACGAAAAATATTCAACTTTATGGATGTATGGATATCAAAAGTCCTGAATGTTTTGTGGGAATATCAGTTTAATGTGCCATAATGGTTCTGATGAACGGCAAATAAATGAATAAATGTTTGGAAACGAGCAAATCTATGAAATTTTTGGTAGAGTCTGTCATCAAGTAGGTATTTAATGGCTATCTACAAGACGATTATAGGAAAAAAAAACACGATGGAGGTGATGTTAAATCTGTAAAATAAGAAAATAGTATAAACATAGATAAAAAATCAGCAATCGTAATTAAGACATGAATTTAGTCAAAAATCAAAACATTTCTTTAAATTTTGGCTGAATTATATGTAATTTCTCAATATTCAGTAAGCTAATGATGTTTCAAGGACAAGCTGCCATCTCGTACTTGACAATATTTTGTTTTCACATTTCATAGGTATTGGTTGCTGAAATTGTTGACTGGATGTGAAGCTCATTCGCTGTGTTTATAATAATAATAATAATAATATTAATAACAATAAACCGTCTTTTATTATCGAAGAAGAAAATTCAGTATAATAAAAAAATATATAATACCAGTGGCGTAGTCTAGCTGACAGCTACTCTACTCAACCACTGGAGGGGATCACCCAAATAAGCGAATAATAATATGTAATTACACATGTCAAATAAATGAGGAGGCAGAAGAAGTATACATATGATGATAACATAGAGCAACATAGGCATTCGCAGTAAAACATACATTTACAGAGTTATGCTTTTAACTTTTAAAAATATACAAGGCGTACAAACAATACATCTCTGTTAAACAGATCTAGTCACACTTTTGATATCAA